>JANSVA010000005.1:25495653-25506313 GCA_025504915.1 Erythroxylum reticulatum | reverse complement strand
GTTAAAACTTATCTTTGGTAATCCTCTTACCAAATCATGTATAACTAACTTGGAAATATGTTTAAAACTAACATGACTTAGCTTTTTGTACCAAATCAGTTTTTCCTCATCTGTTGATATCAAACATGAAATATTTTGACTTTTCAAACCGTCTAAGTTAATTTTATAGAGATTATTTTGTCTTTTGGTAGAAAGGAACATAGAACCGTCCTTGTTTTTGACTACACAAGAATTTTGATTAAAGGATACTTCATAACTAGAATCACATAATTGACTTACACTAATTAGATTATGCTTTAAGCCTTCAACTAGCAGAACATTACTAATAGACGAAAAAGAATCTTTATCAATTTTTTCGATTCCAACTATTTTGCCCTACTGGTTGTCTCCAAAAGTTACTGATCCTCCTTGCCTATGTTGGAGGTCTAGGAACATAGACCTTCTTCCCTTTATATGTCGCGAGCATCCACTGTCTAAGTACCATTGGTGCTGGTTGTTTTCCAAGAAAGGAGATCTATAGTATATATTATATCTTTCTTAGATACCCATATTTTCTTAGGTCCTTTGGGATTAGCCTTACAGTTTTTCATCGAATAATAAGAATATTGTTTCTTTTTCTTTCTGTTAGGAACAAAACTCTTATTATGAAGAACATTGCTATTATGAATAGTATTCTTAAAACCTAAATGACTCTTATCATTTGGATGTCTATATCTTCCAATCATATCATTGATCCTTTTTGTAATTTCTGCAAATGTTGATAAATCTGCTGAGAGATTATCAATCCTTTATTTTACTTAATTAATTTCCTCAGATTTATCTACAGTTACTTTCTTTTTTATATCGTCTACTTGTTTCTTAAGGCATATGTTTTCTTTTTCTAAAAATTATGTGTTCTTCAAATCTTTAGCAAATTTCTTTTTCAATACTCTATATTGTTTTAAGATAGCATGTGAATCTTCTAACAATTCTAAATATGCATCCTGAAGATCATCAAAGTCAGAAATTACCTTATCATCGCATTCCCTTTCAGCTACTAAGCATATATTTGCTTTCTCTGATGTTTCTGAGTCGGATTCAGATTCAGACGAATCTAGATCTTCCCATGTTGCCATCATGCTCTTTTTGTTTTCTTTACTTTTCTTCTGTTTTCTCTTGAGAAAAGGGCATTAAGATTTGTAATGTTCTGTTTGTTGCACTCATAGCAGACGATAAAACTTTTCTCATTCTTTAAATCGTCTTTGCTATTCTTCTTAAAAGAGAAGTCTTTATTTCCCCTTGATTTCTTTTTCCACATCCTCCTAATCTTTCTTGAAATGAAGGATAGTTCATCATCATCTTCACTTGAATCTTGATCAGATTCACTAGCATCATCATTCTTGATTTCTTTAATCTTTAATGCTTTTGAAGATGTGCTTCTACTTTTCTGTATCTTCTGATTCTTCTGACCAGCCTTTAATACAATAAATTTATCTCTTCTGGGATTATCTTCTGCATCAAGCTCTACTTCATGAATTTTTAGTGAACCAAGCAATTCGTCTAGTTTCAGCTTACTTAAATCCTTGGCCTCTTATATTGTTGTTACTTTAGGTCTTCATTTTTTTGGAAGACTCCTATGAATCTTTCTGATATGATCTTGACTATCGTAGATTCTCCCAAGAGCTTTAAGTCCATTAACAATTGTTTGGAATCATCTAAACATCTCATCAATAGTCTCATCATCTTTCATCTTAAACAGCTCATACTGATGAACAAGAATACTAATCTTAGACTCTTTCACTTGATTTGTGTCTTTATGTGCAATGACTAATGTGTCCCACATTTTCTTTGCAGATGCGCATCTATGAACCTTATCATATTAACTTCTTCTTAGAGCACAACTTAAAAAAGAACTTGGCCTTTGAGTTTAACTAAAATTGAGCTTTCTGATTAGCTGACCATTTGTCACGAGAGATGCTATTGCCTTTGTCATCTGTTGGTGTATATGCATCATTCTCAATGATATCCTAAAGATCAATATGTGTGGATTCTATAAAGAGCAACATCCTGTCCTTCCAATAACGATAATCTTCACCGTTAAATGCAGGAGGTCTTCTGACCAAGGCACCTTCTACTATAAAAACATGTGATTCAGCCATGGATCTTTATGCTCACTTTGTAACAGTGTTTCTTAGAAACCTTGCTCTGATAGCAACTGAAGTAAATCACTTGTTAATATAGAAATCACGTATAATATGTAGAATATACAAGAAGGAGGGTTGAATTGTGTAAAATCTTTAGATATATTAATCTTTAGAAATTTCTTGGATTTCTTTACAAATTCAGATGATCACAAAACAATTCACTTAAATAAAAGAGTAATGCAATCGCAAAAATTATTATTTATTCTTCTAACAACAAAAAAATTAAAAAGATAAGGGTTAGAGAATAGACATCACGATTTTATAATGGTTCACCCTTAACCTTAGGTTTCGTCCAATCCTTAGAGTTTTTCTGAGATTTCACTACACTCTTCAACGTTACAAGTATTCTTTCTACACTTGCAGAGCCTCTTCAGGTCTTTTTCATAAAGTATTCTTTATCTGCTTCCTTAGCCTCTCTAGGCTCTAGCTTTTCTTTCACTTAGAAAGATATTGTTTAAGCTTTACGTTACAGTTGTATTCGCGCTCTTTCTTTCACACTTGAGTATAGAGTATTTCTAAGTATTGTACAATTAGATTTCCTCTCGTATATTGTTTTCTATTGTAAAACGTTGTTTAGTTTATGACTATAACTAGTATTTATAACCTAAGTCTTTAACTATCTTCTTGAGAAAACTACTTCTTGATTCTTTTAGAAACCGTTATTAGTTGAGTCCTGTAACTAACTAACTGAATGACATTCTAAAATAGTTTTCATTTGCATCATCTGGTACTATGCTTCGTCTGGTGTAGCGCTTTCGTCTACTCTATCTAAGATGCTTTGTTGTATAAGTAAGTATCGTCTTGAGTTGACCTTGTATCTTCTTATGTTAACCTTCTGTATCTTCTTATATTGACCTTCTGTATCTTCTTACATTGACCCTCTGTATCTTCTTACATTGACCGTCTTAAGTGGACCATCTTGAGTTTTAAGTATCGTCTTGGTTTGACTATATATTGTCTTGAGTTGACAATTTGTGTCACTTACATTGTTCTACGCACTTATCAAACTCATCGAAATAGTTCACATACTTCTATGATTATTATTATTATTTGATTTTCATCAAAATTAAAGAAGTGAAGTCTTCTTTGACTTAATAGGAATTAGTAGTCTCATTTGAGGTAGATGTGAATGAAATCTTAGTGGCTTATTGCCATAACTGAAATTAGGGTGATCTTGCCAATCTAGATTGTTGTGATTCAAATAAGGATCATATCTCCTTTGCGATGATCCTAAAAATCCTCCTACAATATTTACTTGCTCATTGGGGTCTTTCTAAAGAGTTAAGACACTGTTTGTCACATGATATGTTATAGAGTAAATACCATATGATTTAACCTGTTGAATTTATCCTATAACCAATATTTACACCAAAGAAGTTAGAGCATCTAATCTTCAATCAGTGGAAAAAACACTAACCTTATTAACCTTTCATGGGGGCACTATCCTGTCGAGTCCTGAACTGTTGTGCATTATTGTCCATGCTATAAATCAAACTCCTTGCTTCATCTATTGTTTTGTTCACCAATGATCCTCCACTTGTGGCATCGTATTCCGATTCATTAGTGGCAAACCTTCATAGAAGCATTGAATAAGCAGCTGGTCTGGAATCTGATGTTGAGGACAACTTGCACATAGTTGTTTGAATCTCTTCCAATACTCGTTCAATGTCTCTCCATTGAATTGTAAGATTCCACAAATATGTTTCCTAATATTTGCAGTACGGGAAGTAGGGAAAAATTTCTCTAGGAATTGCTTCTTCAGTTCATTCCACGTGGTTATAGACCCAGACGGTAAATAATAGAGGCAGTCCTTGGTGTTATCGACTAATGAAAATGGAAAAGCTCTAAGCTTGATCTGCTCTTCGATAACTTCATCTGGCTTCATTGATGAGAAAACAACATAGAATTTCTTCAGATGCTTGTAGGCATCCTCACCTACAAGTCCACAGAAAGTAGGCAATAGGTATATCAAACTAAATTTAAGTTCAAAAGGTGCGTTAATATTAGGAAATTCAATGCACAAAGGTTGCTAGTTAACATCGGGAGTTACTAACTCCTTTAATGTTCGTTGTTGTGGTCGATCACCCATTGGCCCTTTTTCAGTGATTGTCTCTTCAATAATCATCACTTCAGTCTCTTGCTCTTTAAACTCGGGATCTAATTATTTAGAATATGATGTGGAAGCACGTAAATGATCTTCTTGTTTTTTTCACTTTTTTGTTAGCCTTAGCCGTCTTCTCGACTTCTAGATCAAAAATTAGTTCACTTGTATGGGAAGAGCGAGGCATTAACCATAAAAAAATAAAGTAAAAATATAAAAGAAATGAATCCTTGACACTAGTCCCTAGCAACGACACCAAAATTTAGTGAGTGTCAAATCAACCAAAAATAATTAACCTAGTCGGAATATTAACGTAGCACAATGGAGTAAGGTCATATTGTTAGGGCATGGTGGTTTATCTCTTTTAAACAATTAAGTAAAAAAAAGGGGGTTTGGAAATTATGTTAAAACACAATATTAAAAATAACAAAAATGAATTGATTTGAAATTCAATAAAATATACTTCTAATTAAAGGAATTTATTTCCACCTTGATTCATGCAATTGATCATTGATGCAAAAGTAATTCAACAAATTCATGAATAAATTGGTTATAGTTATTAAGAACAGATCTATAATAACCAATCTTTCCTTACCTTGTACGATAATCATGAACAAATCAAATAATTATTCCCTAATCGAAAAATAACCCCAAAGGCAATTTGTAAGATTTAACATTTTGACAGCCTTAAAGTCTAGAAAGTTCTAATTCTAACCAACAAGCTCAACAGATGGTTTATTGCAATCAGATTAATTAAATCCATGACATATATTAAATTTCTTAATGAGGAAATAAAATTATATCGATTGCCACTTATTGAAATCAATAAACATAACAAATTCGTCGTTTTAATTGGCAGTAGATTATTTTAGATTTATTAGATATATGCATCTATTCAATAAAACCTAAAACCATCATAAAATCAGTGAAATTCAGGAATTAATTAAATATCCATGTATAATTGAATTCAATAAAACTATTCGATCTCACATTCGATTTAAAATCAAGGCTTTAATATAATCCTCTAACTAGAATAAATAAATTAGTTACAAGTCATTTAAAAGAAAGAATATGTGAATATTATTGACAAGTAATTATCTTACCGTAGAATTTTAGAGGAACAAAAACATTGGAAAGCTCCTCGGTAAAAAAAAAATCCAAAACACTATGCATGTTTTTTATCCCTTGATAGCAGAAGGTAGAGCCAGTGTAGACATCTTCAATATCTACTCCACTATCGATTGTTGCCAAAACTCTAGAAGATGTCGTCGTATATTCCAAAAAACTCCAGCAACTGCCGCATCACTTTATTTTTAAAAGTTACCCTCGTATATTCTTTTCTGCGTTCTAGACTTATGTACGCTCCTTCTTTTTTGTAAAACAAAAACCCTCCAGGTTGAAACTTCTCATATCACCCAGTCCACTGCGTTTTTGATTGTTTTTTTTTCTCTAAGTGTTGTCATTTTATCTTTGTTATTTATGCTTCTTTTGCTCTGCATTTTGCTCTTGTAGTGTTGGTTTTGCTGGTTCTTTTGGTCTATTATTGTTTGTCATTTTCTGCTGGGTGTTTGTCCTTCTGCTTCTTTCATTTCATTCTTTCTGCTTTGGTCTGCTACATTGTTTTCTTCTGTTAGGCTCCTCTACTTACTACTAATGTTTATCTTCTACTCTTTCCTCCTTTGTGTTGTTGTTTTGTTCTCCCTGCCTTATACGTGCACTGCGTTTTTGGTCTCCCAGCAACTGACTTATGCACTGCTATTTGCTTTTAGTTCTGCCGCATGTTTTTGCTACTTTTCTACAAAATAGCTCCATATTTCCTAACCTCCAAAAATAATGTAAAAATACCATAATTAGGACAATATTTATGTAATATGCTTCAAAAAATCCTAAATTGATACGTAAATTAATAACCTATCACCAATCAATTTGTTGTAGTTTAGTGACAAAATAATTAATAAAGGCATTCATTATCTTTAAGTATTAATTACATTTTATGTTTTAATACTAAAGATTAAATCCTTGAAATAATTAATGTATAATTGAAATTATGATGAGATCATAATTGTGAGATTCAATTTACATTTATGTATTATTCTTAAATGTTCTTAATTGTAGTTTCATTAAGACGAGATATTATTGAAACAGTAAAACTAGCATTTATTATGTTTATTTCTTATGAAGAAAGTAATTGATCTCATAAATTAAAGTATGAAGATACTTAAAATAATGTGTGGGTAATTATTAGAGAATAAGTCACTAAAATAACCCAACAATGGGAATCCCAAATGGAATATTATTTATGTGTCTTTGGATTTTCTCATAATGATGGTTGTATAATTAATCCTTAGACTTGATTCTTTGGATTTTCTCATAATGATGGTTGTATAATTAATCCTTAGACTTGAGATTACCAAGGTATCCCATGTGAGAATTACTATGTTTTGATACTACTTATGAATTGTCCTAGGATAATTCAGTCGGTAGTATATAGATGCAATATGAACCATATAAAGAAATTTAATTAAGACAATAAAGGATTCGTCAGTCTAAAATAATTATAGAGAATTTTCCATTATTCTTAATTAGTAGTGATTTATGGAATTCTTTGGCTAGGGTGAATTGACATTTGAAAAGGTGTTTTCAAATATCAATTATAAATCAATTACTAATTAGCAAGAACGAATATGATTGGACCAAAAGAGTAGGCATTATATCTATACTCTGTCCAATTGGAATATTAGATAGAGAAAGGATTAAATTATTCATCATAACCATGCATGGACATGTTAAGTCAAACTACTCTAACATTCCTGATTTTGGGTGGTTATGACATACTACTAAATGTCAATCTTAACCTATGATTATAAATTATTTAATTAGAGAATTAAAGATATTAGACGACAAAAGGATTAAATTATACATCATAACCATGCATAGACAGGTTAAGTCAAACCACTTTGACATTCCTAATATTTAGGTGGTTATGACATATTGCTAGATGTCAATCTTGACCTATGATTATAAATTATAATTCTAATTCACAATTAGAATTAGATAAATTAAAATATTTAATTCTAATTGTGAATTAGAATTATAATTTATAATCATTGCCAATATATTAGGAACCTAATGGGTCACACATTAAAGAGCAGCTTGTGAAAGAAAAATCAATTTAATTAAGTTGGACGTAATTATAAAGTTTGAGAAACTTTAGGGATCAATTGTAATACATTTTATTTTATTAAAATTAAGTTAATTATAATTAGAGTATGACTTTAATTATAACTAAGGAATTTAATTTTAATAAAATTACAAAACCACCCTAACGATTTTTCTATTAGTAGGAAGAAAAGAAAAATGAGCTAGCACTCTTACATTCTTCTTCTCAAAGTGTTGAGAAGTTGTTCTATGGATACTATCAGAGGCTGGACGAATGAACAACTTGTGATTGACAATTCAGAAAAAGTTTTCAAAAGATTTCAACAGGAATGTGAATAAGGTATGATTTCTTACTATTCGTAATTTTGTTTTATTTAAGTTAATCAATTATCGAGTTTCGCTCGGAATCTGTAAAAAAAATTGTTTTCTGCTGCACCTGTAATTTGATCATGATTGGATTCTAACAACATTATGTTTTTACCTCATTTAGTATAGTTGATACTAAGTTAGTGAACTAAATTTCTTAGGCATAGGATAGGTTTGAGAAGGGGTTCTCAAAATTAGAAAAGAAGAATTATATGTCCATTATGCAAATTTGTTATAATCTTTGTTGAGGCTTTGGTGTTAAAGTTTTAGAGATATGTCAAAATCATATGGATGACAAATTTTATTGACATTTTGAGATGACTAATGCCTCATAAAACTTAATGACAACATGTAAGATGTATGTCAACACCGTGATAACAAGATGCAAGAGATTGCATAAAGTAAAGCTAAAAGGTATAGTACCTTGTTGGAATTCTTCCACTTAATTTAGCCTATTAAAAGCATAAATGTGGACTATAATTAAAGGCATTTTATGTAGAATGATAATATTTATCATTATAAGAAAATGAATGCATGATTTTTCTTGTCTACCAGATATGATAGAGATCATATATATTTCTATTTCATGCTTATGATTGTTTGATACTGAATTTAGGTTCAACATTATTATAATGTTCAAAGTATGATAAGAAATAGATTGTTAAGTAAAAGTAATTGATCCAATTTTATATAAATAGTTTGTACGTGTTGGATCAAATAAGACTTATGCTTAACATAAGTGGCAAGAATAAAAAGTTAGATAACTGAGATTATCTTTTGATGCCATATTGGTTAAATCAATATAATGAGAATCATAAAGTTACATACAAGGATATGAGTATCCTTTTGATAATGAATCATGTGGAACTTGTAAAGTTAAAGAATAACCAAATTAACCGTTGGCGAAAGGATGATGATAATATTGAATTGTTAAATTTATACATGTGATGTGTTGGATGGAACAACAATTCATAAAAGAATAATACTTATATTTCATTAGATTAATAATAACTTTATGTGATAGAGTCATATGTATTAAATGAAATAATAATTTAAAATTTTTAAAAAGTTCAAATTGTTTAAATCTAAGTAAAAATTAAGTATTGAGAATGCTGAAGAACTTCAATGAGATAGTTATGATGAGTTTTAAATTTTGGTTATTTATAAGGAATGAGATTCTTTGGTGAATACCTTCTCAACTAAATTTTATAAGAGTATGAATTATGTAGGGAGGAAAATACATTATGAGGTATTAAGGTTTCTTAGTAGGAAGTTAGGGGAGGAGTGTTGGTGGTAGTGTTGTTTATCTTTGATCTAAGTTTATTACTATTTTGCACTACTTTAGTTTTTTTGGTTGGTAAGAGATTTCTTCTAGAAAATCTTTACTTGTGTACATAACATTATCTTATTTGTATAAAATTTTATTAATTTACCAACAAAAATTCATTATGAGATATTGTATAATGCAATAGTATTTCTTTTATAGTGATGCTTAGTACAATGAGTTACCTTCAATAATTCCAATTGAGTCAATTAGCAATATTTCATATTAGATATTAAACACTAAGTCTTTGAAAGAGTCAGTGTTAATGATTCAAGGATGGTTGAAGCATATATATAATCTATTAAGTTTAGAACTAAAATGGGTAATAAAAAATTATGAGATATCTAAAAGGTTGGATATAATCTTACAGACTTATTGAACAAATTGTTTGTTTCAATGAATACTTATAGGAGAATGATTCTCAAGATAAGTAGTAGGAGTAAGATGGAATTTGAAAAGTTTAAATCTCATGACAGTATATTCAATTGAAACTGTTGCCTTTATTATTACATTTGATGTATAGTTGAAAGGTACAAGACATTGAAATATTCATTTTTATGATGAATTCAAATAGTTTGTTTTGGAGATAATTGTGAATTTATCATGTCTACAAGAAGGTTAGTGGGAGTATAGTTGTCCCCTTTAGTGGGAGTATGTGGAGACATATTGCTCGTCAAGAAGAATAATTCTAACTTTCAATTATTGAAAATATAATTGTCCAAAAACAACTCTTATTGGATAAGAAAAGATAACAACTTAATTCTAGGAATTAGATCCATAGAGATAGATTGGAAGCTGTTCACCTATTCTAAATCCAAGTATATAGATAATATACTAAAGATGTTTAGTATTTGAGAAATTGGAGACTTATGAAGTATTAAAGATATTCATTAGTCTATTTATAAGTTGATCTTTGAGTTTAAGTAGGCAAGGATATTTTTTTTAGAAGTAAATCCTAATTAAGGTCTATCTTACTTAGAACATCATCATTTCAAAATTGGAAAGCTTCTAATGTAGCAATGGTTGTTGATTAAGTCCTAATACAAGTTTCATTTAGTAGAAATGATTAATTGAATCATTAAGTTCTTTAGCGAACTTAGTATAATTCCTTGCATTGTTCAAGATAATAATGTACTGTGGAACATTAGATCCATTGGACATATAAAAGGAGCTAAGGTCTCATCAAAGATCCAAATATGTATTTAGGCAAAATTTTCTTAATTATGATGATAATTAAGATGAAAATTGTACGAGTTAAGTAAGTGCTCACTATATAGAATCTTATACAATTCTCTCATTAAGCCAATGTCCCAGCAGTTGTATAATCGTCATATGGTGATATAGTATGAGATACTTAAATGATTGTGATTTGGACCCTTTTATTCTTACCCTTGGAGGTTAAATCAAAAATATATTCCAAGGATTGCAATATAGGTTGCAACCTCGGGTTGTTTCACTTAATCGGAACCTGAAGGAATGGATCTGAGCTAGCCTATATGTCTTGAAGTGCAAACTAAATCGGTAAGA
>JANSVA010000005.1:25477097-25488049 GCA_025504915.1 Erythroxylum reticulatum | reverse complement strand
GTTTGCAAACTAACTAATGTTAATGATACATTCTTTTATCTTAACTAGCTATCGTAATTATAATGATAATATTCATTTTTATTTATTAATGTATTCATTATCATTTCTATTACTATTTTTCATGAGAACCAATTGCCCTTTCAATTGAAATCTTATATTCGTACCTTAAAAATAAATAAATCAAATTACTTTTTGTCTTCTCTTGAATATCTTAACTACACATTTCTTTTCCCATTAGTATTATAGCACTACCTCCGTTTTATCACATCCATAAAACTTATTTCTTTTATTTACTAAATCTATACTATATTTAAAGAATTATTAGAAGGTGAATCGGAAGATAGAATGTCAAAACACCCGGGAAGCATCTTTAACAGTTACTGTACATACTATGTTTTCTTAAATTACTAAATGTAACTTATAGGATTTGATAAAAAGTTTGTGAATATAATATATACTATAAAAAACTTATATTTTGCAGAGTATGTTAAATATTGATACAGACCGATTAAATAAGATAAGAGGTTTAATTGTACAAAATTGGTTAAAGATTAATAAAATAAAAATCAGAGTTTAATTTAAAATTTTAAATAAAATTAATTTTATACATAAATATTATTAAAATAAGACAGATTTAAAAAATTTAAAATTAAATAAAATATTCTCCAATTTAGAATTTTTACGATTCCACTCTACCATTCGAAAATTTTTTAATTATCGGCGAAACAAACAATTCATTAGACATCTTACACACGATAAAAGTAGACGCAATCCTTCGATTCGATTCGATTTCGATTTGATTTTTGAGCTTCCAGCCAAAACATATAACAAAACACAGACTTCACTTCTCAGATCTCTTCGTACATGCACACTCGGACACAACCATTAATAAGAAGAAACCTTCAAAACCTACACAACAACAGATTCTCTTCTTCACTTTGTTTTTTTAAAACAGGAAAAACAAAGATATGGGTTTGAAAAACAGAACAGAGGCGAACACAGAGAGTTGTTTGAGGGAGGCTTTATTGTTTGCTACTGTGTGTATAGTCGGGCTCCCTGTCGATGTGCATGTCAGAGATGGCTCTGTCTACTCTGGAACCTTTCATACTGCTTCTGTTGGCAACGACTATGGTACCATGGGCTTTTTTAAAAATTCTTTTTTCCGCTTTATATTGAAAACTTGACACTTTGTTGACATTGGTTGCTGCATCTCTTCAATTGTTTTTGGGTTTTTGTTTTTTGTCGAAGCTGTACATGAGGTTTGATTTATATGAAGAACTGTATTCGAGTCTACGAGATCGGATTGGAATCTAATCTCGGTTTATGTGTTTTGTTCAGTATTCACTTTTCAAAAAATAAAAAATAAATAAATGGCCTGATATTGGCTTTTGACGGTTGAATAAGAATAATATATTTGAAAATTGGAAAGAGATTTATGGGGTTGATTTTTGTATTCCGTTTTAGGTGTCGTGTTGAAGGAAGCAAGGTTAACTAGAAGAGGAAAATGTGAAGCCAATGTAGGCAATGAGAGTGTGATAGACACACTTGTAATTCTCTCTGATGATCTTGTTGAAGTGGTTGCTAAGGTCTGTCACTCTCTCTGTTTTACATCATTATTGATTATTTGGGTGTGATGCCTTCTTATAGCTTCATTATGAGTTGTGTTCGTTTTTAGGGAGTTCTATTTCCAGCTGATGGTGTCACTGGAAATATCAGTGGTGATGGTATGGAAGCTGTTGTTGCGAGTGAACCTTCCAAGGTTGTTTACCACGACGAAATCACAGCTAATGAGTTTATGTTGGATAAAAAGAATCTGAACAAAAGCAGGTATTGCCCATTTCTTGGATTTGGTGGAGGATCACGCTATCCTCCTCATTGACATTTGAGTTGCTATGGTACTGTTTCTGTTTTTTCTCAAGTTAGTTGCAAGGTTTGCATTCACATAATAACTATACTTGAGAGAAGTTTTTCTCTGCAATGTGTTTAACTTGCAGGATTTCATGTGGTTAAATGTGTTCGATAGAATCTTTAAGTTCCTCTAAGGTTTGCAAAAGAAGATGCAATTTTCTTTCTTTTGTGTGTAACACAATTGAAATTCTTTTCTCTTTATGACCATAAATAGTGGCTTCTGCTTATTTCCTATATTCCTTTGCAGCAAAAATTTGTATTAGTACTTCACATTTCCTGGTTTCCAATTTAAACATATGATATAATTTCACCTGTTCAAGTAAAAGCTATGCCTTTTTTGAACAGCTTGAGCTTTATCATTAAAAAATTTGGCTTGAACAATAATAACTTCTCATTTTTTGAGTGTCATTTGCTCAGTTAGTAATTGTGGGGAAATGACACTGCTATGTCTAGCAGTGGGGTGTTAAATAATGATACCTGTTTTAATGTCTAGAAGTTCAAGTTTTTGTTTAATAAACAAGTTTATCTTTTTGGCCCGAGTTGAAGTTAATTGCAAATCTAGTACTACTTGGTCCCTATTTCTCTAAGAAAAAATAGGATGTCACTTTAGTCCCAATTGTGATGCAATTCGCAATGAGAGAATCAGAATCTATGTGCTTGTATTTCTTCTATTTCTCTCACTGTACCTGTTGCAGTAGGGGTTCAGCCAAAGCCAACAATCGCCGTGCTTTTGGTTTCATGCCTATAAAATCTGCAAAAGAGCCTGAAGAGAAAGAAACGAAGCTGGATTATTCTGGAAATAGCATGGAAGTTGAACAGGAGAAAAGGCAAAGACCGAATATCTCAAGGGTAAACATTCTTCTTGTTCATTATGAAGGTTTTTGGTGAGACGCATGTTCCCATGTGTCAAGTACAATATTTGACGTCAAACACTTTTTCTATGGGTATGTGCTTCTGTGTTATGGTTATAGAATTTGTTGTTTATGACTTGTGTTTATTTTATTGCTTATGAGATTAAGATTTAGTGCAAGTGATTTGCAAATAGCTGATGCATTGTCATGAGTCCCAGAGTCTTTATGTCAGTGAAAAATTGGATGAATCAAAATGCTTTAAACATTTTCTATGATTCCTGTGTGTGTGTCTCATGTCTTCTTGGACATGGTAACATCATTAGTACTTCTAGAATCCATTTCAATTTGTTTATCTGTTACTTAATGCAGCACGAAGAAACTTCTGGTGACTCAACTAATGGAAGGTATATACTATCAACCTTTTCTAATTCAGAATCTATTTCTTGATCTTTGTATTTGTAGGATAGATTAGAATTTATTCCTTAGTTCTTGTTCCTTTGGCTTCTACATAAAGACTGCTCAAGGAGAATGGCTTTTGCGGTGTAAGTAATTTAAGCATAAAACTCTTACACAGGTCTGTGTTTTTGTTCAGTTGGAGACTGCAGTTTTGAGCTTGAGTTCGATAACAAATTTTCCAACTCTCAATTAACATTTTAAATGTTCTGTAGTTCATTCAAATCCTAACATTTCTGTGCACTTTTTCCTTTTCAAATTTGACAGACAGACAGGAGATGAAGGTTCACAGTTCAATCAAGATCACAGCAAAGAGAAGTTTGAGTTTCAAAGAGAAAAGACTGTATGTCAAACGACCATAACTAAGTTATTTGTTTGAGAACTAAGATAATTAAGAAAAAGGAATTATGCTGTTCAGGATCTTTTTATGCGGATATTAAATGATGGTAATTTATTTTCTTTTTGCAGACTCATGAAGATCAAAGCCCGAAGTCAATCAGTAAGTTCTTGTCCATTGTTGAAATGACTTAAAATGTTTGGTTACTGATTAGACAATCAAATGTTGATTGAGTACATGTTCATTATGTGGTTAGCATTATTTTGATGCTAATGGCGCAGTATAAAATCAAATAGAAGTCTCTACCTTCTGTGTATTTTATTTTTTGTGCAACATTGTGATAAATAAAATTGGGCTAAAGATGTGATTTGCAGTTCAACATTTTACAAAAAGTTTAAGTAAATCTTTATCATTATCTATGATATCACTTTGCACCTAACGTTACTAAAATAGTACTCATTGTAGCTTAACATTATTAAAATAATACTCATTGCATTTTGAAAGTGGTAACGGAGATAATGATAAGAGCTTTTTTGAAACATTAATATAAAAATGACACCTTTAACCAATGTTTAAAGAAATTATTTTTAAGATAACATCAGTACCTAGTAGGTCTAAATTACCTAGTTGTGACATGATATATGCTAAATTTATAACTCATATCCTAAAAGCTATCAAAAACTTGGTTAGCATTTACGGTGCTATTGGTACCATCTTGAAAACATTAAAGTGTAACTTGATACCATAGATAACAGTTGGAACTAATTTAGACTTCTTAAGAAACATTAAGTGGCAATTCATACCTTTTGTCTTAAAATTAGCAACCATACATTGGATTCTAAATTACTCTATGGTATTATAGGTATTTACAAACTCCATTTATTTATTGCCATCATGTCATAAGTGATCATAACAACATAATAGTTTGAGAAATTAGTTGCATTGTTCTATTGTGACTGACCTGGTAACCATGTATTGGTTCAAGTTTGTATCTCCCTATTTGAATGTACTTCATAGTTTTTTTTTTCCTTGTACCCTGTTTTGCTTGTTTACTCTCTATGCATAACAGATTCTGGCCCCAATGAAGCTAAACATGTTGAGAAAGGGCAGATAATCATGAACCTGTTCTGTAATGGAGTATCTGCTGATCCTGCTCATGCACTTAATATCCTGAACAATGGTGAAAGGCCTGCTTCTGTATCCACAATTTCTACCAGTCCTGTTTGTTCAAGTGCTTCAACAGTTCCCAACTCTGTGCTTGATGTTTCCTTGGAGTCACATTCTGGCTCATCTACTTCGAGTAGTGTAGTGTCTCCACAAAGTACTGAATCCAATAAAAGCTCTAAGGTAGTTATTATCTTGGTAGCTGTACAAAGTTGCATTTTTTTTAAGCATAGGCTATTTAATCTCTACAATATTGAACAGCCTTGTCATAAACCATGAACACATGGCTAATAGTTGTTATGGATGTCTCATTGTAAAGTTTGAGATTTCTTGTATTCGTAGGAATTTTACTGTTATGACCCAGATCATGATTTTTCAGTATTTTTCCAATTCAGGAATTCAAACTAAATCCAGGAGCAAAGATATTCTCTCCATCTTTTCTGAATCCTATATCTGCTGCTCCTCCGGCACTGCCAACAGTTGCAAGCATGGCTTACATACCTAGCAACCCCACTGTGACACCTCTTGCTGCTGCTCAACAAGAAGTTGGAATCAACCCTTTTGCACCTCGGCCATCTGTTACTTCCAAGTTTTCTCCATTTAATAGCTTGACAGCTGGAAATGGTGGCAGTGGATCTCAATTTTCACAACCTGTATGTACAGAAATTAATTTTCCCTAGTTCTTTTGTAATTTGACATTAAGCAAACAATCCTTTTAAAGGCCTTTTCAATTGTTTTACCTGCATAAGTTTCAATTTTCACTCTTCCTTGATGAGGCTTCAGTGTTGTATATATACTGATGTGCCACTTTTTTCCTTACTTTATTGCCCTGGGTATCATTATATTTTAATTTATAAGCTTTAAATTTGAGAAATCTTGGTGAACTAAACTCAAGATTTACATAATGCGTGATATAGACTTTGGTCAACTGCTCTAACAATAGGTAATAGCTGTTAGTAAGTTTGGTGTTCATAAGGAATTTCCTGGTTGGAAGCTAGCCTATTCTACTTTTAGGTTGTAATGCCGTAGACAAAGGATGAGAGTATCGAAATTTATCTATCTTCAGGTTGTTTTAATTCAATTGTAGTTCTCATTATGCTTCCTTCCTGTCATAGACTGTTGGGCACATGGGGAGCAGGATGCAGGCCCTAAGATATACTGGTCAGTATCCTGCGGTTCAAGCTGGACAGACATATGTACCCCAAAATACACCACCTGTGAGTAAAAGAAAATTTATTTGGATATCTTCTTTTGGTTGTCCAATCAGATTTTAGTTTCTATTACTGGAAACATGAGAGATTTTTAACATATAGGCGGATACTGGACAACAGAAGTTACCCTCTCACATTTTCTCTTTGTAGGTCATGGTTGGACGACTTGGACAGCAGCTTGTTTATGTGCAACCAGTTCATGTAAGCTTGATACATAACATGATTGAAGCAGGGTGCTGTTGGTAATTTCTTTATTTACAGTTAACAGAGATACAGCCCTTAGGTCTAGCTCAATTTAGGTTTTCTTTCGGCCATGATAGACAGCAATCATTGAGGGGAGGGACAAGTTTATGTTGTCGAACCTTCAGATAGTGCCTAGAACAATCTTATTTGAAATTTTGTGTTTAGTGGGTCTGATGAAATCCTGTGCAGAGGCTGTGCTTAAAGTTAAATACAGTCTTGGGTTTCTCATTCAATGTTGGATGGAGCAAAAACTCTGATTATTTCACATGCTTTATGATGCATATATGGGTATTTAACCTTCAATCACATGTAATTGTTATGATTATGATAGAACACTAGCAATCTTTACTTATATGTATCCTAATATAGTATCCAAACACCCAGTGCTTAGTAAGTAAATAACAGTATATCCCTTCGGCTCTAGATCAAAGAAATAGAAAGAAAAGAAGTATAGCAGTAATGTAGGCTCACAGGACTCCTCTTGGACCTTCTCCTCCAAAGAACTCCCAGAACAGACAGTACCTTCTCCCCCTTTTTGGTTAGCTTTCGAGAGGCTAACCACTCTTCCAAACTTCTCTCTATTTTTCCTTGTCCTTTCTTACCTTATGTTCTTCAGAAATACCCCCTCCTCTCTCTTGCCTAGTGGGCCCTACTGTTGCCAATTTAGTTAGGATTGTCCCCCTTTTTTCCCCTGCAGCCCCTCTCTCTCTGTGTCTTCTAGAATATACCTTCAACCCCACGTGCCCCTTCTTCCTTTTATAAACTTTCTTAATTAAGGGTCTATCATTACCCCCGTCGACAAGTTTCACCTTGTCCTCAAGGTGAAAATCTGGAAAGAGCTTGTCAATAGTTTCATAATCTTCCCAAGTACTGTCGTGATCTGGTAAATCTTTCCACTTCACCAGTACCTCTTCCCCGCCATTAATCAGTTTTTGGATTTTCCTTACCAATTCTAGCTGTAGCAGCAGCTCATTGTCCTCGGTTAATGATTGTGGTAATGGATGCGGGTCAGGAGGTGGCTGCACTGACTTCCTTAGCTCTGAAACATGGAAAATGTAGTGTATTTTAGCATTTGGGGGTAATTCCAGGCGGTAGGTGACTTTGCCAATTTTCTCAATTATTTTGAAAGGTCCATAAAACCTAGGACTCAATTTCTCATTCACACGCTTTGCCAAGGACTTCATTTGATAAGGTCTGATCTTGATGTATACCCGTTCTCCCACTTCAAACTCCACATCCCTTCGGTGTTTATCTGCTATATTCTTCATTCGTTGTTGAGCCTTTTCTAAATGTTCCCTTAACTCCTTGATTATTGCATTCCTTTTCTTCATTAATTCATTAACATCTTCCACGGCTGAAGTGAGGTCTTCCAACTTGAATAAGGTAGGAGGGTCCCTCCCATATAGGGCCTTAAAAGGGGTCACTCCTGCGGATTGATTAAAATTGGTATTGTACCAATATTCTGCCCAAGATAACCACTTCACCCATCTTCTTGATTAACTCCCTACAAAACATCTAAGGTAGGTCTCCAATCCTCTATTCACTACTTCGGTTTGTCCATCCGTCTCGGGATGATAGGAAGAACTAAACCGGAGGGTAGTTTCGGAGAGCCTGAAGAGTTCTTGCCAAAATAAACTCATAAATAGCTTATCCCTATCTGAAATAATGGATTTTGGGAATCCATGTAGTTTCACTATCTCCTTTACAAAAACAACAGCTACTTCCTTGGTAGTACAAGGGTGAGAAAGGGATATGAAATGCCCTTATTTTGTTAGCTGATCTACCACCACCATAATAGTATCAAACCAGTTGGACCTTGGCAGTCCCGTGATGAAGTCCATGCTAATATCCTCCCAAACTCTTTGAGGAATGGGTAATGGTTGTAGAAGTCCTGCTGGACTCAATGCCTCATATTTGCACTGCTTGCATACCTCACAATTTACAACATACTGTTGAATGTCTTTCTTCATTCCTTCCCAATGCACAAAAGTGGATATCCTCTTATATGTTCTGAAATACCCGGAATGTCCTCCCACTGGTGTGTAGTGGAATTCTTTCATGAGTAGTGGGATTCTCGAGGACCCCTTGGGAAGCACCATTCGGCCCTTGAATAAAAGATTACCTCCCTTGACTGAAAATCCTTCCGGAAGATGTTCTCCTTTAACCCCCTTTTGCCAAAGTGCATAATACTTCTGGTCCTTCTTAACTTCTTCTTCCCATCCTCCAAAATCTTCGTACTGCCATAGTGTAACAGCCCTAAGTTCTAGGTTATCCTTTCTCCTAGACAAAGCATCCGCCACCCTATTTTCTTTGCTGGGTTTATAACGGATTTCAAACTTGTATCCCATTAACTTTGATACCCATTTCTGTTGGTCCTCACTAAGATTGCGCTGTTCCAATAAGAACTTAAGAGTTTTTGGTCGGTTTTAATGATGAAAGGGTGCCCCAACAGATAGTGATGCCACTTTTTGACTGCTGAAACAATGGCCATTAATTCCCTCTCATATACTGAACTATTTTTCTTAGCCAAGGAAAAAGCTTGGCTGAATTATGCAATGGGGCGTCCCTGCTGCATTAATACCGCCCCCACTCCCTACCCCGAAGCATCAGTCTCCAGCTCAAAGGGTTGGGAAAAATCTGGTAAGGCTAAGACCGGCACAGTGGTCATTGCCTTCTTAAGTTCTTCAAAGGCTTGCTGGGGTTCTTTACTCCATAGGAAAGCATCTTTCTTGAGAAGAGCTGTAAGTGGTGCAGCCATTTTTTCATAATTTCTTACAAACCTCCTATAGTATCCCGTTAAGCCAAGGAATCCCCGTAATGCCCGCATATTCTTAGGTGTTGGCCATCTGTCCATGGTAGCCAATTTCTTGGGGTTCGCTAGCACTCCTTCGGTAGATATGATATGACCAAGATACTCCAGTCGGGATCTAGCAAACACACATTTCTTGAGGTTTAACACCAATTTACTGTCTTGGAGTATTCTTAAGGTCTCCTTTAGGTGTTTCCAATGGGAATCTTCATCGGGGCTGTACACTAATATGTCGTCAAAGAACACCAACACAAACTTCCTTAAATGCTCTTGAAAAATGTCATTCATAAGCGATTGGAATGTAGAGGGGGCGTTGGTGAGGCCAAAAGGCATCACTAAAAATTCATAGTGCCCTTAGTGAGTTCTAAAAACTGTCTTCTCCTCATCTTTAGCCTTGATTCGAATTTGATGGTATCCCGCTTTCAAATCCAACTTGGAAAATAGTTTAGAACCCCCCAACTCATCGATTAGTTCATCAATGGCCGGTATAGGAAACTTGTCAGGTAGTGTTATCTTGTTCAAAGCTCGATAATCTACGCAAAACCGTCAGCTTACATCCTTCTTCACCAATAATACTGGACTTGAAAAAGGCCCCTTGCTAGGCCGAATTACGCTAGCCAGCAACATTTCTCGAACCAACCTCTCGATTTTTGCCTTCTGCGAATGGGGATATCGGTACAGGCATATGTTTGGTGGAGCAGCCCCTGGTTTCAAGGTAATGTTGTGATCTTGCTCCTGGTGAGTTGGTAATTCTGTTGTTGGTGTGTGCACTGCTGTATATTCTTCTAATAGTTGTTGGACAGCCACAGGTAAAGGCTCTCCCTCCACTTCCTTCATCTGTAATTCCCCGAATTCAATTAAATACCCTTGATGCCCACTCTTAAGAGTTCTTATAGCAGCCTTTACAGACACCATGGTTTTAACTGGGCTCGGATCCCCTTCCAAGCAGTATTCCTCTCTGCCCTATTTTACCTTCATTGTTAATTGGTTCTAGTTGACTCTCACTTCTCCCAAGGACTTCAGCCACTCTTTACCAAGGACCATGTCAGCTCCCCCCATTTCAAACACACAGAACGGTTGCTTAATCTTCATTCCCTGTAAGTTCACCTCCACGGTGGGGCATTGCTTGCTGCCCTTTACCTTATATCCATCCCCCAACGAAACCTCAAACATTTTCACTTCTTTGATCTCAATCCTCAGCCTTTCTATTGTTTCTGAAGTGATAAAGTTATGGGATGCCCCACTGTCTATCAATATGAGGACTTTTTCTCCCATACAACTCCCAAATAACTTCATAGTGTTATTGGTGGTAATTCCTACCACCAAATTCATCGACAGCTCTAGGGTAGCTGGTTCATTTTCTTCCTCCCCATGTACTTCCTCTGTTTCGGAATTATCCTCCTCTATGATCCTGTCTCCCTTCTCATTGATGGGTTGCAGCAGAATCACACTAAGTTGCTTATTTTTATAGACATGGGTTGGGCTATACTTGTTATCACACTTAAAATAGACCCCCAACGCTCTAGCAACCTCGGCCTCTGTGAGTCGCTGATAAGCCCCGGTAGTTGGAGTAGCACTGCTGGTTCGGGACACCATGTTGTTTGAACCCGTCCCTGAAGGTACTAGTGTGCTGTCCTTCCTTGTCTCTGTTGCCCAGTTGGAAAAGTAGCTGGTGGTCCTACTCGGGTCATTTGGACCTGTGACCCGGCTCTAATTTCCTTTGGGTCCAGCACCCCTCTGATTTGCCTAGCCCCTCAAATGCTTACCCAAGTGTTCCTCTTGTGCTTGTTCCATGATCTGGTTCCTTTCCTCCACTCTTTGGGCCAAGTCCATAAACCCCTTTAAGGTGTCAACCTTCATTAGCCGTAGCTCAGCCCTTATTCCCACCTTCAACTCATTTTTGAAAGCTCCCATCAAGCACTCATTAGAAGCTTCCCTCACTGTGGCTGAAAGGGCTTCAAACCTTTCCCTATACT
>JANSVA010000005.1:25458068-25476629 GCA_025504915.1 Erythroxylum reticulatum | reverse complement strand
TTTCTTTCCAAACCCTAATTACCCAAACACTAACCTAAACACTTAACCTTTGCTAGCCCCTTTGAGCCTTCTTCTGAGTGCATGCATATTTCACAATTTTTATGGGTATCTCTTCTCTAGCTTAAGTTGGAAAAAAAGGTTTGTATATAAAAGAAAAGAAAGAAAAAAGAGTTTCAAAAAGTCCAAAAATTTAAAAAAAAGTAAAAAGTAAAAAGTAGAAAGTAGAAATTTTTCTTAAAAGAGAAAAGTAATAAAAATGTGCTAAATTATGTTTATTTTTGTAAATATTTTCTTACTTATAGTTGGAGTTTGTTTCGTGAGACAAGTAATTATGGTGCATGTACTCATTCTTTTTCATTCTTCCATTCAATCCATTTCATTTAGCCTTCCGTACATTACAACCTTGAAAAGTCCTCTTGATTTTTGAAATTATAGTTTTTGCGGTAAAGAGGTAGAATTATCACAAGCTTATGAAAGGGAATGAAGTAAGCAGATTGTAGAGTAAAATTTTCCCAAGATAAATGAATTGAGAGATTAAACACATTACCTTAAGCGAAATCTCTTTTACCCAATCTCTTGGATTAAATGCTTATAGTGTCTATTTTCTTCACGGTCTTTCAATATGTTTGGGTTGATTTATGAGGAAATGACTTAACTACTTTTCTGCTCTCATTTTTAAGCAAGGTCATAATTTTCTTTTGCACTTGTATCTCATTGACTTTCATAAACTTTGTCCACGAGTAAAAAAGTCTAAGTGTGGGAGAATTTGATTGAACCCAAGTTTCTTATATAAATTGGTGACATTTGCATAGTTTTTATTACACTTCTTAGCTCTTATTTTCATATTTTATGCTTAATTTGATTCTTGAGTGTTTGTCTTTACTTTTTGTAGTTTGAGAGTAAAATTGTCACAAATAATTAGTAATTATGCTAAATTAATTTTCTAGAACAATTGATACTACAAACTACCATTTGTTTATTGTAGGAGACTCAAGAAGTAGAGATAAGGAGTGAAGGTTGAAGATGATAAGCCAAAAAGTCAACAGGGCAATAGGAAAGTTCACTGTGGCGACGTTGATGATTCACTGTGGCGAAGTATGAAGAACTCACGCAGAAACTCTTCGGGAAAAGTTCGCCATGGCAAAGGAATGTGTTTGTTCCGCGAAAAATTTGAAAATGAAGTTAATAAACTTTTGGAAAAAGTTCGCCGCAGCAAAATCTTCGAACTAACATGAATCGAACCATTTTCGGCAATATAACCCACTGTATGACCTGATCCAATAACCCAATTCATGAAACTTACCTATTTTAGGTTAAGTGGCAGCAGTAAAAAGAGGGGGCTGACACACTCGAAGGATCACCGCCTTTCTCTCACCTTTATACCTTCATTCTCTACCAATCTTTCGTTCATTTTTCCACCATCAGTTGCTACCATGTTTATCTCCAATTGTTTCTCAGTGGTGAAGTCTTTTAAAGCTATGCTTGGCTAGACATTCCGATCCTTTTGAAGATGTAGCAACGACTTAAGTTCAATGGGCTTAAAAGGGGAGTAGCTTAATCCATGTTTAGTAGTGATTTACAAACTCCTAGGTTTAGGATTTGCGATTTATAGTTAAACATTCTTGATTAGAGTTTAATTAAGTGTTGGATATTCATTGTGTTGTGGGATTTGTTAATGTAGAACTTGGAGTTTTAATTTATGAAGTCTCATATATGTCAATTTGTGATCTTGTTGAATCTCTTTTATCTTGCATAGTTGTGTTTGATATTGAGTTGATTTGAGATCCCAAAATGACTTGTTGCATTGACTTAACCACCACACACACTAAAGGCATTTAACAAGATCTTAAGAAATGGAGTTCATTGATTAAGACCTTGGACTTAAAGAGCTCTTTAAGGTTTACCATTTGAAACTTAGTGATTTTCACTCCCATCAAAAATTGATTTCGAACTATGATTGCCAAGCTCATTTTCAAGAGGATACTATCACCATTTGATCATTGTTTTTATCTTCTAGTTTTTTTTACATTCCCAAAAATGAAAAAAAATACTTTTGACACATCTTCCTTATAGTTCCTTTTTAATTCAGTAAAGATTTCCAAAGGCAAAACCCTCCTTTTTCTTACTAATTTAGTTTGCACTTCATGATATATAGGCTACCTTAGGTCCATTCTATTAGGTTCCGATTAACTGAAACGACCCGAGGTTGCAACCTATATTGCAATCATTGGAATATATTTTTTATTAGACCTCTAAGGGTAATTACTAAGGCTCGGATCACAATTCCCCCTGGAATAGTTATTTAGTAATTCCTGCAAGAGAATTATGTTGTCACCTATACTCCTCAATGGAATATAAGCAGCTTAGTATTGATTAATATGAATAGCAAGCAACTTCTTCAATCTTTTAACTAGAACTTTGGAAATCATCTTATAAATTGAATTGCTGTAGGCTATGAGTTTGTATTCACTCATTTTCTTTTACTCACCACCCATTGAGATCAATTTTATATATGTTCTATTAATTTCCTTGAGTATTTTTTATTTATGAAGAATTATAAAATAGCATACAAAACCATATCCTTGGTCAACGGCTACGTTTTGACAAAGAAATAAATTTTCAAAACCATCTTAGCCCTGGTGCCTTATGGGGATTAAGTAGCGTTTAATATCTTAGATAGTCACTAGTTCAATAAAAATTTCTGTCTCCAATGAAGAGAGACATTCGTTCATTATGCCTCTACTTAGTTAAGTCAAGGATAGGCATAAATAAAGGCATCATCATCTTAGAGAAATAGATAGTTACTTCTTATAATAATGATTTCTTCCTAATAATAATTGTTTCATTCTTTTCTATTCAGGAAATTCTTTTTATATATTTCCTACAAACAACAACTATATGGAAAATTGAAGAATTCCTATCCTTTCCATAAGTCGTACCATTTAGATCTCTTCCTCATTAGAGAAAAATCATAAATAAGAGCTTTGAATAGAATACTCATTACTACTTTCGTACAGTCTTGAAGATAGGATGATGAAGGGTTATTATCTAGGGTAGTCTGTATAAAAGCCAAAGCCTACTTGGTAGTATGAAGGAGATGTTAAGTGTTTCCAATATTTTCTTTATGTAGAATCTTTAGCTCATCTTTAATGATCTTTAACTTCTTAACATATATGAATTATTTGGTGCTTGAAACATTAGCTCCATTACCTTATCAAATAGCTTCATAAAAATCTATCAGTTTAATAAGGAAATTGTTGAACCTAAAATGAGGTTTAAATCTTACAACATCAACTTCAGCGATAATAAGTGTGTGATCTAATAGGCTGTGAGTAAGGAAAAGAGAGAAGGAATTTGGATATTCTTGAAACCACTCTAGGTTAGCTATGCTATGATCAAGTTTTTTCTAATAATGTTGAATCCACTCTAATTATTACTCAATATGAAGAAGTTTTCCCTACCTGGTATATTGTTCAACTGAATATTAGCAATACATTACCTCAACTCAGGACATGGTTGTCTAAAGGAACTTTCTCCTTTAGCTTCATTAAAATAAATAATGGAGTTAAAATCTCCTCTCAACATCTTTCTTTACTGTTAATTTCTATCTCCCTCAATTTGCTCCATAATAAGATTCTCTTATATCAACTATTATAAGCATATATGAAAGATAAGAATCAACTCTTCTTATACACCTTGTTTACTACTTTGATATGTATCAATTGATCAATGAAGCCATAAACGCTACATTCTATAGATTGAAAATTGTAGAAAACTAGAATTCTCCCATTACAACATGGTTGGATATCTTGATCCGTTTTGGATACAGTAGTTGTGATAAGTTGCAAATCTCCTTCTTTATCCTAGTACTTAAAATGCCTATTATATTAGGCTTATTTTGAAGGATAAAATACCTCAACAAAAATTTCTTGGAGTGAGCATTAACTTCTCTTATATTCCAAGCTGTAATCTTCATGTATTAGTTTTTAGTGCAAGAGATTTCTTCTTCCTACCTAATTTTCTTCTTATGATTGTCTTAAAGTCAACACTATGTTTTTAGGTATACCTAGTTCCCCACCCATTTTATTAATACACATTACAATAGGAGTTGTTTATGGATCATTTTTGTGGATCATATCATTATCAGGACATTGTATTTACATCTCTCTATTCTCAAGCTTCTCACTAAGGTCTAATTATGCTAGCGCCTTTCTATTGGAGGTATTATCAGTCATTTCACCCTTCATTAGGGTCCACCTATATAAAAAGCTCAAATACACCTACCTCTTTAGCCATAAGCTTCTTAGATGATTCTCGTTTAACTAATTCCTCATATGTTCTTTCCTTAAACCTTCTTCCAATAGGTTGCCACCTTTTAGGGGTCTAATATCTTAGTTTTCCACACTCTATATCTAATCAAAACATTGTATGAAGAAATGATTAAATTAAATAGCAAAATTAGGTACAAGAAGGTTAGCTAAAACTACTTTGACATTCCTAAATATTTAGGTAGTTATGATATGTTGTTAGACGTCAATCTTAGTCTGTGGATATAAATTGTTTAATTAAAGAATTAAAGATCAATTAAACGAGTTTAATTTATCAAGTTCTAGGTATGATTTAGGGTTATAATTCACATATAAAAGACAGGTTGAAAAGAACAAACATGTTTTAATCAATTTGAACTGAATTTATACGAGATATTTAATAAATATGGATCAATATGAGATATTGGATCTTATGTGAGCATAACTAGTTCTTAATTATAATTAGTTATATTTGTAATTAAAGTTTAACTGAAATCAAAATTTAATTTAAGTTAAATTACTAAAATGTCTTGAAACTATGATAAATAGGCTTAAGCTTTAAGGAAGCTAGCACTTTTTGCTCTAATTTCAATTAAATTACTGAAATGTCACAAACTAATTATAATTAGGTTTAAGCTCTAAGAGAGCTATCACTATTTGTCTAACCATCTCTGTAGTAGTTCCAGATTTGTTTCAACTTGTTCTGCAGATATCGTTAAAAGCTAAACATTTGTTCCCCTACAATGGTTAAGATAAGTCAATTTCATAAATGATTTGAAGGATATAATAGTCAAGCTTTAAAATAAAGTATTAATTAAGATTTATATGCAAATCATTTTATAAAATTTTAGTGATTTTAGCTTTCGAAAAATTGAGAATGGGTCTTGGAGCAACTGGTAAAGTTGCTCCTTTATGATCATAAGGTTATAGATTCAAGTCACGAAAATAGTTTCTTTGTAAAAAATAAAGGGGAAGGTTACATATATTATAACCCTACCCAAACTCTCATATAATGGGAAGCCTTGCACACTGAGTATGTGAAGAGATATTTTGTAATTATTTTATAAAGTTTTTAATAGAATGACATGGGTTTATAATGAAATGGAACATAAATGGATGTAATATTAGAAAATTGTTATTTGGGAGAGATGCAAGGGTTCACAATGTAATATAGTAAAATGTTGTTTGGATTAAGGATTTATATTATAATATAGTGTCAAGTTGTTTATAATTTTACATTCCATCATAAACTTCCCAAATCAGAGGTTTTTCATTTTTACTACTTAGGATGGAATGCGATGTAATATAAAACTCTCCTCTTCCATCTCATTCCATTCCATTATAAACCCTCTTTCCAAACTATAAAATAATATTACATTTTATTTCATTCCATTCCATTAATAAACCTTCAACTAAACATATCCTTAAGGTTTTGTCAAGAGTCTGGAGCTAAGAAAGAGACTCATCCGTTGTTAAACAATGGACAAGCAAATCACCAACAACAGTCAAAGAAGAAATGAAGAAGTAGTAAGTTAACCAATGGCAAGCAAATTAATCAACAATTAAAAGAAAAAATGCAGAAGGGAGTAGGTGAAGGGAAGAAGAAGAAAGCTAGCCGATGCAGTAGAGGAAGTAAGAGGAAGAAAAGCGCACTGATATATAGGAGTCATGTAGTTGATGAACCATGTCTATTTAGAGAAAGTTATTAGTGAGAGAAAAGGTGGTGATCTTAAGTTTCTTATATTCAATCAACTAGCAATTGGCTCTCATCGTTCGAATTCGTTTCAAGTGATATTGACAAAGTTCTCAAACACAGTTGGGGCGCCCATAGCGGCCCTCAAACCCAAGGGGAACCTTTCAAAAAGGGAAAGAACGAGGAAAAGGGACAAGGATTTGCAGGCCTGCCCAACACTGTCGTATATTGCACCCGTAACAAAACCTCAGGTAGAAATATAAGTGATGGAAGAACCGAACTGGCCAGCTAAAGCAACTATAGAGATGGAGGAGGGGGATATAGTATAAATAGCCGACGACCATAGAGAAGGAATCAAATTGTCCCACACGTTTAAGGAGAAATTGGACAACCAGTGGACCAAGGTCGACGTAGTGAAGCTCCTAGGATGTATGATAGTTTTCCAAGCGCTAAGCTCTCTCTTGAGAGCCTTATAGAAACCAGTCGACCCTTTTAAAATAGTTGAACTAAAGTAGGATTTTTTCCTTGTTCGATTCATGGAGGACTCCGATTACTACCACGTATTGACAAACGAACCATTTTTAATCTATGGACAAACTCTGTCAGTCCAACAATGGGTATCATCATTCCGGCCAAAACAGGGGAAGGTCACGAGGGTGATGACATGGATCAGATTTCCCGATTTACCTATCGCTTGGTATCACGCCAAGATACTCATATCAATTGGAAACTTAGGAGGAAATACGATGAAAATAGATGAGGTGACCTAGTAAGCTCACGATGGGCAGAATGCTCGTATCGCCATGGACATAAACCTCACATTACCACTAAAAAATAGTGTGGAACAGGGTGGTGAACTATTGCAAGTGACGTATGAGGGGCTCCCTTAGCTCTACTATTCATGCAGGAAGGTTGGGCATACCACAGCTGAATGCCCACATTGCAACAGAGACACCGTGCACTGCCCACAACCAGAAAAGGAAGGACAACGAAGGCTTCATCATTAGCAATGCCAGTGGGATGAGGGTCGGGACTTAGTAGCATAGACATCTAGCCAATGGTCGACAACGGCTATGAATCGTGGGTTTACATCCAGTGCAAACCTAGACCACCTATGCAATAGCTATAATAGCAAAATCCTACCATCAAATCACGTCAGACGATCTTTGATAGAAGCAATGAGTCCCCTAATATGATCAAATCTAGATACGCAACTCTGACAGGAAAGGGGCTAATGGAGACGGTATAGGAACTAATAGCAAAGGCCCTACAACAAAGCCCCTTAATAGGCCTAAGACAATGCCTTCCATTAACAGAAGTTATCGGATCCAACAAGTAAACTATCAATGGACCAATTTTCAAGGCTAATGGGCCTAAGAAAAATGCAAGGAAGGGGCCCAGAGTACAAAAGGGAATAAAAAAGCAATTACTCCAAGGTGAAAGCTCTCGAGCTAGTCTTGTCCCAGAACAAAGCCCAGTAGTCGCCCCCCAAGTCTAACTATAACCCACCAATTTGGACAAAAACATAGCAATCATTATCTCATCACATACGGAAATGATCTATGATCAACAGGTGTTAGAGGATTGTGAGGTGGATGTTAAGGAGCGATTACAAAAGATGGAAGGGCCGCACACAAAACCCCCCAGTATAGCAAGAGAGTTAGATATAAAGGAAGTCATGTCACCTCGTGGGATTAATGAGGAGCATGCATTACATCCCCTGAGCAATGAAATCCAGGAAGCTCCCATGGGAGGTACCAAATCCAGTTAATCTTTTTTGTTATGTCTATATTAATTTGGAATTGTCAAGGGGCAAGGGGAATAAATTTCAGATAATCTTGTGTAATTACCTTAGTCACTATAATCTAGGTATCCTTGTTTTGCTGGAAACTAGAATTAGTGGAACTCGGGTGCACGAAGTGATTCGGACATTAGGTTTTGATTATTCTTTCAGAGTGGAAGCCGAAGGATTCACGAGTGGGATTTGGATGCTATGAAAGGGTGATTTTAATATCTTCATACTATTAGCGCACTGGTAATTTATTCATACCACAGTCAAGTATGAGGCTTACTCTTTCGATTTTACCGTAGTTTATCCTATCCCTTAAACGTCCTCTCAAAAGCACCTCTGGCCTGCTTTAGAATGGATCGGTAGATCCCTAAATAGACCTTGTCTAGTAGGAGGTGACTTTAATGCTAAACTGGAACTAGTAGATAAGCAGGGTGGAGCAACAGCCACAAGGATCATGAACACTCATTTTCAGGCTTGGGTACATGAAAGCAGCCTTCATGATCTGGGCTACATTAGTTCCAAGTTTATGTGGCATCGAGGCATGGTACAAGCTAGATTGGATTGAGTTTTTGGATCGACAGAGTGGACTCAAACCTTCCCGCAAGTAGTTAATTACCATATCCCTTTCCTAGGGTCTGACCATCAACCTATGTGGATTCAGCTTCATCAACCGTCTCCCAGACAAATAGGTTTGGCTATCTCATCTAGGGTTTGATGAGGTTGTAGTTAAGCATTGGTTACTGGAAGAGGAGACGATGAGTAAATCATTAGCTCAATTTTCTCAACACCTCACCAGATGGAATCACTCTGACTTTGGCAATATATCACATCGAAAGAAAAGACTGTTAGTAAGATTACAGGGCATTCAGAAAGTCTTGACTGAGGATAATTTAGTTTCCTTGCTCGCCTTGGAAGAATAGTTGAGTGGGGAACTGATATAGGTTTTGAGTGAAGAAGAAATCTTTTAGCACTAGAAAGCTCGATGCGATTGGATTTCGAAGGGGGATAGGAATACAAAATATTACTACACTCTAACCCTGTCTAAACAAAAGAAAATGCGGATAGAAAGACTCAAAGACTCCCAAGGGATAATAATCTTTTGCTAAGGGCAACTTAGCCGATTAGCCAGAGAGTACTTTGGCCAACTATATACATGAAAGGAAGAACATCCCGCCCAGATCATGGTCACAGGAGCATTCCCTTCAATTTTAGAAGAAAATCTTCGAGATTTAGCTAAAACCATTCACCCTAACGAGATAAAGAGTGTGGTTTTTGAAATGAATCCGATAAAGCCCCTAGGGTGGATGGCTTCAATGCTCTTTTCTTTAAGAAGCAATGGGAGAGAGTCGGCCCCAAAGTGACTGAGTACATATAGTCAACTTTCATACAAGAACAATGGGAAACGAAGTTAAACCAAACCCTCCTAGTCTTTATCCCCAAAAATCCTTCCCCGACTAGTATCACTTAATTTCGTCCGATAAGCCTCTGCAACGTTCTCTACAAAATTATCTCTAAAGTCATCATTAACTGTTTAAAAAGTCTGGATTTTCTAGTGAGGGAGAACCAATGCAATTTTATTCCCAGCGGCCAAAAAACTTATAATATCATCATTTCTGAGGAAATAATTCACTCGATGCAAAGGAAGAAAGGGAGAACGGGATTTTTAGTGATCAAAGTAGACTTAGAAAAAGCTTATGATTGTCTTTGTTTAGTGGACATTGGACTTCCGGCTCAGCTAATCTGGGTCATTATACAGTGTGTAAAGACAGTGACTATGCAGATGGTTTGGCAAGACTTAGTCTCTGATCTTTCTAATCCCTCACGCGAGATTAGACAAGGCAATCTGCTATCGCCTTACATTTTTGTCCTATGTATGGAGCGTCTAGGACATCTTATCTCAAGAGAAGTGGGACAAGATCGTTGGCGACCGATAAAATTGAGCCCTACAAGGCCACCACTATCCCACCTTTTCTTTGCAGATGACTTGGTTTTGTTCACGAAAACAACGGATTCCCAGGCGCAAGTAATCGCTAAGACTTTGGATGAGTTCTGTAAGGCTTCAGGGTAGAAAGTTAACATAGACAAAACAAAGGTTTTCTTCTCCAAGAATGTTAAGCTGGACACTGTGCGTTGAATCAGTCAAGATCTTCACATCAAGAGTATGAACAATCAAGGCAAATATCTAGGAGTACCCTTGCTCCATGAGCGTACCAAGTGTAACACTTATCATCATATCCTAGATAATGCTCAAAGGAAACTAACAGGGTGGCGCACAAGACAGCTGTCACTAGCAGGCCGTGTCACCTTCACTCAATCACTAATCTCGGCCCTCCCTGTCTTCATAATGCAACAAAGCAACTGTCGAGGAGACTATGTGATGACTTGGAATAAATTATGCGCAATTTTATCTGGGGTTCCACGGGAGAGCAGAGGAAATTTTCCCTTGTTAATTGGGATGCTGTGTGTTAGCCCAAAAAGGTCGGGAATCTATGCATTAAGCACATTAGGTCTTCAAATGATGCCTTGTTAACCAAAATGGGCTGGGCTCTGATTACACAACCTACGACCTTATGGGTCAGGATCTTACGGACTAAATATCGTATGGACCTGTACCACATCCCTACCACGATAGAAAGGGTAGGGGCTTCAAGCTTCTGGTGGGGAATTGCAGCCACTTGGTAGTATATCCATCAAGGTAAAAAATGGAAACTGGGAAATGGTAGACACATCTGCTTCTGACTGGATAATTGGGTGAAAGATTAGGGACCGCTCCTCCATATGGCCACCTCTCCAATACCAGAGGGTGACCTATATGCTAAAGTAGCGGACTTACAGAATAAGGATGGAAACTGGAAGTAGAATTTGTTTCAACAGTACCTTCCAGTCTCGGTCTATATGGATCTAGCCGAGATAACTCCAATGTAGCCACTACAGCTGAAGATACCATAAGATGGGGACACACTGAACATGGGAGATTCACAGTAGCGTCAGCCTATGAATTAATTGAAGGGCACACCCCAGATAGTTATAATAGTCTCTAGGCCTTAATTTGAAAATGGGCAGGACCCCAACGGATTAGAGCTTTCCTTTAGCTCATGAAAAAAACAAAACTCTTGATGAATTAACAAAGAGTGGTGAGACATATGGCGACAGATAGTAGCTGCCACATATACAGACAGAAAGAGTCTACCTTACATGTCATTCGGGACTACCCGAGAGTACTAGCTTTTCGAAGGAAATTTCCCTCGGAGGTAGTCGATATAGATTTTTTCTATCAAGATGAGGAGGTCTGAGTGAAGTCCAACCCAATGAAGTACTTACAGGTGAGGCAAGGGGAATGGTCTACTATATTTGGAGTCACGTGCTGGATGCTTTGGATGAGGCGAAAGAAAAGTCTTTTTTAAGATGAGTTTGTTTGGTCGGAAGAGGGAACGAAGGCAGTTATGGAGTATGTAGAGTGGACAGTAAGAGCAAGAGTAGTGGAAAGCTGTGTGTTTCCGAATCAGGGCCTCTTGGTAGGCAGTCGAGTGAGATGGACAAAACTGTCGGAGGAATGGGTCAAAGTCAACACAAATGGAGCTTTTAATCAGGGATCACACGTCGCTACCGTTGGTGGCTTAATTCGCGACTGTCACGGACAGTAATGCAGAGGATTTTTTCAGCACATTGGTAGCAGCTCGCCATTAACAGCCGAACTTAGGGGAATCCGCTCGGGCCTCACGCTGGCTTGGTCACTTGGGTATCATAGGGTCATATTAGAAGTGGACGCTTTAAAAGTCATTAACTTGCTTTCCTCTCCCATTACCGAGATTGATTTAAATAATTTTTTATTGAAAAGTACCCATGGCTTACTCCAACGAGATTGGAAGGTGCAAATTTAGCACGTATATCGGGAAGAAAACTAGTGCGCGGATAACCTGACTGCCATTGCAGTCAAGACCAGCCTAGAAATTCATATTCTTTCGGAGCCTCCACTGCCAATCCTGGAACTCATCCAATGGGACAAGTAAGGAACTATGTACCACAGAGCTATGCGAGAGTTAGATTAATAGCGTTTAGCATTTTTCCCTGGTAAAAAAAAGAATATTCTTTAATGCTTCCCCCTCAAGTTGCACATTTTGTTTCACCGGTTCATTTCTACACACTCATAAACAAACACGTATATTTTTCTGCCGTTCGTATGGTCAATTGTCCTGGTGCGTGCTTCTGCCTTGGATCGAGTTGAAACTAAATGATTACATAAACTTGTAAAAATAAAATTGAGGGTTTATTGTACAGAAAGCTTTGTTATTCCATTACGATTTTATTTTTACATTTTATTGTGTGTGTGAACATGTCGTTCCACTCTAAAATCAACGGTTTCGACTGAATCGGCAAAGTCCCGGTGACAAATGGCACCTAGAAGGTATGTTCCTGGCCGTATCGAAAGCCTCTCGGATCTCTTGACCTTGAAGCCCTGCCAGTTGCCGTTGTTGCTCGATAGCCATCTGCAGCCCCTCACACCGACAACGATTTTCAAGCTCCTGAAGCTCCTCACAGCATTGTCGGAGCTGTGCCTCTTGTGGGTTGACATCGTCATCGCTGGACAGGCGCGATTCTTCTCTTATATACTCCTGACATTGCCTGAGATTCTGCTGCTCCTGGAACTGCTGTTGACAACTCTTCCGGGACTCCCTTGGGTTTTTCTCGTCGATGATTACGGTGGTACGGTAGATGGAAGCGTCGACGAGGAGGAGGAAAGCGGCGAAGATGGCTAGATGGATGGTGAACTTCTCCATCATTGGTGTTTTGAACTTAAGGATTTGAGTTTCTTGATGGATTTGATGGATGCCAGTGCTGTAAATTTTATATTGAAATCCAGAGCCTTGCATGGTGTGTACGTGGTGATGCGAAGGATCTTGAGTTTAACACGTAGATGATAGGGCTACACGTAGAATTTTCATGCAAATACCGCCATCAGCTAATCTTGCCTCCGTAAATGAGATGCTTCCTTGACCTGCCTAATTAATTGAAATGTAAAAACATGGACGTCTTACCTAGTTAAGTAATTAAGAAAACATAATTGTTAAAATAATTTTTATTTTTTATTTTTAATTTCTCTAGGAATCCTTTTTCTTAAAGTTTTGTTAAAAAAATCACAAAACACGTGTGGTATAAATATTAGATGTAGACCAATCAAATATTATTAATGTAATGATTTAATTAATTTATCCAAATTAATAATTTAAGACAACTATAATAAATTAATAATTTGGGTCAGATTTAATTGGTTTAAATTAGGTTTAACAGTTTGGTTAAGTTACCATATTAGTAATATGTGATTGATCTATGTGTGATATTTATATTATTCATGTTTCACAGATTTTTAAAAGAAGTCTAAGAGAATGAGTTTTATAAAAAATTGAAAATTACATAAAGTTTTATAAAAAATTTTAAAGATTAAGAATTTTTAAAATTACTTAAATTACTGGGAATCCTATATCTTTTACCCTTAATTGAACATGATTAAGACAAAAAGCAACGATATGTTATATTGGAATTTTTGAATAAGATGATATAAGATTAATGATAATCTAAAACCTATTCTAAGATAATCTAAGACCTATTCTAAAGAAATTTTAACAACTTTAGAATTTTGAATTAATTCTCAACATTCCCTCTTAATTCAAAATTTCAATGATGAAGTACTACTCTCCCAATCTTCAGAATATTATGTGAAGCACTTCTCTTCACTAATTAATGCACTTCTCATCATTCTGTTGATTCCCTTCTTATCCACCTGCAATTATTGGAGCACGTCTCTCTAAACTACTCAATAGAGCACTTCTCCCTATTCTTTAACATGAGCACTTCTCTTGTTACTTATCTCCATAGAGCACTTCTCTCTAAATTTCTTATTTGTGAAGCACTTCTCTTCACTGTATGATGCACTTCTCATCATCTTTCCATTGTTGAGCCCTTCTCTCAACTAATTCGAAAGAGTTTCTTCTTCAACCACTTCAACCAAATTTGCATGTTCTTTTTTAAATATGCAATTCTTTTACAGATGACCAAATCTTTTGCAGTTATAACATTAAGGCTTTCCTTTGTGCCAACAATAATCCTCTTTATGACCAGGCTTCTTGCAATGGTTACACTGAGAAAATTTTCATTTCTTCTTTGATGATAGAAGCTTTGCTAGATAAGCTCCCTCTATCATCTTTTCACTTTTTTGGTTTCTCATTTAATCACTCATAGGCTCCTCAAGGATCTAAAGCTTTGATAACATGTTGGAATTCTTTTAAAAAAATAGAAGATGAATAAGATGGGATAAGATTAAAGATAATCTAAGACCTATTCTAAAGGAATTTTAACAACTTTAAATTTTTGAATTAATTCTCAACATGTTATACTTCAATTTTTTGTATATAGTTTCTTATAAAATTTAATTTGGACTAAAATCAATAACATTATTTTTATACAACTAAATGTTATCTTGAACACTACTGTGTCTCCTTTTAGATGATAATTGAAGTTATTTTCCTACTCCATTATGTTCTTCCATTCATCCTTTTGATAACGTAGCTTTATAGATCTTGAACTTACTTCCATATGGTTGCAATAAAAAATCGTATCACTAATTTTCTCCAGATCCTAGTTGCATAGAGTGCAGTAGCCATTAGTTAAGTTACCCTTTAGTATATTCATTGTCAATAACCTTTGTTTAATTACTAAACAAAGAATAAGCACAATTTTTGGAATCTGTTTACTATGCCAAGCCATGTTTTTCCATGATACTTTTAAATGTCTGATTATACAAATGTGCAAGCATCAGTACACGAAAAATTAGTTTTAGCGACAGAAATTACCCATAAAAAATAAAAATTTTTCGTTGGAAAATTATCTTGGCGAAAGAAATTATCAACGGAAAGAATCATTGAAGAAACTATTTTAGGTAAAATTTAGTGAAGGCTATTTCGAATTTTTCGCTAATTTTACATATTGGTAAATCTCGTAGAGTTATGTCTTAGCCAAATTATTGAGTCCTTCAATGTGGGCCTTAGATTGTAGGATAGTATATTTGCCATTACAGATGAAAAACCTTTGAGATTATGATACTATATCTCTCCTTGTATGATCTCTTTGAACTTCGCATTTTAGAAGCATATGCTTTACATTTTTCAATTTTGGTACCTTATAAAAGGGCCTTCGTCATTGCCAATTGTAAAACTAAAACTAAGTTAAATTCCCATTTCTTATTAGGCTTTTTATCTCAAAGCAAATTGACTCCCCTAGTTTAAGCATTTGTTAGATTAACTAAGTAGTATTTGTTTTTGGTTTGATCTTTCATAAGTCTTCCTCTTTGAGAAAATAGGTATACATACAACAAACTTAAAAATATCCCTTATCTAAAAAAACTTTAAAATTCTTCTTACTGACCTTAATTGAGTTTTTATCTAAACCTATCCTTCGAAGTATACACTTTAATCCATTTGTTTTTAACTTATGATTTATTATTTACTTCACCTATCCATAAGAAACTTTTAAAAGCATTTCAATTGCTTTAATCAAGTTTTATGGAAGGAATAGTTGATAACTCCAAAACAGATGTAGATTGCTTAGAATAGAAGTAAGTAGTTGTAATCTACCAATATATTAAAGATACTTATTATTTCAGCTACCAACCCTCTATTAATAGAATCTAATAGTGGTTGAAAATTATAAAAAAGGAGTCTCTTTGTTGGTATTAAAATGTTAAAATACTTAAAAGGGGGTTGTTGAAGCTTAAGCCCTATAATATTTGCTAACTGATTTATCTTATCTAGATTAAATACTGATACATAAATGCAATTCTTCTTATAGTTAATTGAGAGATATAAAAGCTCATTAAATCTCTATATTATACATACTAAGGTTTTCATTGAGTTTGCATCAACACCATACATGAGAATTAATTCTTCCAGAAAGGCTAAGTAGTAGATCCTTATATTTTTACTTTTGTAATGAAATTTGAATGTTCCTTCATTATTAATATTATGACTAATTAGAATTTTTAGAGATTATTTGTAAATTGTGAATAGAATAGGAATAAAGGATCTCCTTTGTTTTAGGCAGGCCTTCCTTTGTTTTAGGTCTTTCTCACTATTAAATACATACGTAGGTTCACCATTTATTTAGAGGATATATGATGCCATTGTGACATACTGCTCTATCTACCTAAAGAATTGTTATAGATATCCTAAAGCCTCCATCAGTTAAACATGAAACTCTAGTTGAAAAAATCAAAGGCCTTATACATTTCTATTTTCATTGCACAACTGTTAATGGATTTATTCCTATCATATTCCCTAAACTTTTCTTCAATTATAGGAACATTATCAACTATGATTGTCCCTTTAATGAATACTCCTTTACTTAAACTAATGAATAAGTTTAAAGTGACCTTCAGTCTTATTATTAGATTCTTGGAAATTATGTTATAGAATAATTTTTAGTAAGATATTAGTTTACAATTTCGCAATGAAGTTGGATTAGGCTTCTTGGGAATGAGATAAACTAAAATTTTGTTAAATTCCTTCATTATTTGACAATGGTGAGCACTATATGGATTGCATTTGAGACCAAATCTCCAAATAAATGCCAATAATTTTAAAAGAAGCACTACAAGAAAATAACAAATTATCGATAGAACATTATCGGCAGAAAACATTCTGTAGTTTATTAGTGTCATAAATGGATTATCTGTCGGTAAATTTGATGGAAACTTTTTTGTGACTATCAAATCATCTGTCAGTAAACATGGAAGGAAAATATTCCCACGTGTTTCCTCACAGAAAATAGCAACGAAACAGGAAAGTTTGTCATAAATGTAGGCGGTAAGAGCTTATAGGAAAAATAAGCATCTTAATTATCGACTAAATCACAATTATATCAGTAAAATACTAACAGAACTACAGTTTCGTTGGTAACTGTTAAATTGTTCATAAAATAAAATGACATCGTTTGGTTTTAATCCAAACGACATCGTTTTATTCACAAACTTAACAAACCCAAAGCTCCCCCTCCTCCCTTCCCTTTGTTGTTTTCTCTCTTCTTCCCACCATTAACATTGTCGGTCCTCTTCCTCCTAAGCTTCCACCATCAATTTTTTTTTTCATTTTTTGTCCATCCTACATCATTTTCAGGTAACAAAACTATTGTGTTTATTTTGTCTATTGCACCCCACTACCATAGAGCACATACCGGAATAGCCAAAGGACATTTTAGTATGTACTCTACAATAATGGGATGTTAGAGCAGTTGTTATAATCACTTAATCATGGCATCATCATTGATATCCTCTTATAAGACATCATTTATAAAGACACAATATTTTAAAACCAAATTCCTCTTTTCAGTTATTAAAGACCAAAATTTCATTGTACCTTTTCAATATCATTTGAAATATGTACATGATCCAAACCTAATACAAACCAGCTACATGAAAGAGGAATTATACAAAATATATTTAATCCTTCAGGCCCAGCTGATCGACCTTTAAGCCATTTCTTCTTCTTCCCAACAGTACAAAACTATACTCTTTGTAGCGCCTCTCAGTAGCTAATGTCCTCTCTTAGTTCTGAAAAATCAACATGCAATTTTGGTAAGTTTTGCAAATTCAATGAGGTAACCATTATCGATGGTTCACTCAATTCATGCATCACATCAACACACGTAGCATATAATTTACATCTTTGCATTTTTGCATAAAGCATCACGTGTCACTTTCAGAATAATCATACTGATCATTTCATTCATACAAAATACATATATCGATTATAAATGTAATGCACGTAAGACTCCCTTTTATTTATTATTATTGCTGTGTCCGAGTGCCTTTTTAGTAGCCTGATTGAACCTAAGTTTCTTATATAAATTGGTGACATTTTCATGATTTTTACTACACTTCTTGGCTCTTATTTTTAGATTTTATGCTTAATTTGACTCTTGAGTGCCTCCCTTTACTTTATGTAGTTTGAGAGTAAAATTGTGACAAATTATTATTAATTGCACTAAATTAATTTTCTGAGAATAATTGATACTGCAAACTACCATTTGTTCATTATGGGAGACTTAAGAAGAAGTAGAGACAAGGAGGGAAGGTTGAAGATGATAAGTCAACAAGTCAACAGGTGCAACAGGAAGTTCACTGCGGCGAAAGGATGATGTGTCGCCATGGCGAACTATGAAGAATTCCAAGAAAAACCTTTCGGGAAAATTTCACCATGGTGTGAATTAATTTTATCGCCGGGCGAAAGAACCAACACTTCAAGCAAAACTTTCAGGAAAAGTTTGCCACGACGAACTCATCCTATCACCGCAGCAAAACCTTCAAACTGGCTTGAGCCGGACTATTTTTGGCAAATCAACCCACTGTACAACCCAATCCATCAACCTGATTCATGAAAGTTACCTATTTTAGGTTAAGTGGGAGCAGTAAAGGGAGAGCCTACACACTTCAAAAAGAGGAGAAACACAAATCCTTCGACATCTCTACCATCGGATCACCATCTCCATGTAATACACCATCATCTTCTCTCATTTTCCACAGTTGGTAGCTACCATGGGATTTTCCGGTTGCTTCTCAGTTGTGAGGTTGCTTGGAGCTATGAGTGGCTAGGCATCTCTTCCCTCTTGAAGATATAACAATGGCTTGAGTTCAATAAGCTTAAAAGGGGAGTAGCTTAATCTATGTCTGGCTATGATTTATGATTTCCTAGGTTTAGGAGTTGTACTTTGTAGTTAAACAC
>JANSVA010000005.1:25441341-25454644 GCA_025504915.1 Erythroxylum reticulatum | reverse complement strand
AGAAAACCGTGAGGTTATGGTTTCGAGTAGCCGCTGCGTCGGTCAATCCTCGACATAACCAAAGCGGACAGTTCCTTTGGTGTGGGTCTGAGCCCAGGTCGAACTGGTAGGATCCAACAGCTTAAGTCTTCGCTAGGGATATGACTCCAATATTGACTTTTGAGTCATTACAGATTCATTTCTTATTTGTACTTTCATTGATCATTTTTAACATACTATCTGATCTATTTCATCTAATTCAGTGAAATTCTTCTTAGAAAGAAGATTTCTTGCTACTATCATCAATACTATTCATGCAATCTTTATTAATCATCTATTATCATCATCGCTTTATCAACTATCCTTAATACATCAAGAGGACCGATTTCTATCATTCTGACAAGTTCATAATGTTCTAATTACCAAAACTCACTGAAGTAGTATACACAATTATTATCACATATGCTTAGATGTGCATCATTAATTCATCCCATTTTTTCCACATATTTATCTCCAACAATTCACAAATTTATATCTTACACGATTGATACTTTGATCTCCGTTGATCCTAGATGATGATATTCTTCTCTTTATCTTTGAATTCATTACTCATTGTAACATCATCAACAATTTCAATCTATCCCTGATTGATCATTATAAGCACTTGTATATGTTACTCTAGTTCCTCTTAGACTTTAAACTATGGGAACTTTGACTAACAATTATCCAATAAGTCATAGATTGCTTCCTATATCATCTCTACATATATAACACATATATGATCAATATTCTCACTTGTTATGATGATTCCATTATCAGATAGGTACTTATAATAACAATTAAACTTAACCTTTTTAAGCTTGTACATATGTCTCTATCATTCATATCATCTTCCAATTATCCTTCATTACATCATACATGCATATATTTGTAATCAACTCAAAATTATAACTGTATAATCATCATGAAATTCTAATCTCAATTCCACTAACACGTTCTTATGGTGGATCATAACTCTTATCACATTAATAAAACAACCACTTTGGTTCCAACTTCATCTTCTTAAGATCATAACAAAAAAAAATTTCATTACATTCTACTTGTACACTTTAATCTCATCATTTCTACTCGTCTACCTACTTTCCTCAAACAATTCATAATAATATATTCACATCCATATCAATTCAAGTACATATCCACAACAAAATTTCGTCACCATATTCACTAACATAATTATAAATACTGAATCTATGTCAATCATATCAGACCACGTAACATTTCTTATTTCTAAATATCCACAAACTTTTATTGTTTTATATCATAGAAGAGCATCATTTTTCCCACTAATTCTATCAGGTCAAACTCCTAACAATTACTCATGAGTGCAACTCATAGATATGCATCTTGACTAAGGATCAGTCGCTGCTGCATATTAAAACATGTTAAAATACATGTAAGTTGATACATATTTCCAAAAATGCCCATGTAAGATCCTAATTCTGGGCTTTGATACCACAACTGTTGGACCCCACTTACGGAGCCCAATATCAGAGTCGTGAGACGTGTGCTTGTGCTTTTTACCATGCATTGTTATTTCAGTTAACCCTCATTAGTCATCCTCAGTTAATTTCATTCTCTGATACTGTAAGTGTCGGGCCCTATTTTCCAAATCATTCTTATACTGAAGAAAATATTATATGCTCAACTTCCATCCAGATATTGAACATCTTAGAGGCTAAATTAGAATTTGACCTCTTCACACAGTTTGTAAACTTACGCCTCTAGTTTACTCCACATTAAAAATCATCTCAGTTGGAATTCTACAGATTCAGATATATTCAAAATGCCGAAGCATGCTCAGTATAATAACACCAGTTTATACTATTCCAATAGATTCCTTCACTTTCCTTCAATCAAAACCTTTTTCCAATCAATTCGGAATGTTGCCAATTTTTGTGGAGAGATAGCAAAATGTGTGAGGAATTTATTGTCTCAAGGTCACTTCGTTTAGAGTTCGGATAACAAGGATTGGTCGGATAACAATTTCCATCCAGAAATTGTAAGTCTTAGGGACTAGGTTAAAATTCTATTCCTTCATATCATTTGTGACTCTATGTCTCTAGTTTGTTTAGACATAAGATTCATCTCCTTTGGAGGTCGGATGACAAAGTTATGGCCGAAGGAAATCAAACAAGGTTCTGTCCTCAACCATATTGAACCTATTTTGGGACCAAAGGAATAACTTGCTCTAGGTATATCCGATCAACGTCATTCTTAAAGGTTTTGAAAGAGGACTTCAATATCTACAACTTTAATGAAGACATTGAAGTGAGATTTTTTTATCTGAGGGGTCAGAATTGGACCATACGATACATTATAAATAGTGACCAGAAGAAGGTTATGAATAGTACATAGAAGATATCTTTCAATTGGCATAGCTTTCTCTAAAGATATTGGATTAAATAATTCTTTAAATGGTTCCAAAGGGTACTTCGAGATCTACAACCTTTAGGAGACCTTAAAGACAAATTCTATCATCTATAGGGTCAAAGTGGGACCAGATGATAGGATTAGATGAAACCAGATGAAGGGTTAGACGAATTGGAAAAATGGTCATAACTTTCTTTAGAGAGCTCAGTTTGAGGTGTTCCTCAGATGGTTCGAAAGAGAACTTCAAGATCTACAACTTTAATAAAGACTTTGAACACAAATTCAATTGTATATAGGGTCCAAAATGGCACTAGACGATAGAATCAGATGAACAGTACACCAGACGATATGACGTCATCACCAGACAATGTGTCCTCACCAGACGATATGTCCTCACAAGAAGAAGGGTCCTTACAAGATGAAGCGTCCTCAGAAGACGATATGTTCTCACCAGATGAAGTGTCCTCACTAGACCATACATCCTCACTAGACGAAGTGCCTCACTAGACGATACTTCCTCACCATACGACACGTCATCACCAGATGAAGTGTCCTCACCAGACGAATTGTCATTGCCAGATGATACGTCTTATACACTTGAGCATCTCTGCTTATAAGGACCATAACGTTTGACTCCGATATCCAAAAATTTCATACTTTATACCGTTGGAAAGCTAGAAAGATAATCTACAGTTCCAGAAGACAACTTTGTCTAATTCAACCTAGATTAATCCAGATTTCCCCTGAACTCAGATCACAAATTTTTCCCTATGGAAGACTTCAAACTTTGCATTTCACAAACTTGGAATTTCTTGAGCTTAACCATTCAGCTACCAAATTGACTTCATTAAACTCTTAAATCTCAACTCATTTGTCTTATCACCTTCAACTACATCTGATCAGTCATAATTCCTATCTTCCTTCCCGTAACATCTCACTTATCCATCCATCCATATATATATATCAATGATTCATGTTCCAAAATGATCAACTCAAGATGATAACTTCTTTGCGTATATCTAATTTTAACTCACATCATCCATCCACCATTCATATTTCATTAACATCAAAAGAATAAAGTTTTACAAATTTTGAAAGGCATTCCAAGCCACATTACATCATCATCTCAAAATCTCAAATTTCAAAAGGTTCTTGAACAAAAAAATTTGTTGCTTTCCCAAAATCAACTCAAAATACAAAATAAGCAAATTTGGAGAAATTCCCTAAGGCTCTTGATCACTTGATCTCTTAGCTATTACCTAAAGATGGGATAAAATTGGGGTGGGGTGAGTTTAAAAGCTCGTGGGTAACAGTTTATAACAAAAAAATAAGCAAAACCTTTAAAAACATTTACTTGTCATAGAAACACACATGTTTCTCAAATTCTTATCATATAGTCAAATGCTCAAACTACAAAACATGGATGCATCAAACTTGTTCATATATCATAAGAACATAAGCACAGCAGAATGGTTTGGGTAAATCCATGAACATGATGAACTACACATTTCCACATAATGGTCATCTGTAGTCATAAACTTGAGGGAGTTTATGAAGGAGCTCCATGTCACTAGCGGGCAGGTGGTAAAAACCTTTAACTTGGTCAATGTGCACGTGACATTCTTGAATGGATTACACCAAACCTATATAATATGTAATTCATGAATTGAAAATCGTTTACCCAAATGGCACATTCTTAGAAACTTGTTTTTCATGAATATGAGGTATTTCGAAAACCATTTCTGAAAGCATGATTCAATAAACATGTATCTTTTCACATAAATTCATTTTCAAAGTCTTTTCACAAATCTACATAATTCATATATCAAACATATAACAAATTTTCAATTCATTCAAGAAGCAATAAATGCAACAGTTATAATGCAATTGAAATCATTAAACTTCTTTGATTCAATGAAAACATTTAGTGGTTTATTTACTCTATTATAAACACATACCCACCTTGACTTCCTTGCTTATAGATTTGCTCAAAATGTCTCTACTCTTGCTTCTCTAACAATTACAAATTACAACATGAATTTGTGGCAAATAACTAACTAGAATTGAAACCTAAAATAAAAATATTTACAATTGCATTGCACATTTAAAATTTAACATATTCATCAAATATATGTAAAATTCAAACAAGGGTAGAAAAAAACCTATAAATTCATTTAGTCAGATACCGATACTCGTTATAACTACATTAACCCCAATTCTCATTTGGTATACGATTCTCATCATTAAGAGGAGCCTCATTATCACCATCATTCAAATTCATTTCACCAAATGATATATCAATGCTTTCTCATCCAAAATTATCTTTCAAGTCACTCTCATCTATCAAACTTGGTTCCTTAGAACCCCAATCTGTTAAAAGATTGATATTATCAATGCAAATTGGATCTACTGAGCTACTTATTTTATTAAGAGTCTTAGTAAACAATAAAATTGAATTATTAAAAATTATAAGAAATTATATATAAATTTATAATGATAATAATATACCATTTCTAAAGCTTTAAATTGTATTGAATAAAGACCAATTCATTCAATCTTTTGTGCTCTAATCTATTCCTTGTCTTGGAGTGGATGAATTCAAATGTGCTCCAATTCCTTTCATAGCCTGTTGCATTTACATATTGACTTCGAATTCAAAAATTAAAAACCTTCATAATTCTGAAGCTCTACTTCCAAATTGGTCCCACTAAGAAACTATAAGTTGTAAGATAATAAAAGTAGTGTTACAAACAAAATAAAATGATGAATGATTTTCAACAAGCAACAAAAGTGAAAAATATATACTTAGATTAAGTCTTTCTCTTTGAAAAATAGTAATTAGTATCCCAAAATCCCCAATAGCCTCCTTATAAATCTCCATTTATGAGATTAGGATATCTTGCATCATCTTATAGACAAAAATTGTTGTAATGGTTAATAGAATTCCCCTATTAACTTCGACTTTCTCTATAAAACCTAGTCTAAAATAGACACTAGATTTCAAAAAATGCCCCAGCTACAAACAATGGAGATTAAAGTTACCTCTGCTGTCTCTCATTGATGAGTTTAAGATAAGGTCTGTACAAAGAAGGCTAATTTTTTATTATTAGCCTTGATTGCTTCCTTCGCCCTCTCTATAGCATCATAAAAATAACCCATTGTCACCTTTTCATCAATATTAGCTAGACGAAGTACCCTCACTAAAGGTTCATCAACTCGTATGGAAAATTAACATTAGGACTAAAATTTAATATCTTCAAGTATAATTTTAGAAACCTCCAATCTAGCATTATACCTAAAATGCTGAAATGTAACCTACTTATCACTTTTAAACATTTCTCTAAACTCTTTCTTTATTATAATAAAGCACTAAAGTGACAAGAAATTCATTGCAAATCTTGTAACAATAGGACAACACAAATTCCTACCATTGGTGAAATCCTTTCTCATTAATGCACGATTATGAATCAACTTGGTCACCTTTTCTACTTTCTGAACAATCTCATCAATCATAGGGAAATACCTAACATCCCATATATTTTCTAGCACTAAGTCAATACAATATGCAACATAAGAATTCCAAAAAAAGAATTATACTTATTTCTAACTTTCTTCCAGTCGTTTTATAAGCGAAATCATTGTCAGTAATAAAACAATATTTTTTGGCCCTATTTCATTCACAACTTTATTATAATTAAAAGATATTTGAGACTCTAGTTGTAACCTTGTGAGGTTTTGTTCATAACTTTTATTCATGTTTTAATTCAAGTATTTCTATTTTCAGTTCTTATATTTAATGAATGATTAATATTGATTAATTTGACAAACTAATTTAATGTTGATTATTCTATTGCTATCTATGAATTGAACAATCCGTAATTGTCATGAATGATTGGTACAAGTAGCAAGTAGGTTACTTATAAATTTGCATGTTTAACTTATGATAAACAAGAAAACTAAGTTAAATAGCTACAGTTATCTCTATTATTTAATTTATAGTTTAGTGTTTTTCACTAAACTTATTGTTATCATTTATTTGATATAGAATGTCATCACACCTAGTCAATGGATGATAAGTTTTAGTTTAGATGCTGGGTTTTGAATAAATTAATTTAGAAAATTTTGAGACTTATTATGGCTACCTTAATATTTTTCAAGCTAACTTGAATCGTGACACGTATTCTTTTTAGACCAATGATCAATGCATTAATCCAAAACCTTCCATTTTATTTTATTACTTAAAGTTAAGAAACTAGTGTTTAGTTCTTTAAGGATTTGACCTAGTTATACAACTATTATAAGAAGTTTAGATAATTGGAATTATTTTGGGGGATTCAATAACCCGACCACTTAAAAATCACATTAAAGTATTAAATGACCTATCCTCACTTAAGCGTGTAGGATTTAGATTCTTTAGGATCAAACATATGAAAATTATGTTAAGATCCTTTAGAAAATTTCCACTCCTAAAGAATTCCTGAATGGGTTTTGTGATTTGCTCACCTACGTTATCCCATATAATTTGGAAAATACTTGGCATTGAATCTAATAAGTTTTAGTGCATTATCTGGCACTAAGCTAAATGAAGCTCCTTAATTTAAATATTCAAGAAGTCATAGGTAAGAAAGCTAGCTTTCTCCCCTAAAATGGATTCAATTGCGAGGCCTCTAAAATCTTCATTCATTAGGATTACTTTATTAGTTTTGCGTAACACATTCTTAAAATTATTATACACCATGTTTTTCATTCCTATCTTTCAGCTATTATTGGTCATTAAATAGAGTATCCTCTGTATTTTTTAAGGGAACAATCTTTTTGACATTTCTTCTGGATAAAATGGAATTATAGAAAAACTTTTCATTCCTATCTCCATTCTTTAGCCAACTAATCAAATTCTTTCATATTAAGGAGTAATTGATCTCTAAATTCTCTATATATTTGCTTAATGTTGTGCACTTAAGGAGTTTTAAGAGCTTTATTGGTAGGTCAACTCTTAATTGACATTTGATGGTTAAGTGAAGCCAAGCTTGAGACATAAATATCAAAGTACGTATACGAAACATAAATATCAAAGTACATAAATACCTATCTATCTCTTCAATCGTGCCTCTTTCTTATTAGTGCAATCAACTTCTTTTTTATGGATTTAAGCTTTTACAAAAATTTGTAATTTCCTTATCTATATGATATGATATCCTAACCTTCAGGCTATGATTGGTTGGAGGTTTATTAATGGAATGGAATGGAATGTAATATTATTATATCATTTGGGAGGAGGGTTTATAATCGAATGGAATAGGACGGGATGGAAGAGGAGGTTTCATATTATATCTCATTCCATCCTAAAGATTTAATTTTGTCTAAAGAGGGACATATCCTAGTATATAATGTATAACAAGCTATGTTTATCTAAGAATGAGTTTTCTTCTTGTTTTATTTGGTAAAAGCTCTATTCCTTGATTAATGTCATTATCAAGCAATTTCTTGACAATTATATGAAAGGTAATATAGAAACAATAAAATTTTTATAATTTTGATGTAAAATATTAAGTAAAATATATCTATATTACATGTATATCAAATACCCTCATGCTTAGAATTTTGCTTGTCGTCAAGCAAATCGATCTCAAAAACTACCAACCTAATTAAGCTTCAATTCTAGAAAGGTTCGACAACTTAATTAAAGTAGCTAAGAGTGATCATAATCTGCTAAATCGCATCATTCATCATCTATCTAGGTTTCTTCATACTGTCACCAATATGTAATTCAACCTAACCTAACCTAACCATCTTTCAAATATTAACTTAATTTAAATAATTGAACCTTACATATAAATGAACATAAAATGAATAAAAAATTAACAAATTAGTACCTAACAATGCATATTGAACAAAAGGCAACATAATTATTTTTGAAATTTTATAGAGCATGAGAAGTTTTTTTTGAAATCTCATCCCAACCTTTTTGTGTGAGGTTAAACACTTTTCATTAATACCTCAAGTTACTTAATCGGGTCATATTTTCATATAGGTAGTAGCATTAATAATAATTTTGACTCATTACTTAATCAAAATTAGTGAAATAGAACTTATTTTTGTTGTTGAAATCTTGGTAGTGGTACTTATCTCTACTTCACTAAATTACTCCATAATAAATTTATATGATTTCTCCATCTCAGATTGTAGGCGATGTTATATGAGTTATTATAAGGGTTAGTCCTAGGTTATCTTTAAAAATAATTATCTTGCTCAATTAGATGTCTTTGAGTTTATTTTACTTGGCCCTCATGATTAATATGTTCCCTATCATACTTATCACAACTTATGACCTGCACCAACTAAGCCACCATATCATATCAATTTTTCAACTTGGAGCCTCCAATTTTATATTTAATGTTATGATTATATCAATGCTACAAAAACCACTTGTCTTTAGTTTTGATCTTAGATTACCCAACTGATTGTTTTTCATGGTTATGATTGTTTTTCAGGGTTATGTTCTCAATAAGCTCTTACAATTCCTCAAGTTTCTTAAAGATGGTGGTTCCTCTTACAGACTTATTTATTGGTTATTTAGTTAAGTAGGTCAATAAGATATAAAATATTTGAATCTATATATAATACTTAATTTAAGACTTTGGTATAGGAACTTCCTTAACGACTCCTTCCATATTTATCATATAAGGTCTCTCCCTTTATCTGGTGGAACGGGAGAATATTGTTCCTAAGCTTTGTTGTATATGTTAGGTGTAAGTATTTTGTCAAAATTGTATTTGTTAGCCTACATAATACAGTGATGGATCTTGAAGGCAATAAATTCATCTACGATTTTTCTTAGTCCCTGAATGTGAAAGATAACAATCTTAATTAGATGTCATCCTCTAAAATTGCATTTAGCTTTAGTGTTCCATAAATTTATAAAAAGTTGACAACATCCACATTAGGATCTTTATTCGATAATCCATTAAATTGAACCAAATAATAGATCATATGCATATGTTTGAATTAATTTCAAATTTGTTAGGCTTAAATTGCAGCCATGCAATTCTAGAATCAGTCCCAATAACTGAGGTTTACCAAAATCCCCTATCATGTAATTTCATTATCTTGCCATTGTGACTAGTAGATTCATTCAAACCCTTAAACTTATTTCTCTTATATATCATCATAATATAAGTTCAATTTTTAGGTCTAGTTTAAGTGTTACTCTAGGACCACTCCTAGTCACATACTAAAGAACCTAAACTTGCAATACAATGATAATCATAAGATCAAGGAAAATTAGTTTAAATAAAATATTATTAAAAAGGTGATTAAACTAATAAAAATCAAGCTTTCCTGATATCATAGTCCTTAGCAATGACACTAAAAGCTTGATATGATAAAAATGAAAAGAAATATGAAGACAATACTAAATAAATAAAATAAGTAAGTGTATATATTATTTCCTATATTATATTCTAGGTTAGTGTCTATCCCACAAATTATAGAATTACTCGAACTAATTATCTTTTAATTATTTAATGTAATAAAGATAATGATTGATTTAAAGATAATAAATAATAATTTAAATCATCAATTTTAAAATAGTAGAAAATATTTAAAAAATCAATGAAGAAACTAGATCCATATAAGAATTCCTTAGAGCCTTTTATCTGCTTTAATCTATCTTGACTTAATGATTAATTATAGCTTCTTGGACCAATAAAAATTCTTAAGTTACAATTATATTCTTTCTTAAGAAATATAATACTTATCATATTATTTTAAGCTTACATGGCTAGATTAAGAGTGTGTGCCTTCTCTCTAGATGTTGTATCCATATATAGAAACTCCTCAGCTACCTCATTTCCTTCCTTGAGACATCTTCCTCTTTTTCCTTAACTTGTCTTCTCTATTCTCTTTCCTGTCATCTTCTCCTTTCTATTTATTATTCCTATATTAGCATTTGTGTCTTCAAACTCCCCTATATTTAATTTTTAAGGATATTTTTGGCTTTTTTCTTTTTTATTTACCCCTGAAATATAGTCTACCTTTTTAAGACTTATTATTCAAAATTCCTTTTGTTGATTCTTCTTTTATTTCCTTTTTAAACTAATGTCTTCCTTTTCCTTAAACCTTGGAAAACCTCAACCAATTGCATGGTCCTTTCATCCCCTTCCTCTAGTCAAACAAGGGGTCCCCTTCTACTAATTCACGGTTAACCAATTCAACCTTGTCACCCCCACACTACTTCTTTTTTTCCATCAGCCACTAGCATTAGTTGTTAGTGCTCGGAAAGATATTAGATATTCCATCAACCACTAGCATTCATATTCCTTCTCCTAATAATCACTCTCTTAATCCCCTTATCCCTGAGGTTAAAACGATTTCAAAGGTAGAAAATTTACCTTCCTATTAAAGCACTTGGTTATTGGTTATGGGGGGAGGGGATCCAACATAAAGCTCTTATTTAGTCTCTAAGCATCAATGGTTAAAAATGGTGTTATCTCTCACCCCTACCCCCACCATTGAAGTTTTATAAGTAGGTGCCTAAAGGTGTGAAGTACTATTGTTGTATTTTTTATGTAAAAGAAGGAAGCTATTTTGATAATTAAAATGTGGGCTGAGAGTAAATGAAATAAACTTGGATTGGGATCCTCATTAAATTGGAGGACTTCTTTTTGTTCACGTTCATCTTAGAAAATTAGGCAAGTAAGGTTCTTAAACTTAGCCCTTTCCACTCTAATGGTAAACCCATCATTCTTTAGAGTATAGAAATCGATAAAGCTTAGCTCAAACATGTCCCCATTTGGGCTCAATTCCATAATGTTCCTTTAGAATACTCGGGCATTATAGGTTTAAGTTATTTGGAAAATCCATAAGTAATCCTTTTACGAAAATTGAGAATACTATAGCAATTTTTTGGATTTGTTATGCAAGAATATGAATTGAAACTAAAATTAACAAATAAATTCCTATTACTATTAAACTCAAAAGGTTGGATGCATTTGGAAATCTTAAAGAAAGTTTAATCTCAATTACTCACCTGTAGAAGTCTCAGGTGAAGAAATCTACTTATTATGATCACTTGGAAGAATATTTAAAAAGGGGTTTATGATAAATTAAGAGGAAAAAAAGACAAGAATCATATAGATGACTCAAGTAGAGACAAAATTCAGCAAATTCAATGTAAGATGCATGAACACCCATAATGGAAACACCAAGAGTTTAGTGGATAGCAATCCACCAAATTTTTAAGCCTATAAGAGCATTGACCTAATTATTTGAGAACTTGAACAATGTTCTAATATAAATAAACATTAATGTAGAAGTTACTGTCAGAAATGATAAATTTCGGAACATTTCTTATTCTTACTTCCTATTGGTGAGAAGATAAGGTAAAAAGAAAGGGCAAAAGATGAATGACCTTTTATAATAACTCATATCTATTATAGATTGGAATGTTAGAGGTTTTAATAACTCTAGAAAATAACACGATTTTAATGAACATATCAAAGTAATAAAGTCATTCATTTATGGCCTTTTAGAGATAAAGATATAGGAGGAAAGTTACACAAATCTCTATTTCATTTATAATAATTGTGTTCAATTCACTAATCATGGCTCAAATTAAAATAGGAGGATAATTGTGTGGTACAATCTACAGTTTATTAGGATAAACAATCATAGTTCCAATGCATAAGCTATATGCATCTCAGTTACCTTGATAATGTCAGGCTAAGAGCTACTCCTCATTTTCATTTGTACTACTAATCTTGATTTCCAAATGAAATCCGCTTTGTAGGAAATTTACAACATGTCATCCAGCATCCAAGATCCTTAGTTAATTGTAGTTGATTTCAATTTTACTTGTTAAATTCTAATTTAGAGGGAGGAATAAGAGCTAGTCACCTTACAATAACTTTAAATCATGATTAAAGATTATGGAAATTAAGGATATAAACTATGAAGGGAATCGTTACACTTGGTCTAACAAACATTAGGGGAAGTGGTATCTTAAAAGGAAACCTAAATAGAGCATTAGTAAACAAAACTTGGTCAACTAAGTTCCAGGGTAGCAAGCAATCTTTAACATGACTCTAACTTTATATCACTATCTGATTGATAGACAATTTAGTTAATTCCCTAACAAGAATCTGTTAAGTTAAGAGGACTTTACTTCTATTAACTTTGATGATAATAAAATAATAATAATCTTAGAAATGTATGAACTATTTTGATGAATTTGTTAAGTGTGTAGAAAATTGTAAGTAAGACTTAGTCAACTCAGAAGATACACGGTCAATGCCAAACGATATATCTACAACAAACGATATATCAACAACAGATGAAGTGCAATACCAGACAAAGCACAATAATAGACAAAGCGCAACAACATACGAAGCGCAACAACAGACGAAGCCAATGAACAAACGAAGCAAAATAATAGACGAAATGAAACAACAGACGAAGCAAAACAACAAACGAAGCGAAATAACAGATGAAGCGAAAAAATAGACAAAGTGGAATAATAGACAAAACGTAGTAACAGAAGAAGTGTTATTCTAGACGATACAAATGGAAGATTTTCTATAACGTCAAAAAGTTAGTTAGTTGGATTTACTTACGGGACTCAACTAATAACTATTTCTAGAAGATTCGAGAAATAGTTTCTCAAGAACACAACTGGAGACTTAGGCTATAAATACTACTTGAAGTCGAAGACTAAGACAACGTTTTTACAAAAAGAGAAAATTTTGATTGTACAATACTTAGCAAAATTCTGTATTCAAAGTGCGAAAGAAGTGAGCGAATACATATGTAACGTGAAGCTCAAAATATCTTTCCTAGAGAGAGAAAGAAAGGCTAGAGCCTAGAGAGGCTAATACAGCAGATAAAGAATACTTTGTGA
>JANSVA010000005.1:25401232-25414006 GCA_025504915.1 Erythroxylum reticulatum | reverse complement strand
ATGGTACATAAGGAACACAAGTTTACCCATTTTTTATTTTCACTTTGATAAAATGCTTGTAAACTTCAACATGGTTCATTCCATCATGCAAAACCAAGTTGTAAGCAATTGAGGTGTTGACTCAGTTATTACAGTAGACCTTCATGGGAAGTGTCACTGGAAGCTTCATGTCTTCAAATAGTCTTTTTCTTTTTTTCACAATATCTTGCAAATTCCATAAGCAAGAGACCTGAACTCTGCCTCAACGCTGCTTCGAACCATAACATTATGTTTTTTGCTTCGCCATGTAACAAGATTTCCTCCAGCAAAGGTGTAGTAGCTCAAAGTTGATCATTTGTCAATGGTCCAACCAGTCCAGTCTACATCTACATAGACTTCTATTTGTAGGTTGGTATGTTTCTGAAACATAAGACCCTTTTTAAGAGCTCCTTTCAAGTATTTTAATATCCTATAAGCTGCATCAATATGTGCTTATCTAGGTGAGTGCATATATTGGCTAACTATATTCACAGCAAAAGTGATATCAAGATAGGTATGAGACTAGCAAATTAATTCTTCGATAGTCTCTGAAACTTCTCTGTTGGCCACATCTTCAGCTTTAGTATGATCAAGTTTTAGATTAGCGTCAAGAGGAGTTTTAACATTTTTACAACCTAGGAAACTTGTTTATGTAAGAAGATCAAGAATATATTTCTTTGTTACATACAAACACCTTCTTTTGATCTAGCAAACTCCATGCCAAGGAGATATTTTAATAATCCTAGATTCTTAATCTCAAAGTCTCGTGCCAATTTCTTTTTCAGTTATATTAGTCCTTCAACAGCATCACCTGTCAAGACTATATCATCCACACAGACGAATAGGATAGATAACTTACTTTCCTTCAATCACTTATAGAACATTGTGTGATCAGCTTGGCTTTGATTAAAACCATAACTTTTCATTACCTTCCCAAAGTGTATGAAACATGCTTGCAGAGATTTTTTAAGTCTATTGAGTTTATTCTGACCGAACATCTTCTCAAATCCTGGAGGTAGGCTCATAAAGACTTCTTTTCCTAAATCTCCATTAAGAAAAGCATTTTTGCTATCCAACTGGTATAGAGGCCAAATACAATTAAAATGATAGTACTTGAATGGAGTTGATTTTGATAACTGGAGTGAAAGTTTCTTAATAATCAATTAAAAGGATAGTACTTATCTGGATTTGAATTAATACTACCAAAGCCTTAAGCTTCTTTATTCTTGTAATCTTCATCTTTAAAAAAGTAGATGCCATCTATCAATTTAGCACTGCCAATTGTCTTCCCAAGCTCAATTCTTGAAAAACACAGTGGGGTATAAAAAATGTAAGATGACAATTAGAGCCCTAGATAATTTACTAACTGATAGCATATCACAACTAAGTTTAGGAACGTGTAGAACATTTTTTGAGGGATAAGACTTTTATCATTAGGTTTCTCAACAGTGTTTTGGAAACCCTCACCTTGACAACCAAGGCTGAATTTTCAATAAAATTGCCAAGGCTCTTTTTGTTGAAAAGACACCGACTCTCCTTATGATGTACCTCAAAGAAGACTTCTCCTAGTAATGGAAGCCGTTATCAGTGAATAATTCTGTCTCTAACTTCCTCAAACCCCATACTTAGACCAATAAGAAATTTAAAATATGGTTATCTTCCACAAACATTATCCCAAAGCTCCTGTGTCGTGTGATAGCACAAATAGTTGGAGCTTACGTACTCCTCCATTGAGTTTACCAACCACGTTATCACCATCGAGTTCTCCACATCCCATATTGGATAAGTTGGATCACTCTTTTCATATTCCTTATTGTCACTGATCAAGTAGCCAATTTTGCCCCTACCACAGATATACATGTGCCCAAATTGAGATCAACGCAAATAGTTCTCCATTTAGTTTGATAGTGATGATCTGAGTGGAGTGAGAATATGAGGTAGGAGCCTGAGTAGTAGTAGCGGATGTAGGCAAGCCCAAAGGGGTGTTTACAGGCTGTTCAGGAGGAATGGTTGTCTCAAAAACGTCAGACATTATGATAGAAAGACAAAATAGGTAGAGGAAGATAAACCAGTTCAGGTAAGAGGCTAGTGTTCAGGATTTTTTGCAAGTTTATTGGCAACTAGGGTTAATAGGAATGGATTCCTGCTTTGATACCATGTGAATGTGAATTGTAAGAAATAAGAATTATAAATTGTATATATTTGTAAGAGTACAAGTCGTACAAATTTGTAGTTATAAAACCACCTAAGTAAGGACTGAATCCTAGAAATAGGTTGACAATTATAAAGGAGTTATTCTAGGAAATTAAATTACAACCAAATCACCCTAATCACGTTGGTTATTTTTCATGTCCAATTATTGTCCTAGTTTTAAGGAGGTAGGGGTAACAGTCAAACCTTATGTATCAACTCTTCTACAATTATGAATGAAAGCATACTGAGTTTTTCTACAAACAAAAACAAGGTATTGTTCTAGAGATCTTCAGGTCCAGTTATTATCCTAGTTTTGAGGAGGTAGTTAGTAACAGTCAAACCTTACGTATCAACTCTTCTGCAATTATGAATGAAAGCAACTGAGTTTTTCTACAAACAAAACCAAGGTATGGTTCTAGAGATCTTCGGGTTCTCTCTAATCCAAAAGCAGCCCTGTATTCTTAAAAAAAAGGCAGAAAAAGGAAGGGAGAAAATAATCTAGGACCGCCAGAGTGTTTGCCTAAGCAGAGAAGACCTATGACTCAATTGTTTCTAAGGAAAAATCACAAAAATACATCACAGAGATTTTTCTGACACAGACATTCTAGGTAGTAAGCTTGAGTTGTAATATGGACAATATAAAAATGTTTAACAATAGAGACAATTATGCTTTACTAATTTCAAATGCTGGTGCGATTACATTAATAAGTAGCTTGATCCATTTTTATTTCATTTCATATATGTTTGAGGATCCATATATTCCTCAATTAAAAATGAAGGGATTTAGAAGAAGAGTTTACTATCTTTTGTTTCATCCCCTCTATTGAACATGTTGATTTCAAGAGTTATTGGCTTTACGCCTGATAGCCCATATCACCTAGGCTAGTTCCAAGCCATGTAAAAACAGAACTGTCACAAAGATCAAAGTAAGGTTCCTCTCCTTTTAGTCGCTCCTATTAAAACTCACTCAAAAAGGCAACCAACTTTCAATAATAGTTAGGGTTATTTTGATAAATACATTAAACCAACTCCAATCTTTTTACAGATATATAATTATAAGAATAACTGTTTTGAGTCAGGTAGATAGAATCACACATATAAGAAAGGGTCACAATTTTTTAGTAATGGGAATTCAAAAATTATTTATGCGAGCACATAACTATCCAATTTTATGAATTCTTCAAATGTAAGTCAAATTACATGGCTAATACATTTCAAGTAGATTAGATGCAAAATATATTGGCAGCATGTTTATGAGATAAGGATTAGTAGAAAGGTGGTTTTCAAGTGCTACAATAATGAAAACCCTCAACAAAAATAAGAATATATAACTAAAGTAACAAATACCCATTATCTTAAATAATATACAAGACAACATAAAATGCCGTCTTTAACATAATAGATGCTCCAAACAAGTAATATAGGATTCAATTTATGAAATCATAGATGCATTAAACTATATTGTTTGCTCACCACACATGCATTATGCTCTTGCACTTTAGCTACTGCTTAGTTGATAAACTCAAGTTCTGGTTACCACATTGTTATCAGTCATTAGTTTCTATTTAATGAAGCATGCACTGAACAACAGCAGAAAATGAAGTGAACAACAGCAGAAAATGAACACACCTCCCCACTTTTCGGAGTCAAGAATCCAAGAGCAATATTCACTATTTGGTTTTCCAAGAAAAGCTTCATTATATCTTACCGGATCACTTGCCACATTTGCTGCTATTATCTTCAAACAACATTGGAAGCAAAAGAAGTCACAAAATGAGGCAGTAAAAGACAATTGGCAAGTGAACGCGGCAATTTAGGAGATAAATATACAAAATCCAGAAATTCATGTCCATTAATCAATCAATGCACTAATTCTTTATGTTTTCCCCTAAAATAAAAAACAAGTTGCATAATGCAAAACTCTTAAGTGACATCATCTGCAATCAAAGCCAAAACTTGCAAAGCATTAACACTCACAAACTTCAAGAGTAGTTTATTTTATCCCTACATTCAGACAGTATGAAAATCAGCATTATACACATAGGTACAGACTTCAACTATAGAAAGAAGAAACAATGAGACATATCTAAGATCTTTGCAAGGCAAAGTTTAAGAAAGTTCAGGAAGCTTGCTAGGCCAACATTGAGAAGGAACAAAACTTAAAATATGAAAACACTACAAAAGTTATTTAAATTATCCATAGAAAGTTGCAAGGTAGTCCTGATTCATTTGTCTCAAATCTATTCCAGGAAAATTTGTTCTTTTATGACATTCTCATACTCATGGGAGTGTATAATCATTGGGATCCTACTAAAAGTGGAAGATGGCAACATATACAAAGACACTACAAAAACATCCAAACCATGTCTTTGGTATTTTATGTCTCAGTAATGACACAAACCATGGGTATAAATGCATTTGTTCTCATTCAAATGATACACGTCTTCATTCCATTTAAAGTTTCATATTAAAGAAGCTAGTTCCCATGGCCCAAAAGACTTCTTTTTTTAAGAATAAACATTGTAATATCAGTCACTTCTTTGTAGTGAAAAAGCCCCCAACTTCTGTTAAACAATGTCAACCATATTGAAAAACTTCTTCACAGCTTAGGTCCACAGTCATCATCAAACACTAGGGAATAGACTTTTTATATTTGGCTGCCACTACATATGTATTTTTATGACCTTCCGATGCAACTTTTGCACAATCAATCACCATAAAAATTACTCCACAGACTTCCATTACAATAATTATCCTGTTACGGTAAGATATTTATATATATACCCTCCAATCAACTAAATACGCATTCAAAAGTTATCATACATTAATCACTAAATGATCCAATTGCAGACAAAACATGCCATAAAGTAACTCTGTGTCATGCATAGATAAGAATTGACCTTAAATACATATTCAAAAGTTATCATATGTTAATCACTAAATAACCTGATTGCAAAAAAAAACATGCCATAAAGTAACTCTTGCATCATGTATAGATAAGAATTGAAACATAACATGCCAAAAGTTGATCGATATCTGTTCTGGGAAAATGAGCAAAGTAGGCGCAATCTTAAACATGAGCAGATGAATTTAAATTGAATTCCTGCAGTTAACTCTCGCAAAATGAGCACACAGATGTTTAAGAATTGAAATATATATAGCACATTGGCAGAAAATCTAAAGTGATGGATGGCAACCTGTCTCAATTCTGGAGCTTTGTTCTTGTCATGATCCATTACATACCTGCAAAGATTAGAAAAGGGAAATCAATGATCAAGAGTTAAAAGAACAAATGAATAACTATAGATATTCTGCAATTTCAAAACATACCCCACGGCATTGAAAAGGCAACTGTTATCAGAGGGAATAACTCTTCTAACAATGATTTCCTCCATGTGTAAATATGCACCTGGGAAAAATGACAGGAACCTTAGTTATTCTGCAGTTTCGACATAAAAGTAGAGCATAAAGTTGCATGATTGATCACAAAACGATAAATTGCAGGCCGAATATTAATATACTATTGTAGTTGAATCCATGTACCAGAACCTAAATCCTGAAAAACATGCATCTAGAACTCACATTACTTCCACGTATATCTTAATCTTTTTTATCCTTTCGAATTAAGATTGTTTATAACCATGCAGGTATTGCCAAAGTCCATTATTGAGCTAAGGCAAGACCAAAAAAACAAAACATACAAAGGAATGGGCTAGCGCTATATTGAGCTAAACTTTTACGATAGAACTGAAGTTATAAGTGAAAAGGAAAACGACGACCGAAAAACAATATGGAACCTTATACTAAAGACCCCATAAACAAGCTCAACAACTCGCCCCCGAAAATAGCACACCGAAAGAATAAAAGAACCTAGCTAGTTGAGTTCCACAAGCAACACCAACCCAGAAGCAAAAAACAGCAAGGAAAAGCAGCGTTCTGAAGAATTAAACAAATACAGGACTTCAAAAACGCAGGAAACGAAGAAGATATAATAAACAAGAAGATAAAGAGCAAATCTTTAGATCTAAAAGCATACCGCGAACAAGTTTAAGGTAAAAAGACCAAAACAGAGCAAGACAAGAAAGAAAGAAAAGGAGCCCAGATTCAGAAATATATAGATATAGGTGAAAGCAGGAACCTTTCTGAAATTGGGAACGATAAGGAGGAGTTGGTAACGGTTAGAGAGAGAACGAGGAGGTTGGTTCCTTCAGATATCTGGCTAAAGAAAGATGGCAATGAAAAGAAAGGAATAAAATTAGAAAAGAAGTGTGAATATTATGCTTTAAAGAGGAAGCTACCGAATGAATCGATGTTATGTTCCAGCCGTGAGTGCCTCTTTCCGTAACTATACTTGTACGTGACAACTTCCCCTTTATGCTTTCCAATAAAAAGGGGGGAAAAAAAAGAAGAGAGGGTTTAAAGATTTAAATTAAAATATTTTGATACATTTTTTAAAAATTAATATTTCATAAACTTTCAATTTAAGTTATCTATTAATCCTTTATTGAGGATATATTTAATATTTTTAAAATCTTTTTGTCAAATGTGTATTAAAAAAGTATAATTTGTATCCTCTCTCCCCCCACCCATCTAAAAGAGTTGTGTAAGTATTTAAATTTGAAGGTAGGCCATTGGAACATACTTTTCAAACACTTTTGGTAGACTGTGGATTCTTTCTGCTTGACATAAGCCTCATTTGATTGTATTATTTCATTTAAAAAAATAGAAGTGGAACTATCCCTTAAGTCATTGTGTAATTATATGCCAAGCCTTAAGCAAGTAAGACTTGCAACTTTTAGATTTTTCTTTTTGTCTTTGTTTTTTCATTCTTAAAAAGACTTTTAAATTTTAGGTGAACATAAAATTGGACTTGAACTCAAAAGAAGATTTAGCCTTGATTTATAAAAATTAAATTCAGTCCATGCCAAGATGGTCCCTACTTTTCAACCTTTCCTTTTTCTTTTTACTAGTATCTTAAAATCCTCAAAATAAAAGATTTGAATTATAAATACTCACTGGATAAGGTATTCCAAAGTTAATCAAATTAATAGTAGGATAAGAATTCTAATTAGTAATTACTATTTAGAATCTACACTTAATTATAATTTGACCTAAAGATAGAATAAGAATGTCTTTTTTCTTTAGAAAAATGGTCAAATTGGACCATCATGTTTTCATCAAAATTTAATTTAAACTCAAAATTTTCAACACATTAAAAAAGAACCCAATGTTCCACAAATGTTCAATTCAAACCCAACTTATTTTTTGTTAGTTATCCACCACAAAATATATATATTTAATATTTTTTTAGGTCCTTTTTCTCAAATGTATGTGTTATATGTCAAATGGGACGTAAAAATAAAAAAAATTGTTATTTTATCTCCTCACTCTCCACTCTCTTTAAACACATTGTTTTGACAATTAAAAAAATCAAGTATTTCACTTCTCTCATATGGGTTTGTCATAGAACATGAAAACATAATGTAGAAATGTTGAAGTATATTTCACTTATATTAATCTGGTGTTCACAATACAAATATATATAAAAGGAGGAAAGACATTAGCATACAAACATTATAACAAGATAACAGATACATATTCTAATTGAATCAGTAAATAGGATAAAATTAAACATAATTATCTAACCTTAGTATGCATTCTAGCTGCCTCAATCCCCATTAAGCAAGAGGGTCTCGATACCACTTAAAGCTTGGAATGTAGCTACATAAACTGTTCACTGCTAAGAGGTTTTATTAATACGTCAGTAATTTGATTAAAATATGGTATAAATCAAACTGCTTTATCACCACAAGCCACCATTTTACATACAAAACGATAGTCCACCTTAATATGTCTCGTACATGCATGAAAAATGGGATTAACAACTAAGAAAGTTGCACCAAGATTATCACACTAAAGTATAGGAGCTTGAGTATCAGAGACATGGAGCTTATGGAGCAAAGACAATAGCCAAAGAATTTCAGCAACAACACATGTAATAGCCTGATATTCTACTTCCGTGTTAGACCTTAAACAACATTGTACTTTTTAGACCCCCAAAAGACCAAATTAGAGACCATTAAATGCAAAAAAATAGTCATAGATTGACGATCATCTCGAAAACTGATCCAATCAATGTCTGAAAAACTAGATAGTTGAAAAGAAGACCTAGTCGAAGGGAACATCCCATAGTGTGCAATTCCCTTAAGATAACGTAAAAGCTTTTTAATTGATGTCTAATGATCATGATGAAGTTGTATAAATTAACTTATTAACCACAAATGCAATTTCAGTTCATGTAATAGACAGATATTGAAGGTTGCTAACGATACTACGGTACATCTTGGAATCAACAAAACTTGGAAGTTTGGAAATTTAGACTTCTTTTTACAACACACCATGTAAAAATGCATTTTTCACGTCAAACTGCTAAATAGGTCAATTATTAGAAATAGCCAGAGATAGAAGAATTTGAATTATGGTAGGTTTAACAATAAGGTTAAAAGTTTCCTAGTAATCCAATCCTTCATGTTAATGAAAACCCTTCGCCACTAATCGAGCTTTGTATCTTCAATGAAACCATCAAATTTTCACTTAACTTTGAAAACCCAATTGCACTGATAAGATGTTATTTTATTATGTTAATTGGAATTATCCTTTTTCATTTAAGCTATATTTTGGTGCTTAAATAAGAAGTTTTCAATTTTGTTTTGTTTTAAGATATGACAAGTGAAGATTGCATCAAATTGGAGCATTATTGGTCAAAATCTCAAATTTTGAAAAAAATGGACAAATTGTTGCAGTGGATAAGGCGAGATCACGCTGAGTACCAAATTCACTTCAAGAGTTGGAATTCAATTAGAAAACTTATTTCCACTCTTATTATGTAGGGATTTGGATTTGTTTTAGATAGGGATAGTTACAAGATAGAAGTAAACTAAGTTTTACGTAGGAAAAGAAGACAAAAACACGTCTACCATCTTCTTCATCACTCTTTTTATTTTCTTAGTAGTTTTCTCTCAACATTTCCTCTTTTCTTCTATTTTTGGTGTTGTAACTAAAGCCATATGTGGCTAAATCTAATATTCTGATTAAAAAAGATTCAAAACTCTAGTTGTAACTTCGTGAGATTTTGTTCTAAATTTATATTCATGTTTTAATTTATTTCTTGTTTTGTATTCTTATATTTCATGAATAATTCATATTGATTGATCTGACAAATTAGTTTGATGTTGATTATTCTATAGTTATTCATGAATTCAGAATTATGAATTTGCATATTTAAATTATGAGAAAAAAGAAAGCTAAATTAAATAGTTGTAGTTATCTCAATTATTTAATTTAAGGTCTAAACTTTTTCACTAAGGATATTGTAATCATTAATTGATATGCAGAGATGACAATAGGGTTTGGGCCTTGGGTCCAATTTTTTTAAAATTTCAGCCTAAGTCTAGCCTGGCCCGAGGCCTGACAAATAATAGCAAAATGATGTCGTTTAATCTTTTAATTTAACAAAAATAATAATTGGGGCTAGGTTAAGTCAGACCTAGGCTAGGGATTGCTACCTCAGACCCGATCGGGGTTAGGTTGACCCCCTATAGCAAGGCTTGGACTGAGCTTAGGCTTGTGGCCATTGCCATTCCTATCAACATGGAATGCTATCATACCAAATCAATTTATAGTAAGTTTTGGTTTGAATGTTATATTTGAACCAATTAAACTAGGAAATTTTAAGACTTATTATGGTTATTATTAGCCCTTTAGCACATGAAGACACTTCACGGCTAACTAGAAGTAGGCCTTAGGTTGAAGGTTAGCTAGATCACATGTATGACGTTGGCATGAAAGATTTCTAAGGTAACTTAGCAAGTTAGATAAAGCATGGTGTGAGTTTTGGGACAATTTCAAAAATTGTACAAGTTGACTTGGTTAAGGTTAGGTTCTTGATGAACTAAGGACTTGACTTATGCTCAAATGAATGGACCATGGCTAATGGACTTAACATAGGTAAGCATTGGATCAAACCAATGTGCTATGATAGGCTTTGGACTTGGATGACTCATCACAACAGATAGAGATCATAAAAAGATCTTGGATAATGTGACAGATATGATCACAGTGAATAGACATTAGCTCTAAGAGATAAAGACCATATGGAAGGATCATCTGAAGATAGTGGAGATTTTCATAGATATGGATGGATCATTCCTAAATAGATCTAATCTTTTATCTTGTTAGTTGTGATGTAGCTAAATCTTATTAGATAGAGTCTTATTTAGATAGGGATGTCATCTAATTAGATAATGGGACGTGATTTGATAAGGATAAGTTGTGATCTAGGTTGTTGAGTTCTATTAGAATTCTAACTTAGCCATTAAGCTAAAGATGCCTATAAATAACTCATTTAAGCCTTGCTCCTAACACATAGATTGAGAGAGCATTCCTTTGTATACTTTAAGGGAAGTAATAAAGGTAAGCATTTGTTGTATCTCGTTTGTGCTTCTATTATTGCCATTAATAGTCTAGTGCTTTCATTGTTTCCTACAAGAGTGTGAGAGTTAAACACTGCAAGGCTCAAAGAGGGTTTCAAGAATAAGGTTTTATTGCTCATCAATGATGTGGGAAGGCTGAACTTCACCAATATAAACTAATACACATGAACCTTCTTTTCCTTACAGATTGGCTAAATCAAAAGAAAAGAAACATGAAAGAGAGATCCTGGTAACCTTTAAGAAGGTGGAAATAAATATACCACTTCTAGAAGTCACCAAGAGAATTTTGAAATATGTAAAGTTCTTTAAAAACTATGCATAAATAAAAGGAGTTTAAAGGATAAATAGAGAATAATTTTGGATAAGAATATATCAATTGTGATATTTAGGAAATTATCGAAAATTACAAAGATCCAAGAATGTTTAGATTTTCGTGTCATTGGTGATAAAAAAATTGAATGTTCTATACTAAACTTAGGTGCATCTATTAATGTTGTTCTATACTCAATTTATCTGGCTTTAAATTTGAATTCTTTGCAAGAAAATAATTTGAATATTCAGCTAGTTGATCATTTTTATATGCATCGTATTAGTGTCATAGAGCATGTTTTAGTCCAAGTTAACAGTTTGGTATTTATAGTGGACTTTTACATCTTGAAAATGGATGGAGATAGTGTTGACTATTCAACTTCAATTTTATTGGGAAGGCCATTTATAAAGATGACCAAGATGAAAATTAATGTGAATTAGGGTACTCTTTTTTATTGAGTTTGATGGAGAGCAAGTGAAGTTCAATATTTTTGAAGCAATGAAGTAACCTAATGATTTTCAATCCATTTACCATATTGATATTGTAGTTTCATTTGTGTAGGATTTTTTTAAAAAGAAAGTGTTGATGATAAGTCAAATTTTAATGCTAACCAAAGTGAATGAGCAAGTTGATGAAACTTATTAAATTGTAGAATCATTATCAATGATGCTAATAGATTTGAAAATTTTAAATGTTGAAATTACTATAATTCACAAGAAAATATTTCCTTTTATTTTGCAAACTCTAAAGATAGAATTAAAGGCCTTATATTGATCACCTAAAGTATGTCTGTTTGGGAGAAGGAGAGTCACTGCTTACGATCATATAAAAAGGTTGACTATAAAGCGAGAGGAATAGCTAGTAGCACTACTTAAGGAGTATAAAATTGTAACTGGTTGGACCATAGCAAATATAAAAGGCATTAGCTTGATAATTTACATTCATAAGATTCTTTTAGAAGAGAATGTTAAGCCAATAAGGGAACACCAAAGACGACTCAATCCAATTGCAACACCCTATGTTAGGGGTTAAAAAATTTAGAATTTCTAGTACATCATAGGCTTTGCATAATGGAGTATTCGCTGATATGTGCATATGAATTTTTACATATACAAATAATTGTACATGTATTCATGACATTTTTCGGGTATAATTGGTTTCTAAATGCAATTAAAATGTGAATTGTGGATTATTTGCGTTAAAAATTTATTTGGAGATTATTAGTATTATTTCAAATTTTTGATTAATTTTAAGAAATTTCTGAAAATTTGGGGTATTTTTGGACTAGGAAAAATAAGAGACAAATAGACCAATGAAATCATGACATTTGGCAGCCTTGCATATTGACACATGGCCCATATGTAAGGGATATACGTATTTTCTTGGAAAAGAGAAGGAAATTTTCAGTTGTTCTTCACCGAAAGCATGCAACACCAAACTTTTCTTTCTTTGTTCTTTGTTCATCACCGAAAGATCTGCTTTTGGTTCTCACATCAATGACATACCTTGCAAAATAAACATTTCAGTCCAGCTATTGTTTTGTTTCTTTTTATTCTTGCTTTTCCCTATTCACCGAAAGCTCTTATTCACTCTCACTGCTGGAAAATTTTGCTGAGATCAAGTAAGGGAGCTTTCAATTTTCTGGTTATTGTACATGAATTTGGATGATGTTTTAGTGTGTAAATGAATGCATGCATGTGAAGTTATAGCAGTAGAGTTCGAAGAATACATGTCCTAAATGACTCAGATGAGGATTTGAAA
>JANSVA010000005.1:25386285-25401132 GCA_025504915.1 Erythroxylum reticulatum | reverse complement strand
TCTTAGGTGTGGAGGTCACTTGGCTACAAAATGGACTTTAACTCTCTCAATCAAAATATATTTGGGATCTTCTACGAAGAGTAAAAATGCATGAGGCCACTCCTGTTTCTACACCATCTTCTCCACAAGCAATATTAGCCAATGATTCTTCCAACAACTTTGACGATCCTTCACTGTTTCGGTAAGTAGTGGGTTCCCTGCAATATTTAGCACTCACCAGGCCTGACATTACTATGGCAGTCAATAAGGCAGCACAATTCATGCATTCCCCTTCAATCAACCATTAGCAAGCTGTAAAACGAATACTTCGATACTTAAGAGGAACAATGGACCATGGTCTCCTTCTCCAATCTTCACATTCTCCATGCCTCCTTGCTTTCTCTGACACAGATTGGGGCAATGATAGACTAGACTGGAAAAGTACCTCAGCATATGCTGTGTTTCATGGAAAAAATCTCATCTCATGGTATTCGAAGAAACAAAAAACTATGGCTCATTCCAGCACTGATTATGAGTATCATGCCTTAGCATTAGCAGCATCAGAGGCTTATTGGCTTCAATGCCTTCTTCATGAACTCCAGTAGCCCCTTACTGCCATACCAAAAATCTGGTGTGATAATGTGTCAGCAACGTATTTAGCAGCTCATCCAGTATTCCACTCTCGGTCCAAACATCTTGAACTTGATTTTCATTTTGTTTGAAGTTCGAAATAAAAATCTTCAGGTGTCTTACATTCCAACTGCTGATCAATTTGCAGATGTCTTAACCAAACCCTTGTCTAAATAACAGTTCTTGACTTTAAAGAACAAACTGATGGTCGTTCCTCCCATCCGTTTGCGAGGGGGTATTAAGGAAAGTTTACAACTAGCAAGCTTAATTATAGCCTTTTTTAAATTCAGTCAAATATAATCCCACTTTAGTAGGCATCTGTTGTAACGTCTACAAGTTTATAGGGATATGATTTCATTTATTCTTGGCAAGTTAATAATTGTAATCTGTATATATTGAACATAGCAATCAAGGGCTTGAGTAGAGCCAAATACATTTCATTCGTTGCATTTTTGGTTTCACTTTGTTTCTGAGGGGCTATGACCTCGCACCAATTTTTTTACCTTGGATACTTTTGTTGATTTAGTGCGACCCCACCAAAGGAAGGCTTTGATCATCCTCTCAATTTCCTTGGTTATCCTCTAAGGTAAGACAACATGTGATGTCCAATGTACATGCAAGCTATTCAATACAGAAATAATAAGTGTGATTCTCGTTGTATAGGATATATAGCCTTCTATTTTGCCATGAATTCACCTTGAATTTAATCTTCTGTAGGAGTGGGATATAATCTACATATTTGAGCTTAGAAGTGTGATAGGCACACCAAGAAAATGTATCAAGGGAGGTTGTATGTTCATCCCCATAATATTGCTCAATACTTTCCCATTGCTCACATTCAAGGAGATGTATAGACTGCATTTATCTCCATTGATCTTGAGACCTAACCACTTGGAAAATAAATTCAGAGTTTTCCGTATGTTGATGATTGAATACATATCTGCTCCACTGAACAAGAGGAGGTCATCAGCAAATATCAGATGAGTGACGGAAATTTCAGCACGCTTGTGATGGAATTTGAAGTTGTCATTGTGAGTCGTGAAAGCTTTAAGTAGTCTTGATATGCCTTTCATTGATCTATACAATATTTATTTATATAATTAATAATATTTTAATAAAATAAATAATTACATATTTTTGTTTATAAAATACTATACATTTTTAATATATAGTTTAATTATTAATAATATTATTATTTAAATTAAAAATTTTATATTTAAAAATTATTTGATAAATAAATATTTAGAATTTTGAAATGTATATATTTTAAAATTTAAATATATTTATTAAATAATTATCATATTAATAAATTTCAAAATATCAATACTTTCTTAGTTTCTTTGTAAGAAATAAGTCTATCTCTAATGCTTTTACCTCTTGTAGAACTAAAGGTAAATTTAAAAAATAAGAAATTTACTCAATTTTACAATAATAGATTAAACTTTAAAAAGTAACACTAAAATGATCCAACTGTCTTTTTTTTTTCATTTTTTCATTTCTAAAAAAATATCAATTTTTTTTACAAAAATAACCTACAATTAGACTCCTAATTAATGGTCGTGTCTAAAACATTGGGACTAAATCCTACATGTCAAATAAAATTATTAAAAATTAATAAATGAGAGAAATAAGACGAGGCAAAATCGATATTAATCAAATAAATTTCAACTGATTATCTTGAAACACTCTTCTACAGGAGCTTATCCAAAATGAGCTGGTTGTGTTGAATCAGCCATCCTAACCAGCTAATAAGCAAACAACTCTAATAGCTTTTTCATAAAGTTTATAAGCTGAAATGGGTCAAACAGTTAAAAAAGCGTTTATCAGCTCTACTAAACAAGACCAAAAAGACACTAATAAGTTAGGTAAAATCCCTATAAACTCCTATCACCACTACATTCTTAGTATCAATTGTTGTACCACTTTTGCATTACCATCAAACCACTGTTGTACCACCATTGCAAATAAGGTCTACTTTCCCATTATCACTCACCGTAGATCTCATTCCACCATCAGACCATCATCTCCAACCAAATTGTTATATAATGAAGAGAGTTTGTCCTTCGTCGAATCTTATTTCCATTTTCCCTCCCTTTATTCTTGTTTATTTAGCCCTTGATTTTTTGTTACTACTGTGGCATGCAAGCATTACGCCTTCTAAAGCCACTAAAATCTCCTCTTTTTTTGGTTTTAGTTTATAGACTTTCTAGAATTTAGGGCGTCTTTTATATTCTTTGAGTTTAGTTTCCCTTATTGTGTATATGCTCTAACAGTTTTGTACCTCTCTACTACTTGTTTTGAGATTTCATAGTAATCTTTAACCTGCTTTTGAATTTTTCATTAAAACTATATTGCTTATGTTTTCGTACTATCTTTGTTTCCCTTTTATGTTAGATCAAAATGTGTTAAATGGTTTTGCATCTTTGAGCTTTGATAGACTAAAGGTTCTCATTTATCTTGGGCTTTTTAATTATGGTGATTTATAGAACATAAGTATGTTTCATCTTTATAAACCTCGTAAGACATGGTTTTAATATTCATTTAAAAGTTTATTTTAGGCTATATAAGAGGATTAAGTCATGATACTCCTACTCACAATATGCTCATGATTCTAAATTTTTTAATGACGCTATGGAGAGACATTGATATTGTGAAACTTATTAAAGCTATTTTCTAAAGGTCTAGAGTATTTGGATCAACTTTTTTTATTTAGCATAATATCATTGCAATTTTATTTCGGCTAGTTCATGTTACTTTGTATCACCACTTATGATTATTTTGTGATTAAACCTTTTTTATAATTGTTTAATCTATTGATTCTTAGAAATATGTTTGACCATGCTTATGTCCTAAAGGAATTCGTAAGGAAAGTTGAATATGAACGTTTGTAACTATTCATTCATGTTTTCATGTTGTCTCTTTATGCATTAAAAATATAATATGGCATTTCATTTTAAAAAAACTTACAGTAAAACATGTAATAGGCAGGCTAGAAGGGAGCAACAGTAATAAAAAAAATAATACTTGAAATACTAGGCCTATTTTGGATTAGGCACAGCCAAGCATCCAAATTCATATGCTTAAAAATGTTTTATGATTGTATATATTTTTGTATTGCTATCAACATTGAAAGGATTTCTCATACATCTTGAGAGCTTTAAAATCTCATAGACTTTAAAATGTTTTGTATAAAAAAGAATATTACAATTATTTGTAGTATAGATGTTAGTAAAATTTAAAATTTATTACAATGGAGTACTAGAAAGAAATGGCGAAAAAAATATGTTGAGGGTAAGATCAAGAGGAAGAAGAACATAAGTGTTAATAAGCTTATCATACTAGTATTAAAAGAAGTGTTATAAAAGACATATTATCTTTTGTAAATTTTCTAAACAGTTGATGGTAAGTGAGCTTACACTATAATAAGCACATATTATCAATGCTTAATCGTATGCAAAAATTGAGCTAACATAATATTGAAGTCTATTATGAGCATGGTTATGAGAATCCTACAATAGACGATAAAGAACATAATTTTGATATTAGTAATAACTATGAAACTAATACACAACAGAATATAAGTATGAATGAAGAAGGGTTATTCTAAGTTTATATGAAACAAGATGGTGAAGATTTTGTTGTTGTGGAGATGAGTGAATATGAAAATAATTCACGTGATGACAAAACATATGCAACTGATGATGAAGAATATGTTATTACGAGAGCACATGAGAAGAAATATCGAAAGAAGGTATATAGTGAATTTGAATATGATGAAGTTATGGATAGGGTTGGAAGTAGCTATGGTTGGTGTAATGAATATAAGGATAGTGATATTAAAGTTCATATGGTTGGTGTAATGAATATAAGGATAGTGATATTAAAGTTCGATCACCAATTTATAGTGATAATAGATGGTGCGAGGAGTTTGTGACAAGGAAGAAATATATTATGTTTAATCCAAAAATGGATTTAAAGGATTTTGAGTTTGAAACTGGCATATGGTTTAAGGAAGAGATGCACTGTAGGGAAGAAATTAAAAGTTATACAATTACAAATGGATATGTTGTTTTAATAGCAAGATTTAGTTTGAGAATAAAGGCTCTTTGTAAGTCACAATGTCCATTTAGGGCATACATTAACTAGATTGGAAATGAAAAAATATTTATTATGAAGATATTAGAAACAGACATATTTGTAAAGAAGTGCAAAGAAATAAGCAAGCTAGTAAAAATTGATAGAAACTAGTTTTTACACAAGTTTTGAAGGAACCCAAATTGGCCTATTAGGAGGATAATAAATGATCTGTAGATAAAGTATGCGTTATAGGTGATTGAATCGCAATGGTATAGGACTAATAGGAAGCTATTATAATGCTATGAGGACTTATAAAAGGTCATTATATAAAGTTATAGTCTTATGAACAAAATTCACGACAGGTCGACAAAAAAGGGAAATTTATTATCTAAACTAAGCTTGATGAAAACCTTGGATAGTCAAAATTTAAGAGGTTTTACACAGGATTTATTGCATTAAATTATGATTTTCTTAAAGTTTGTAGGAAAATAATTAGGCTAAATATTTTTTTAAAAAATAAATTTTATAGATGCTTTGTCAGCTACAGTTGAGCATGATGGAAATAATTAGATGTTCCTTATACGTTGGGTTATGGTCAAGAGAGAGGATTATCAATCCTAGCATTGGTTTTTAAATCTTCTTGGTGAAGATCTAAAAATAAGTGGGAATGTATAAACTTTTATAAACGATCAACAAAATATGATTTCAAAATATCCGTATTGTTTATTTTCAATTTTGAATATACTTTAAATTATTCTACTTACATTACACTGTCTTGCCCATTATTTTTTTGTTATTAAGGTTTAGTGAATGGAATGAAAGTTTATTCTCAAAAGTTGAGTATAGAAAATGTTCTCAACATGGCTATACAAGTTGGTTTAAATTGCATAAAGGTCACATATATAGGACTTTATTTTGGTAATTGAACAATTAAAATGTAAATTGATGAGATAATAGAACAACTAAATAATACATCAAGGAAGGCATGTGATGACTTCAAAGGGAGGAATCGTGATACTTTTTATGAAAGTTATAAGCATAAAGCCAAAGTGTGAAATTGTTCACAAAATTATATTAAACATTTAAAAGACTTAGTTATGAACCATACAAAAAGCTTGATCAATATGCTAGAGGATATTTAAGTTGCTTTAATGACTCATATCATAAAAAAGAGCGATATGATAATCAAATCCGCTATCAATATATTTCCAAAGGTAAGAAAGAAGATACAAGTTGCATAATAGGAAGCAAGGCATCATATGACCAAGACTAGTAGAAATTGAAAGTTTGAATTCATGCATGTTATAGATAAGTTTCTTGTTGACTTATAAGCACGAACATACCAATGTAGACTTTAGGATTTAACAAGCCTATTATATATGCATGCACTTACTTGTACATCATGTTAGGGGGAGGATATTAATTCTTATATGAGCCAATGCTAGAATCATGAATCTTATTTGAAGAGTTATTAATATGCGAATAAACCTATTAATGGTCTAGAATTTTGGCTAAAGATTGAAAACATGTAGCCCATATTTCTCTATTGATCAAGAAGAATCTTGAAAGACCTAGAAAGGCTAAAAGAAGGGATAAAAGTGAACAACCAGAAAATTCGAACACAATGATCAGGATTACTTATAAAACATCAGCATGGTCACAAAATTGGTCATAATAAAAAAATGTAAAATCAAAGATCAACCTTCGAGACAATATAAAATTATTAAGGTGTTTGTGTATCGATTTTTAATTGTGCTCATTTCAATTGTTCTTTAAATATTTGATTGTTGATTAAAAAAATGTAAGGAAGTCCACCAAAACATCAAGCACCTGCATCCAATATTGGTAGCGGTTCAATAAGAAGACCTAGATAATCAAGATCTATAAGGTCAAATATATGAGGAGAACGTGGTTAGTGAATATTCACTTTTATTTCCTAACTTTTATTAAAATTTTTAATATCATAAATATTTATGTTTATATAAGTAGCTTAAGCATATAAGGTATCATTTAGAGAAGTTAGTGAAAAAAATTATTTTATGGTTTGTCAATTAGTTACATTATTAGGTTATTTGTTATTTAATACTAGGTAATGTGCTTTGTGTTTATGACATTTTATATTTTAATATAAGTCAACGTTAGGTACTCGAACTAACTCAAGCTTCTTGAAAAACAAATGCCAATAAAAATGCACAAATAATAGCTCAAAATATAAGGAGATTCAAAATAAGGGCAAAAAGATCAACTCCAAGAAAATCTCAAGCTATTTACTTTATGTTGAATAAACTTCACAATAAACTAAGTATTTATTATAATTTAATTGATAATTTAAACACTATATTTTGTAGTGATTTGGTTGAGGATTTAAACATTTTGTTTGTTATAATTTGAACATTGTGAATTTACTTCATGTTTAAGCTTTGCTAATGTCTATCTCAACTTTGGTATGAGAATTCAAGAATGTTTTACTAAATGAGGATTATGGTGTTGCTCTCTTCCCTTTCATTATATGTGCTTAATGTGTAGTTAACTTTAGGATGGTTCATTTTCTTATTAAAATGTTTGTTTTCTTTGTTATGTGTTTCTTATATATTACTAACAAAATAAGTGAATAATGAATGGCATAAGAAATTGTTAGGTAGGTAGGGCGTTAAGTGTTTGCATGAAAGATGAAATTTTTAGGTACATAAGAAGATATCTTGCATGTCATACATAGCTAGAGCCATTGGAATAATAAAAGCATATATTTTTAAGGTCTATTAAAAATATTAAACAACGACATAAATATATTAATGAACCAACAAGAACTTTAGAAATTAAGAAATAAAATTTATTGTGGAATATGAATGTTCATAAAGGATTGTAAGTTCAAAAAATGCATAACTCATCTAAGAAATTCTCTTCTATTGAATTAAATTATGAAAAGAATTCCAATGAATAAAGAAAGGAAATTTAGTGCAAACTAATCATGAAACATAAACACTGACTAATCACCAATAAAAATTAAAGATATGGATACAAACTAATAAGAGCATTATTTATTTATGAGTGTTTAATAGAGAGTGACAAATTGCTTCAATAACATTGTTTGTCAAATCCTTATAAAACATCTAAAAATGTGTTAATATTAGAGCTAGATACATCAAACGCCTAAGATAGATAGTTGCATGGAACATATAAAATAAAAATATAAATATTGCACTTATATAAAAATTTAAAATTTTAATAAATTGATATATGAACTCACCTCTTATGAGTAATAACGAATCTTATGGATAAGACTCTTACCTAATGCATAGAACATATCTAGCTAAAATTTTTATAGTTGTAAGCCTTAAACTCTTTTACCAAGATTATATACCTAAAAGACACCTACAATTTAAATGTGTATGAATGATTTATATAATAATGACATCGTTAAAGCTAAAATTGAAACATTAATATTTGTATTAATGCATTGATAAAAAATTAACCAATATTGGTCAGCATTTGATATATGTAGCTTCTTCTTGTCGTTATAATGGGGGAAATCAATTTAGGATATATGAAAATAAATAAGGATATAACCCACACCTTGGCCTATATAACACACTAATATAATCAAACAAATCAAATCCTAAGTAAAGACAATTCCAACTTTACATTTAACTAACCCTAGCATGTAAAATTGTAAAAACTGATGTCTCATATCAATGGTAAAGAGGAATACTAAAACGACATTCTAACCAATCCCAACACCATCTCTTGCATTCCTGGAGACCTGATTCACGCACTTAAAGGTCACAGATTGCTCAGCTCAGCAAATGTGTGAAAAGAGTCGTTATGAAAACGTTTATCTATCTTTTTGGGTTCTTCTCCGAGAAAGGAGATAAAGCAAACAACTAACTTTACATTTCATTATATGATTAAAACCAACTTTGAGATGCCTGCAACTTCTTACTTGGTAAATAAAATGGCAGAGTTATCAAAGAATTGAATTGGTTTTGGAAGTTCATAATTTTGTCATTCAGTGATCAAGCTCAAGCGGTGTACCGGTTAACGTACTCCAATTTACACGTAATAATGACATACCTGAGATGAAGAAGAATGAAGTCCTGCTATGCATGCCTACAATTTTCACCTTGAAGAAAACATGTTTAGTTTCCTTGGTGACGTTACAGGGAGCATTTTCGGGCATCGTGTTCGTTCCAGGAAACTTAACTTTCCTTGTAAAACAAACGTATTTATTACAACATCAAAACCGCGTAAATCAACGGAGATCTGTCCTGTCCTTACTTTGGAGTTTGGCCTTCGCCTGTTATGGTCTAAACTTAACTAGCCCTTCTTGCAAGCGTCCTACTTGTTGACTTTTTGTCACCTAACGAAAAAGCAAATATAAACATGTGAACAAGCGTCTCTTTTATCCCTAACAGACGTGACACGTGAGGCGTGAGATCCCTCTATCCTCCCAGCACGAGACGGCTCATTTAAGCTAACTTTTTTTCTTATGGACTTCAGTGTCTCATCATCCAATATGGTTTCTTAATAAATATGGTGACTTGGGGGTTGGTTTTTTTAACCTGTGCAAAACAAGAGGGTTCCTTTTTTTATTTTTTTTGTCGTAATAAACAGTGTATTCTTTTGTAATTTTGAACTTTGAGTGCGCGTATCCTCTTTTTTTTATTGTTATTTATTTATCTTTCAGTGCTTGACTCGCGTGGAATACAAACTCTTTAACAGGATCAATGTCACCTGTTTTGGTTCTTCTTTTCTCCTTTGGTGTGAGAACCAGGAAAATCCAATTGAAATACCCATTTTCTGATTCTCATCCCATGTGAGTCCAGCCGGTTGACCAAGTATTTTGTTTTGCTCGTCTGTTTTCTTCTTCCCCATACTATTCCTTAAAAAGCCAACAAGCTCCAAAGCTAACAGCTTTGATCTACTTTTCTCTCAACAGCATCTCCAAGTTAGCATCTTTTTCTAATCGGATCATATTCTGCCCATTGGGGTTCTCTGATTTATCCTTCAAAATATCTGCTTTCTGTGTGAGAATCTTTGATCCAGAAATACTTTTAGGTGCATCACACAAACATATTCATCCAGGTCTTTTGCTCCTTCGGTTTTCTTTTTCTTCCTTTCTTTTCGTCTATTAAAGTTCTGATCTTGACAGCTGGGAATTTAAGTATCATCCCCTCCTTTTCTTTTTCTGATCTTCCTACCTGGGTCTCTTTTCTGCACAACTTGGAAGGTCGTGACAAACAATGGGTCATTGTTTTAGCAAAGAAAAAGAATCTCAGGCTCAGAGGTATAATGGTTCTCGTGGGGTGAACTATAATCAAAAAATTCATGAACCTGCTGCTTACCAGTCGAAACCTCAACCTCAGCAACAAGGGCACCAATTACCTGCTCAACAACCAGTACAAGCCCCGTGGAAACCAACTGTTCCAGTCCCCAGTCCTAAACCAGCCATTAAAGCAGACACAATTCTTGGAAAAGCACATGAGGATGTCAAGTTGTTCTACACGATGGGGAAAGAACTGGGTAGGGGTCAATTTGGTGTAACTTATCTTTGTACCGAGAATTCGACTGGAAAACAATATGCTTGTAAGTCAATATCCAAGAGAAAGCTTGTGACCAAGAATGACAAGGAGGACATGAAGAGAGAAATCGCAATAATGCAGCATTTGAGTGGGCAGCCCAATATTGTTGAGTTTAAAGGTGCTTATGAGGACAAGCAGTCCGTGCATCTTGTAATGGAGCTTTGTGCTGGTGGTGAATTGTTTGATAGGATTATAGCCAAGGGGCATTACAGTGAGAAGGAAGCTGCGGAAATATGTAGGTCTATTGTGAACGTTGTTCATATATGCCACTTCATGGGGGTGATGCATAGGGATCTTAAGCCAGAGAACTTCTTGCTTTCTAGTAAAGAGCCAAATGGTCTTCTGAAGGCTACTGATTTTGGGCTCTCTGTGTTTATTGAAGAAGGTATTTTCTAGCTTGTAATTGCAGAATTGTTGCTTTCGATGCGCTTAAGAAATAGCATAATTAATAGGCAACGCTCAATTTTGTGTTAGTATATGTTAGCGGAGTTTATATAATTGTGCATTTCGTTTGACATCTCTGTGATTTTAGCCTTTTGATTTTGCCACATTTAGATAATAAGATGGCGGTAATCCAGAGTCTAAAGAAGAATCTGTATTCTTTGGTGTATGCCATCGCCTTTTATATTGTGGATATTTCAGTCTACAACTAAAAATGGGTCTTATTTTATGAAGGGTAGATTGGTTAGAGAACTTGTATTTTGTATTAATAATTAAATGAGCAGCCATTGCTCTTATCATTTTCGTTAGTGGATTTTGACATTTCTGACCTTTAGTGCCACAAAGGAAGGCATATCTACATGAATGATGCTGGACCTGCAAAGAATAGGAGAATTGGGCAAATATCTATTATTCACTATTCCAAGTGTAAACTAATTTCTATCCAGTTTCAGTTTTAAGTAGTGTAAGAAGCTGTGCTCTCCTTTATAGCTTGTGCAATCATTATGTTTGTGGCTGAATGGCTTGTTTTGGATTTTCATATCAATGCCATGAGCATTCTATATTATACAAAGCATGCATGATTTCTTTCTTCAAAAGAAATTTCTGCCAAGGTTTCATTCAGTACTCTTATTGGATTCATCATTCCCATGCATTTTTTGTTAACCTTCTAGCATCTTACATCACTGTCCCTTTTGTAGTAAATTATGAAATTGCCTTACCAAATTTATTTGATTTGTTGTCAATAGATGTCAATATTCATGTCCCTATATGTTATGTGGCATATGCTGCAGAACGATCATAGCCATCAATAACTTTGGATGATAAACCTAGAATTCTCTGCGCAGGGAAGGTATATCGGGATATCGTTGGAAGTGCGTACTATGTTGCTCCCGAAGTATTAAGGCGCAGATATGGAAAAGAAATCGATATATGGAGTGCAGGAGTTATACTGTATATTCTGCTTAGTGGTGTGCCTCCATTTTGGGCAGGTAAATGATAACGCCTAGCAGAAATACTGCAACTTGCATGATATCCTTGCTTTAGTAAGTGACATCATGTTTTGGAGCTTGACATAATTCTTTTTTTAAAGTCAAATTTCCAAAGTTTGTGAATAAGTATGCTCATTGTTGATCCTTAAATCCATTGCAGAAACTGAAAAGGGTATATTTGATGCCATTTTACAAGGAGAGATAGACTTTCAAAGTCAACCATGGCCCACTATATCCAATGGTGCGAAGGACTTGGTTCGTAAAATGCTGACCCAGGACCCAAAGAAAAGGATTACTTCTGCTCAAGTCCTAGGTATTGATTTCCACAATCAATAGCTCTTTCCCCCTTTCCATATTGTTCTTCCTGTTGCTGTCAAATTGTTTCTCAGTTTTTAAAATGGGTTGCCTTTGAAAAAATCAAAGAATATTGTGATGTTTTTCCTTGTATTGACATACTCTGATAATTGACATTGCTTTATAGAAAAGCTGGTTGATAATAATGATCCTTTCAAAATAAAATGGTAGTTCCTGTTTGTCAATACTTTTTCTGCAAAGTCAGGATAGTTTCTGGTTGAATACAGGACTTAAAGTGGTTCTAATAAAGGTTGAATTAAATTAGCTTGACTACTCTGGTATTTTAGCTTCAAGAACTTCTGACAGTTCAAAATTTTGTTGTTGTCTTAGAGCATCCATGGCTAAAGGAAGGTGGAGAAGCATCAGACAAGCCAATAGACAGTGCGGTCCTCTCCAGGATGAAGCAATTTAGAGCAATGAACAAGCTTAAGAAACTTGCACTTAAGGTAGGTCAGCAAATCGATTTAACTGGATAGTTTTTGCTCTGAAAATCAGGGAGATAAAATCCATGTAAACGATGAAATGCATCCCAAAAAAGGAAATTGTGATGAACACATTCACTGGGTGGTTTACATTGGTGCGCTAATTGTTCTGTAGGTCATTGCGGAAAATCTTTCTACTGAAGAAATTCAAGGGCTAAAGGCAATGTTTGCAAACATAGATACTGACAACAGTGGTACAATCACCTATGATGAACTTAAGAGTGGCTTGGCTCGACTTGGATCAAAGCTTACGGAAGCTGAAGTGAAGCAGCTTATGGAGGCTGTAAGATTTTCTCAACTCACACATTCACTGCAATAGTTGCTGAAACATTATCCAGAAAAACCTCACATTATCCGTTTATCATTCAGGCTGATGTTGATGGAAATGGATCGATTGATTATATTGAATTCATCACTGCCACCATGCATAGACATAGGTTAGAAAGAGATGAGCATCTTTACAAGGCCTTTCAATTCTTCGACAAGGATAACAGCGGGTGAGTTTCATCAGAAGCCCTTTATGAAAAATGTTTTGTTTGTACTATTGTGATTGATCATTTAACATTTTTGGTAAAGCTTAAGAAATGTAATTATGTTTTGATTTTGTGGAGAGGTTCAAATTGAGGAATTACATGTTTTAAATGTACCTGAGGCAGTGGGATATTCTAGTGGGGAAGCCAGTGGTGGGTATTAGCTCATTTGGACTTAATTTTGGGGAAATTTTGCAGGTTTATCACAAGAGATGAGCTAGAGACAGCCATGAAAGACTATGGGATGGGAGATGAAGCAACAATTAGAGAGATAATCTCTGAAGTCGATACAGATAATGTAAGCTAATTATGGTGCTGTTGCTATAAGTTGCTTCGTCCCTCCTTTGTTTTTCTTTATCCTTAATTCATTTTGTGGTGGTGGTGCTAATTGTTCATTGCGTTTCAGGATGGTAGGATCAACTATGAAGAATTCTGTACGATGATGAGGAGCGGAACCCAGCCACAGGCCAAGCTTTTCTAGATCTAAATGAAACAGTTGATATGCACTTGGAAGACGGTGGATGGAAAGGAACTTACCACCGAACCTGAAGCCGTTTTGTCATATATTTCCAATATCTTCAACCGACCCTAATTACGACATTTTTTAGCTGGTAGCAAGCGTGAGCCCTGGTTTGTTTGGGATTTAGATTACGAGAGCTTTGCATGTCTGTTTTCTGCTTTGTGCTTCCAAACGACCTGCTTACTTTTTGTACCTTTTATATGAGCAAATAGGATGCAATGGAAAATATGCTTCTCCTAAGTTGTCTCAACAAGGTAGAGTCAAGTAAAATTTTGGTAAGCTTGATTTGATTTCTATAATCATGACTTTGGAGACTCAAAACCATTTTCCCGAGTTTAAGGTTGACCTCAACTTCCCCACAAATCTCTAAAATTTGGACTTGACGAGGAAGCATCAAACCTTAACAATGTTGAGACAAAACATTCAGAGACATCAAAATCTTAATTTCCGAGCCAATTGGGATCTGCATCTTCTTCAAGCTTACGCTTCTCGAGGATCCTCATATCCAACTTCCGCTCAACAAATCGAGAAAGAATCAAGCGCCCAAGTGTAGAGAATCAAAACCTAAATCCGGAAAAATAGCAAAATGAAGCAATGAAATAATGGATAGATATATATCATATGCTTTAAAGTGCAACCAAACTTACTTAAAAGCATCCATAGTTATTGCTACAGATGCGGATATCGTTCTGTACTAGCCAGAAAACAGAACAGTATTCGTTCTATCGGTACTGGCCTCAAATTCAGGTCGATACCTGTTTTTTTTGTTCGGCACTGGCCGGTACTGTGAACTTCTGAAAGATAGATGACCAATTTGCAAATATAAAAAATCTAACCCTAAAAAATCCACCGCCTCACTTCTCACCTCACTCTCGCCTCTCATCGCCGCCGTCGCCTCTGTCTTCTCCCTCCCCGGTCTTTGTCTCTCATCCTTCCCTCATCCTCTTGGACTCCTCCCTTGTCGTCCCTTGAAGATGCCACCGTCTTGAACCTTCCTTCATGGGGACCCGAAGATGCCACCGCTACACCACATCATGCCACCGTACCATTACACTGCACCAAAGGTCGCAGCTCGGGCTCATCTTCACAGGAAGCCACTAGAGACGCCTCTGACCTGTGACAAAACCCAAAGACCAGAAGAGGCAACCCAAAGACCCGAAGCAACCTGAAGCAAGTTATTTGATTTTGTGATTGTTTTTTTTATTTCAAAATTTTCATGCTTAATTGAAATTTTTATTGTGTTGGATTGGAATTGTTTATTGGTTT
>JANSVA010000005.1:25369108-25386271 GCA_025504915.1 Erythroxylum reticulatum | reverse complement strand
ACTCCTTATGTTTTACATTACATTAACCTAATGCTAGAGAATATAGGAGATCCTAGGTATTTTCCTGTTATTGATGAGACTATACAAAAAGCTAAAAAGGTGAGAAAGTTCATTTATAATCGTGCATGGGTATTGAATTTGATGAGAAAGGAATTTACCAATGGTAAGAATTTGTGTCATTCTGCTGTGATAAGATTTGCTACAAATTTCTTATCACTTCAGTCTTTTGTTTTGATGAAGAAAAAGTTAAGACAAATGTTTACAAGTGATAAGTAGATTGCATCTCAACATGCTAGGTCTAATACTGGAGTGAAGGTTCGTAATATTATACTAGAAGATAGAGAATTTTAGTCTCAATGTCAATTTGTTATCTAAGTTTATGAGCCTTTAATGAGGGTGCTTCGCTTGGCTGATAGTGAAGAAAAGCCAACAATGGGTTATATTTTTGATACCATAGAGAGAGCGACGGAAGCAATCAAGGCCAATTTGAAACATAGGCCTTCTTTATACACACCATATCTTTCAATCATTAACGAGAGAAGGGAAAGACAACTTTCTTCTCCATTGTTTGCAGCTGGGCCATTTTTGAATCCTAGTGTGTATTTTAGAATAGATCTTACAAGGCAAGCCAAAGTTAATAGAAGAATGCTTTTAACTATTACAACAATTGTTAGCATTGACGCGATGCAAGATCTTTTAATCTCACAAATGGAGATTTACAAGTTGTGTTATGGGGATTTTGGAATGTCGATTACTATTCAACAAAAAGGAAAACTTGCTCCAAGTATTAGTTATTTCTTTTTTCTTATTTGTTAAAAATTAATTATTACTTTATATTGTTTATAACACTACTTTTGTTATCTTATAACTTACAGTTTTTTGTGGGATTAATTCGGAAATGATGTTCTAGAATTAAAAAGGTTTGCAATTCAGATTTTAAGTCAATGTATAATTGCAATAGGCTGTGAACGAAACTGAAGCACATTTAAATTTATACACTCAAAGAAAAGAAATAGATTGGAGCATAAGAGGTTGAATGACTTGGTTTTTGTTCATTACAATTTAACGCTTTGAGAAAGGTATGTTATTTTCATTATTATCATTATTAATTTCAACATAATTTCTTATAATTTTCTAATAATTAAATTTAATTGTTTATTAGGAGTCTTAATAGCATAAGTAGTTCAATTGATCCAATTTCCATTGATAATATTGATCTTTTGGCAGATTGGGTTTCTGAAGAACCGAATTTGGTTGTTGTGAATGATTTGGTAGATAATTTTAAATGGAAAAGTATTGATAAGTCATTTGGTGCATTAAATTTGAATGATAATGATGAAGAAACTCCTCCCAATGATGAGGATTTTGTACCAAATTATCACTGGAGTCAGTGCAGTTATAGCGAGTATCCTCCCGTTGACAATTGAATTTCGTTCTAGATTTTTGTTTTTCCTCTTCTTTTAATTTTACTTGTATTCAATGTTTATATTAAATTATATACATGTAATGTAAATGTTTTTGTTTTTGTTTCAGGTTTAACTTCTACTTGATTGTTTTTTCGTCATGAACTTGTTTTATAAATTATTTAAGGATATTTATTGTTCTTTTTATTAGATGTTTTGAATCTTTTGATGTAATTATTATTTATTAAAATGATGAAATTGTGTTATTGTAATATTTTAAATACTTTGTATTATTCTTAATTTTATATTTATATGATAATGATTGTCTTTTTTATATTAATTGTGGTTATTATTTATATGTTAAATATTTATAAATTATTTTTATTTCATAGTAATTGTGATTATTATTTATTATGATGATTTTTGAAAACAGGATTGATGTAAACAGTAAACTAGTAAAGTATACAGTACAACTGTACAATATATCAATGGACTATTTTGCAAATTTTAGAGACTATTTCATAAATTTAAAAAATTACCTGAAATGATATATGGTACTGACGGGTATTGGTATAGGTACAGTACCATACCAGAACTCAATCCGGTACCAAGTCTGGTACGATATTCGCAAATTTAGTTATTGCTATGGTTGATGGAACTTCCAAAGTGCATTCCATTAAAATCATCATCTAATAACGAAAAGAATGGGATGAAAGGAAAGAAACATAGTCAATTCCCAAAAAAGCAAAAAGCATCGAGATAGAGAACCAAGCACTACTTTTATGCTTTTAAAATTTTGGTGGACGACTAATATGGAATAACAAACAATTTGCCAAATTTTCTTCTTCTTGCTTTCTTTCTTTATCAATTCAAGCTCTAGTTCTTTGCTTCTTGTTACACTATAATTTTAGTTTGCAATAAATCTTATAAATATATGGACGAATATAATCACAACATTATTTTCATATGCATAACATTAATTGAATTGCCTAATATATGTTTAATAACCATAATGAGATGGTTAATAATTTACTAATTGCATTTGAAGCATATGATAGTACCCTAATCATTATATGTTGACCCATTAAACTATAGTTTATAACATCTCTAAAATGACACAATCAACCTATTCCACCCTTTAGGATAGAACATGTTATAACACATAGCATATGGTGAGATTGTGTAAAATATATGGTGTATGGGTGTGAGAACGAACATTGAGTCTTCTACCATTAGCTCTCTATTACACAAAGTGTTCTTGGTTGTTCTTATTTTTGATAGGTTGTGAAAGATGGAGAGGAACCACCAAGACTCTATTCCAAGCATTGGAGGTATGTCATTTTCATTATGTTTTTATGCCCTAAATAAAATGTTAGATCTTGGTTGTGTGATGCTGATGAATGTATCTGTTGTTTTTTTAGCAATTGGTATTAGAGCATGGTCATTTCATTTTAGGCCTCATTTTTTGATATACCCGTTTTTTCAAATCAATTTTTTAACAAAATAATGACTTCGAAATGTTGAGTTGAGGCTCAAAAAATGTTGTTGGTTGATGTTATTGCCTTTTTCCTTTGTTTTGGACAAAAAATCATGGTCTTTTGGGTAAGTTTTGTGAAAGGTTTCATGTTTTCTTCCCGAGCTGAAATGGGTTTGCTGTTGTTGGATTTTGGGGCACTTTTGGTTGAAATGGATATGGGAAATCCATACAGTGATAAAAGGTCACCTGCGGGTCGACCCGTGGATCCATCTTAGGGTTAGGGATGACATCGTAGGTGTTGTCCCGACCCTGATAACTTTTTTCTTTTATTTTATTTTATTAAAAAAAATTCTACATATGGCGTGTGAGGTAGAAAGGTACAACACTAGGCTTATGGCTGAAGGCTATTGCTAGAGAGAAGGGATTGAATTCAATGAAACCTTCTCACCAATTTCTACCAAAGATTCACTGTGAATCATCATGGCTATAGTTGCTTATTTTGATTTGGAATTCAATCAAATATATGTGAGGACTGCCTTCTTGAATGGAGATATATATGAAGATGTTTATATGACCCAACTAGTTGGTTTCGAGATAACTGGTAAAGAACATATGGTTTGCAAGCTCAAGAAATCTATCTATGGGTTAAAACAAGCATCAAGGCAGTGGTATCCCAAGTTTGATATGGTTGTCACTACAAGCTATAGTTGCTTATTTTGATTTGGAATTCAATCAAATATATGTGAGGACTGCCTTCTTGAATGGAGATATATATGAAGATGTTTATATGACCCAACTAGTTGGTTTCGAGATAACTGGTAAAGAACATATGGTTTGCAAGCTCAAGAAATCTATCTATGGGTTGAAACAAGCATCAAGGCAGTGGTATCCCAAGTTTGATATGGTTGTCACTACAAATGGCTTCAAAGAGAATATAGTTGATCAATGTATTTATATGAAGTTCAGTAAGAGTAGTTTCATTTTTCTAGTATTATATGTTGATGACATTCTACTTGCTTCTAATTATACTGATCTATCATTTGAGACAAAACAACTGTTATTTAGTCATTTTGATATAAAGGATCTTGGTGAAACCTTTCATATACTTGGAATTTAGATTCTCCAAGATGGAGCAAATGAGATTCTTCGATTATCTCAAAAGACTTACATTGATTGGATCTTGAAAAGATTCAATATGCATTCTTGTTCTCTTGAAAAGGCACCAATAGTGAAGGGTGACAAATTCTCAAAGACTCAATGTTCATAAAATGATAAAGAGAGAGATGAAATGAAAGTCGTTTCTTATGCGTCACTTGTAGGCATCTTGATGTATGCTCAAGTATGCACACGCCCTGATATTGCTTTTGTTGTAGACGTGTTGGGTAGATACTTGAGTGATCCTAGACTTAGCCATTGAAAAACGGCTAAGAAAGTCATGAGGTATCTTTAGGATACTAAGGATCATATGTTGACTTATCGACGAACTGACACTCTTAATATAATTGGGTTCAATGATAATTGATTATACAGGATGCGTGGATGATAAAAAGTTTATTTCAGGTTACATCTTTATGATGACTAGAGGAGTTGTATTATGGAAAAATGTCAAGCAGACACTCACAGTGTCCTCTATAATAGAGGCAGAGTATATGGTGTGCTATGAGGCAGCTTGTCAAGTAATATGATTGTGAAATTTTATTTTTGCATTAGGTATTGTAGACTCTATTTCGAGTCTGCTGAAATTGTATTTTGATAATTCTGCAACTGTAACTTTCTCTAAGAACACTAGAAATACTTCTCGCTAAAAGCATATTGTTATAAAATACTATTTTGTTAAAGAGAAAGTTGATGAATCCCTCACTATTGTTGAGCACACGCCTACAGCTAGCATATTAGTAGATCCACTTACAAAAAGCTTATCCATGTGTGTTTATAAAACATGTCTCCCATAATTTGACCTTTTGTCACATAATTTGGTGATGCATGATCCCCATTTAGTTAGTTTATTTCTAATTAAACTTAGAAGGAAATTGAGTATTTTGCTAAGTTTCTTAGTCATAAGAATTTGCAGTAAGCTTATGATCGATCTAGTAAAAAAGCACGAATTAATTTCTCGATGCTACTTCAATTTTATAAGGAACTTACAATTTTGGTAGTAAGAAAGGGGATAATAATAAGATCATTAGAGGAAATAAATGAATTAAAAGATTATTTATAGTCTTATTAATTGGCATTTACAAGAATGCATTTAAAGGTGTTCGTAAAGGGACTAAAATAACCAACAGTAGGGATTGAGACGAGAGGAGGAGAAAGGACTTGCTTTTTTGGCGTGGTGAAAGCCATATGCAGGCATAAGTGTAAGGTGATACAGTTTAAGATTTTTGTTGTAGATCAATTGAATGAAGGAAATGCAGGGGAAGATGTAACGGAAGATGCTTCAAAATAGTCTTTTGTATCTTTACAAATTATGATTGAAATACTTGCTAAACTTTCAACAGGGCACTTAAAAACATACCATTATGGATATTGATTGATGGGAAAAGTGAATAACATGAATCTGGACAACATTGGAATTCATGTGCTGTGACTATTCCATAAAAGACTTCAGTTAAAATTCTTCTCTTCTTGGGAAAATATTGCGACAAAGTGCAACTTATGATCACAACTTCCAGAGTAAATTCGGATAAAAGACCTGCACCCTACCTATGCTCGGATAAAGAAATTATGCGAATTTGACCATCCGCAGCAATCCCAAATACTTAAAGAACGTGATTTAAGATACAGGAATCTGGTGCGGGCATGCGTCCTCTATGTGATGATGGTACTTACCATCGCTGGAACATGTTAAAACCAGTCACAAAGAATTGAAGTGAATCCACTTGCGGTGAGGGTCAGAACTCCAATATGGATCACCAATAGCATAGTATCTCATGTTGGGGGTTGCCAAGTCCCTGGCCTGAAGGTTGCACCAGATCCGGTTGGTTCCGTGGACCTGAAAAATAGTTCATTCAATATAGAAATATCATCTTGATGGACATTCTCGTGAACGCAATTATTGAAGAGCAACTACAATATCTACAAGCTACAAGGTTTATAATATGGAACTCTGATTTCCTCGTTTGTTCCCTGTTCAACACATTTACATATTCTACACTTACTCTGGAATTGGTTCTTCTGTTTCTCTCTTTTCCTCTGCTGTTCTTCGCCTGCAAAACATGATAAATAACATGACACCATTGAAAAGCAGCTTCTTTATCATGTATTTAGCGGGCAAATTCAATTACTGGCAATAAACACCTCTAGGATTCAAATATTAAACGATCAGATATTGCAACAGGTGAATCCTTTAAGTTCTATACTTTATCAAAAGTAGAAATTAACAGTATAAATATAAAATATTGTTTAAGATGTTTTAGTATCTCAAGCTAAAAAAGAGAGCAATTGTAAAAATGTGCAAGCTCACACAAACCAGAAAAGTGCAATTGGGCTGTGGCGTTACAGGCAACAGGACTCAGAAACCCAATCAATGGTCCTAGTTTGCATCAGTTAGAAGGAATAGGGAGTAATTAATACTTCACCTATATTTTCTTTGACATGACCAATTGCCGCTTGATTATATAAATGAAATATATAGATAAGGAAAACTTGGCCACTTTCCTGTGTACCCATATTACTTCAATACGAAATCAAAGTTTTTCTTTGAATAAAAACAATGTTGCTTGATTGCCAACATCTAACGAATTCACTATGCTCCATCAATAGGTGGAAAACTGAATCCATAATTCTCTTCTATATCATCCTTTGAATAATTGTCTTAGGCCAAGGATTCATGATGACACAATAAGCATTCAATTTGCAACGGTTATTATATGCACCATCAAAACTAGTCTGGAAAACTTCATCCCAGATATGCATCTCGCTACTAGTTTTAAACTTAAAGCAATTACTTGACTGCCACCTGACTAGCATTAAGGATATCCCATGTTTAAGCTAACAAACCTTTCCACTGCATCTGATTCTTCCTCAAGTTCATCACCTTGCAGAAAGAGCACATTACACAAACCTTGTCAGCAGAAGAAATGACAGAAAGGAATAGTGAACATGATTCCATGTGTTAACTGCGTGCTCTTAGAGCTTATATATGATTCTCTTCTTGTTGAACGTGACCTACAAGCTCCCTGAGATTTCTAATCTATCATTTACTGGAACAACTTCCTTGTTTTTATATAGCCTGGAAACAAGGTATGTTACTTGGTGGATCAGCTTATTTTTCCATTGGTGTCCACTAATCTAAAAGCATGCTGACCTATGCACTAGGAAATTTCACACATGCAAGATGAAGTTTTCTAATTCCATTTAATTCAATGGCTTTGGCACCAACAGGAAGCATCCCATTATGTACCTCTAGTAAAAAATAAGTTACCTTTTGGAACGACAGGAAATTGCCGAATGAAACTTTTCAAATCCAGACCTTCAACCTTTCCTGAAAATCATAATATAAATTGTTAAATAAGCCTAAAAAGGCATGAAATAGTCAGAACAATCAATCAAAGTTCAAGAAAAAAATTCAGATCAATCAAAAGATACTAACCAGTGCTGACGATTTTGTGAGAAGTGCCTTCTTTGGCTCTTCTTTCCTCTTCTTTCTTAAGAACTTCAAGGGTTGAAAAACAAATGCAAGTTTAGTTCAAATGGGGGAAAAGCATAAAGATTGACAAAAGTATTGAACACATGAAAGAAACAAGGATTTGAAGAGAAAAACAAACTTGTATTGTTTTTAAGTACTTTCAATATTGCATGCACTCAGATACAAGAAATCAATTGTACTGAATATGCTAATTGTATGAATATTGTCAGAAAATAGTTGGATGCCAGAACTGAAAATGTTATTAAATCAGTGGCACGTACAAGCAACATTTTGCCTAACACGTTCACGTCTTGCTTCCAGATCTTGCATCTCCTAAAGAGGAAATACATCAAAATGAATAATTTTAGCAAGACACCCAACAAACAGTGATAAGAGGTAGTCAATCGGCATACATAAACAATATAATTGTCATGTGCACCTCAGGTGTTGGAGCCCTTTTACGTTGTCCATTCAACCAGCATATCCATTCAACTACAACAATCAAATTACAGGTAACCACTCATTTCAAGGAAAAAAAGATGCAGGCTGATGCTAGGATCCAATTAGCAGCAGAAGAAGAAGCTATAACCTATTTGTTAGCATAAACATGTGAGCTTCATGCCTAAATTAGAGCGTACTTGCAGAAAGTTACTTAGTAAAAGGAGCTGAAAAGAACTTGTGTTTCATAAGAGCTACCTGGTATTGAAGTTGGATCCTCCTCTCCCTTGAATATCACCCATCTTTTCTCCTTCACTGCAATATCAGTAATTAAAGGGAAAATTTGTAATAGCTATCGGACTCGATTAGTAATTTGCAATACCCAATCAGTTACTTAGACTACTATAAACGTAAAGTTGTATTATTCTTAGACATTAACCAGAAAATCAAAACTTTGTACCGGTCGGTAGAAAGTTACACAAATTTTAGCAATTAGAAGAATCAATTTCTAATATTCGAATTTAACCAAGAAATACAAAGCACAAGTAAATAAGGTTACTCGGGAGTTTGAATAGAGAGAGAGAGAGAGAGAAATGTACAGGACTGGCAACCCACTTACTAACACCATCAATCTCTTCCGTTCTAGCGAAATAACGGTTGCCAGCTTTGTCTACATCAACGAAGGACCGGTTGCTGAAGAATCCAGCAACTCTCGCGAAAAGCCGTGACATGTCTTCTTAATTCTAACAACCCTTTCACGAGTTCAATGGGAACTCAAATGGGCATATGAAATGAGACGCTTTTTTCGTCGAGCAAGTGTATCAGGGTTAGAGTTAGAGTCAAGGCGAAGATACGTCACGTCGGGGTGGGGCGAATTTTCTCTTTTAGACTTCAGATCAACCGAGCAAGCAAACAGTCCTAATTCGTCGTGCAAACAGTTGCAGGTTGCCCTCCAACGAGTTGGTCCAACTCCCGAAGTGATCTCAGCGAAAGAGGATGGTCACAATGAGCGGAGACACCTGCCCCAGCTAACGTCAATACTATAAAATAAACTTTTAATTCAGTTTATCAACAAGTTCGTATTTTTAAAAAAAAATCTGTGAAATCTAAATAAAGAAACTATTTTTAATCTTCTAACTTAAAATAATTGATTATAAATAAAATATGTAGAAATTATAAATATTATTTACAGTAAATTTGTCATTTAATTTTAAAATTATTGACTCATTAAATAATTATTTAAAAATATATAAACTTTAAGTATTTGTATATAAATATATTTTCTAAACGGAGTATTTATCCACTCACATGACACCTATTTTCTCCGAGATAAATGAATAAAGAAATTGATTAAAAGGTATTACAGCATCTTAATAACAAAATTAGTTACAAAGATCAATTATGATTACAAACTAGAGAAGTCAAGCATAAAGTTCACGTTATAAATTGGGACTTTGCAAATCAATGACTCCCTCATCCCGCTCACCCACGAACGTCCTAGACCCCTAATCTCATGAATTAATAATTCAGCTTCCTTACTTGTTCTATCAGTTTATGCCCACAATCAATCCGTTGGTTATAGTTTAGTAAAAAAATAATTTAAAGATATTTTTATTTTGTACATATTTAAATTTATATAATAAAATCAATAGGATAATTATACATTGTAAATGAAATTATAATGAGATTAATATTATAATATTTATATTACATTTATGTATAATACTTAAATTGTCCTTAGTTATTATTTTATTAAGACTGGATATTAATATAACATAAAAAAGTTTAGCACATGTTTTGTTTTGTTTTATGAAATAAGTAGTTGATCTCGTAGACTAAAGTATAGAGATATTTAAACAAACTTGTGGATGCTTATTAGAGAGCAAGTTTACTTAATAGACCCGAAATGAGAAATCCATTTGAAACATTACTTGTATGCCTATGGAATTCTTATTGTAATGATTTTATAAGTGATCTTTTGACTTGAGATCTTCAAAGTTATCTGGTATAGGAATTGGTATGTTTTGATACCACTTATGATATATTTAATCATGGGTCGTTTAATCGATAGTTATTGGATGTAGCATGAACTCTATGGAGGTAATTATGTGACCAAGGTAAGATTTATCACCCTAAAGTAATTAGGGAGAATGTTCCGTTGCTTTCGATTAGTATTGATTCGAAAAATCATTGACCAAGGTAAAATGACGTTTTGTAAATAGTTTACAGATGTCATTAAATGAATCCATAGCTAATGGTAGATAACTAATATGCTTGGACTCAAAATAGAATAGACATTAATTTTATACTTTATGCCTAATCAAAAAATTAGTTGATGAAATGATTGAATTATACGGAAAAATCATGCACAGAGAGGTTAGTCAAAATCACTTTGACATTTCTAAATATTTAGGTGGTCATGATGCATTGTTAAATACCAATCTCGATCTATGATTGTAAATTATTTAATTAGAGAATTAAAAATAAATTAAAAAGAGTTTTAATTTATCTAAATCAAATTATAAATTAGAATCATAATTTATAATCACTGCCAATGTATTTAGGAACCTAATGAGTCTCACATAAAGAATGAGTTGAAAAAAGTAAAGTTATTTTAATCAAGTTGGAAATGATTATAAAGTTTTAGAAACTTCATGATTAAATATAAGATAAATAAAGATTAATATGAGATATTAGATCGTATTTGGGTATAAACGGTATTTAATTAGAATTATTTGTAATTCTAATTAATTTTTAAATGAAATTATAATTTAGTTTCAATTAAATCACTAAAACGTTCAAAACCTATTATAAATAGATTTAAGCTCTATGGAACTTACACTTTTTGCTTAATCCTCTCTGTAAGAGTTACAAAGTTCTCTTAACCTATTATGTGGGTACCATTAGAGGCTGGACATTTGTGTAGCTACGGTGGTTGAGACGAATCGGTTTGAGAAATAATTTGAGGGATACAATAAGATAAGAATCAAGATTTGAAATAAGGTACGAATTTCGATTCGTGCTTTATTATAATTATGTGTTAATCATTTTATAAAATTAACAAGATCTTGGTTTTCAAATCTTGACCCGATTTCTCAACATGTTCTTCCATTCACACTCTCGCTAAGCACTCCTCTCTCATCCATAAGTTCAATAAAGATATCAAGAAAGCTCATAAAACATAATTTTTAAAAACGACCTTAATTTGCAAATTATAAACAGATATATGAAGGGTGCATAGATTTAGGGTACCAAAACATCAGTAAGGATTAATATAAGTGCCCACGTACAAGTTTAATTAGTATTTGATACTAATTGAACTAAATAAATAGATACGTTAGATTAATAGATTTGATGATAATCTATGGGATAAATGGAAACATATATGTTGATATTAAGTTTATATTTGAAGATGTAAGTATTAAATGGTAAGTATGAATTGAGAAATAAGAACAAGATTAAAACACTGAAGAGTTTAGTTAGGATTCGGGGTATCATAATAGAAATCATACATAGAATTTGCAAATATCAAAGAGTTTTAAAAAATTGCATTTGATTATGCGTAGCAATTGGTTTCAATGTGAGGTTAAAAAATGAACAACGATGATTGGGATTTGATGCATAGAAAGATGCCAATAGAAATTATATGTATCTTATGATAAGAATGATAGGTGTACGAACAAGCCAAAAAATATTTATGTCCAATTTTTATGAGATATTTCAACGACAGAATATTAAAAAATGATATTAGTATAAATAAGGTGGTTAAGGAAAAAAGAAAAAAGCTAAACATTTTTTTTCAATTTATTAAGAAAAGAAAGGGGTAAAGATTTTGTTAATGCAAATTTCAAACTTCACGGATATATTTGTGAAATAAAAATGAGAATATTGGATCCACCGTAGTACTATAGTTCTTAATGAGTTAAGAAACTTAATTATTTTTGGGTCAATTGTGGCCATGAAAAGAGGGTGGAGTCGTTAAGTTCAATGATTAGAATAAATGATTGCTTTTTAAAAATAAAGTTCCAATATCAACTTATACGAGATGTAGATGTTGTAAGGATGGTGGTGTGAGTAAGGAGTGAGGAGGAAAATGTATGTAATAGCATTGGATATTACAAAAGGAGAGAATAGAGACTTTTAAAGTTGTTTCTTGCAGCTTTGTTAACTAAATTGTCATTAAAAGATGGAGAGGGTCTCATTTTGATTTTAAACGAGCAAAATGTTACTTCTAAGTAAAATTTATGCTACTATTTATGATACGTTACTTAGTAGTTTTATGTAGTTAACATGTAACCTTATGTGAGTTATCTTAACACTTTTAGTTATTAATAAGATTTCCCTATATAATATTTTCAAAATTCATATATAAAATGTACGCAAGGTACATTTATCATTATTGGTATAACAATTGGAGAACAACCATTTAAGGAGGAAACTGTAGACATATTCATTGGATACTTATATTGAAAATTTTAGTGAACAACTAAAGAGACTTGATTAACTCAAACGATGATGTGATTTAGCATTATTAAATATCTTGCAAAGTCTTGGAAAGGGTTACACCACATATAAATTCAAGTATCTTGCAATTGACAATAAAATTCGTAAGACTTATAATATATATATCTTGCCTCTTAGAGGTAGACATGTTATCTATGTGGTATAAACTATAAAAATCATAGTCACGAGGAGGCATGATGATATAAGATAAAGTAAATAGATGAAGAGGGGAGAAAACACCTTAATTTATTTAAAAAGTTAGAAAAGAATTAAAAAAAAGTGCAACATAATGGATAATTATTTAAGATGGCGATAGAGCTTATAAAGTGTCTAAAGGTGATCAATATCATATTTGAAAGGGATTTAATATGCAGTACAAACCATTGGATATAGATGGATACATATGTAAATATATTATTAGTGATGTTTGTATCTTAAAATAAAATTTAAAGGCATTTATGAATGACTATTACAAGTACACATATTTACTTGTAAATTATGTTATAGTTTGTAAGGGGTGTATCTTCTAGTCTCCTAGTGATCATGAGTAGATACACATACTAGAAAATAAGGTGTGTTAGAAAGGAGCCAAAAATCAAGAAAAATAAAATAAATAAAGAGATGGATCACATACTTAAGCTAAGTTCTAGTTCTGTACTAGATTAAGGCTAGGATCAATTGTTCCTCTTACATATAATGCTTCCTTTATCTAGTTTATCAGCCTTTCAATAGAGGACATGGATCTCAAGCAAAAAGTTCCATTAGATATGATAATTGTTCTCTCTTAAAATCTCACCAACCAAGTAATAAAAAGCCATTATAAAGATTGAGAGGCCCTTTTTTCTTAGCTCTATAACTTTTGATCACCAATATATAGTGCATCTCCATTGATTTGTATTATAATATAGGTTGCAAAGTTCTAAAATTTTCTTATATAATAGAGATTTAAGGATATTTAAAATAAGTGATATATTGTTTCATTTTCCATTTTGTAAAGGGAGTATAAGAAGTTTATAAAGATGTAAGTTAACATGCCTTTGCTATCTAATTCTTTTTTTGGTTTCCAAACAAAGTATGAAAGATATTTTAGGGATAATATTAGTTTTACAAACTAGTGTGAACTAAGGTATTGAGGGGTAAGGTTTTATTAATAAGTCTTTTCAAGATTTAGTTGTGAAGGATTCAAATTTATGTTTAAGTCATATTATAGGATCTTCCTTTTTAGGATTAGGATTAAAACTATAGAGTTGTCTTTTATTAAAGAGAATCCCCTAGAGGAATGAGTTAGACATTTCTATGTACCTCATCATAAGGGAATTTTACTCTTATAACTTATATAAGGGGCTAATTCATTCCAAATATCAAACCAAAAGGTGGTATTTTTCTCACTACCAATAATGTATTTCAAGACATGATATACTTGGTTTCTCAACTTTATACTTTATTTTAAAGTCTAGGAAGTGTTTATCTTTGTCTCTGCTCTCTATATGTTTACATCTCTAAGGAAGTAAGTGCTTATCCATCTGACAGTTTCCATAACCTCTTAATTAGTAACACCTTGTCCATTATTTTGATTGATGTGATTCCTAAGTCTCCTTTGTCTTTTGGCAAGCATAGATGGACGAATCTCACCTTAGATCTTACGAAATTTTTAATAACCCTGATTATAGAAAGTTTTTTAGAATTTTCTTGATTATTTTTATTATGTCCTTAAGAATAGCTAGATTTGAGCACTATTACAAGTATATATTGCTTGAGATTTAATTTATCAAAGCATATATTATTCCAACTTCCAAATATTTATAAATTATATCAATTGGGGGTTAATAATCATTAAGCTTAATGTTTTATTTTTATAGTTAGTGGATCCACAGGTATTTAAGTAAGGTGTCCTATGCTTAAAGTCAGTTGTTAAGTACATTATCTCCTATTTTCTCAAACAGCTCGAGGATAAGGAAAAAAGTACTCTTAGAGGGGTTGAATTTTAGGGTATATATTTTTCGTGAAGTGGTGTAGGGAGTTAATGAAGACCTTGACTAATTATAGAGTTGCAACATATAGGAGAAGAAGATCACCCACAAAAGATAAGTTAAAGACGCTTATTTTTTCATATTTGTAATTGTACTCAAAGTTGGATTTTTTTTTTTATCTATGTTTCCTGTTGTGATTCCAGTGAGGGCTTCAATGCATATAGTAAATAAATATGGAGATAATGGATCTCCTTGTCAAAGTCCCCTTGCTCCTATAAAGATAGGTGTTAGTTCACTATTGATTAGTATGTAATAAGAGGGGGATGATACAAATTGCTGAATCTATTATATGAATCTACCTGGGAAGCCCTAAGCCTCTAAAACTTTATAATGCTGAATAAGAAAGTCTAATTTATGGAGTAAAATTCCTTGTGGAATTCAATTTTCAAGGCATAACTCTTTATTTTCTTCCTCCTATGGTAGTTTTTGAACAACTCTTGAGTAATAAGGATATTATCTCTTATATTCCTACTTTGTATGAATACATTTAGACTTAGGTTAATAATATTTTTAAGAACATGTTTCAATTTGGATGACGGTAGTTTAGATATGAATTTATAAATCAAATTGCTATAAGATATCTTCCTATAGTCAACCAAGTATATAGGTTAGAAACTTTTGGGACTAAATAGATATGTGTTTTATTTAGCTTAACTAACATCCTACCATTGGTGAAGAATTCTTATATAACAATAATGACTGATGTATCTATAATGTCCTTATTTTTTTAAAAGAAGAGTGTGATAAAACCACCAGGCCCATAGGCTTTGTCAAGCCCTAAGTTAAACATAGATTTCTTGATCTTTATATCTATTAAATAAGTTTTAAGGAATTCTTCTAGTTATTTTGATACATTATAAGAAATGATATTCTTGATTTGATTCTTTAAGAAGTAAACAAATTTTCGCGTACCCTAGGTTTTCTAAAAGGAGTTGTGGGATAGAGGTTTAAACTTTTATTAATCAATGACTAAGGAGTTTAAGCCTACAAATTTTCATAGACATTTAGGCAATATGAGTATTATTTTATCTTATGATGTTTTAATGTAGTGAGAGTTATCACTATTATGTTAAATTTTTATAATTCTCGGGATTTATACAGTTGCAAATTTCAAACTTTCTTATTATAATGTGATTGATGTTTTCCCTACTACAATACTATGAACTTTTAACTTTAAACAAATGTACCTATCATTTTAGTAATTACTAGTTTTGAGATTCTTACTATTGTCTAATTAAAACATCTAAGAATGTACTATGATTTGTTAAAATTTTCATAAAAGATTAACCTTAATATCATATAAATTGTGTGATTCTATTTATAGCATCCCATTTAGTTCTCAACATCAGTATCTGGGTCAATTTGCAAATTAGTTGTTTTAAACATCTGCATGTAAATTATGATCTTGTTTAAAGTTTCACTTGTATCTAACTATTATTAACACCAACAAAGATATTTTACAATCATAAAGCTTTTCTATAAAATATTGAAATCAATCTATATATCATAACATTAAGGTTCCTCTTATCTAGATATAAGAACATTTAGCTATAAGTCATCCTAATGTAGATCTCAATTTCTCAATGAAAATGACCGCAAAGCGGTCATGAGGTTTCCCTCTTCATATGGCTACTAACCCTAATGTTTCACTAAAAAAGAACTAAAATAACTCTGAACGAAGTCCAAAATAACTTCCAAACTAAGTTTTTCTTCTCTCTTTAAATAAGCATTTTACTACGAACATAGTCTAAGACATGAATATGCCTCATGCTATGTATACCACTAAACCTTATAATTTCTTTTTATACAAGAACATGAATACTAGCATGTCTTTGTTCTAAACTTGTAAATTTTATTATAATTATTCCTATAGGACACATAAGCTCTAACCTGCCATGTATAGGCATTGTCATCAGTACTATAATTCTGAAGAGAAATATGCCTTGACTACGTTAAGTCAAAGTTCTATTCTTTTTTTTCTTATTTTAACTTGTAAAATTCTTTAATGCTTAGCTAAACTCATTTCTATAAAACATATTAAGAATTGCCTAAAAATTAAATAAAACTAATGATATCAAGGTAATTTTAGATGGAAAGCATAGCAAAATAGAATTAAAATATATGTTTATTATGTGTACATCATATTATGATGTTTAAAATGTATGCATGTTATTTTCTTATTAAATATATGCAAATATTATTTTTATCTTGATGTGCATTATGGTTTCCTTACGCAAGTGAATGATTTATTCCATTATTGATTGTTATGGCCAATAATTCTTTATGTAGACAATTGTAAATATGTCTTAGGGTTTCTCTCTTTTACGAATGTTAACCTTAAATTTGAACTTAAAAAGAACTCTAAAAGAACTCATAAGCTAAGTTTCTATCACTCTTTAAATAGGCATTTCAACATGAACACAGTCTAAGACATAACTATGTCTATCACTAAAACTTATAATTTTCTTTAAAGAGGAATATGAACACTAACATGCCCATGTTTTAAACTGTTTACTTCAATGAAATTGCTCCAAAAAATGAGATAGGCTCTAATCTTCCCCTTTATAAGGTTGTGTCTTCAACAGTACGATTCCAAAGAGAAAAATACCTTGAGACATGACTATATGTCAAGCTATGTTCAGTTAAAGATGTATTTGATTCTTTTTTTTTTACTTGTTGAGCTCT
>JANSVA010000005.1:25327615-25358997 GCA_025504915.1 Erythroxylum reticulatum | reverse complement strand
ACTGGCATATGTACCAAAAGGATTCAATTACATATTTAAACTCATATACAACCATATATACATCAATATATAGTAGTCTATCCAAATACATAACAACACAAAAGGTTCGAAAAATCCGGTGTTACATGGTGAGTGAAGACATGAGACTCGGTGAGAGAGATAGAAAAATTGAGAAGGAAGGTAGAAGAAGGTTCGAGAGAATGGAGAAGATAGAGACCCGGGGGTGGCGGGGGGGAACGATGGCAGCGGCGGTGGGAGAGAGAGAGAGAGACTAGAAGCAAGGAGGAGAGACTGAGAGGTGAGAGCGAGAGCGCAGAGCAGAGGTCGGGGGGGTCAGTTTAGGTTTAGATTTTTAGGGAAAATGTTTAAAAATTTGCAAATTGGTCCTTAAGGTTTCTAAATTTTATGGTATTGGCCTGTATGTTTTGGGATTGTATGTATTGGTTAGTTTCGAACAAAAAATACCGGTATTAAAGGCCAGTACCTATGGAACGAATTCCATTCCATTTTTAGGTCAGTACGGAGCAGTATTCGTTCCTTTGATATATATATATGTATAAGGGTTTACAAATTTTGAATTAAATATAATCAAAATAAATAAACAACTTCTAAATTTATTCTAACTTAATCTAATATATACAAGTTGACAAATAGTGTTTTAATTTCAATTTAGCCATGCAATTTGATTTTCTTAGATCAGTTGAGTTATTTAACAGGTTAAGCGCAGAAAGTTAACCAGCTAGCTCCTACTTGTCTCCTTTCAATTTCTCAAATCGAACCAACTCAATCCTAACTCAAAGCGCATTATGAACTAAGAGATACATCTAACCACTGATAATTTATTCGAAAAACAAATAAATTCCAGCTCATACTACACATTATGAGTTAATGATTTAAGTATCATATTCACATAATCAAGGAAGTCTCCAATCATATAAAGAACATGAATTAGAAATCAAAGAATTCATACATTATATAAGTATTAAATAAACTTGGTAATAAGTCAGTTAATTCAAAAAATTAATAATCGAAATATTCAAAGTACATCTTTAAACTAAATTTAACAATTAAAATCAACTAAGCATAGGAAACCATAAACGAAGAGTCGATAAGCTTAAGGAAACTCATTCAATTTTTTCTGCCTTCACAAACCTCAGAACGTCCCTAAAGATCTGGAATTTCTTCCTCCACTAGTCACGAACCAGCTCAATATTAATAGTTTGTGGCTTTCTAAACACTCTCACGCCTCCTTATGCTAGCTATTTGCTTCAATCGACTTTGCCAGATGAAAAATCCTCTTTGAAATCTCACCTTTGCTTGGACTACTTGTTGTTTTCTCCTCCCAAACTACTACATTTTTTTAGCCTAAAATGATTCCTAGCCCTGCACATTACTAGATTCTCTAGCATTTCTACTTATCTCTTCCATTTTGAAGAGATTTGATGGAGATCAAGACGTCGAGTGGATGCGACTCCTTCTCCCATTCGACACTACCTTCTTCTTTGCCTCTATGTTTTGAGTTTTGTTTTGGCTACTATGTTTTTGCTCTTTTCTTATACTGTTGTGAATTGGTGGGTTGATTTTCCTCTTATTTCTACTACTTTGTACTCCCTTTTGGTGCTGGGTTTTGGCTTATTCTGGCTATTATTTATAGGTTGTCTGCTTGTTCTAGTGGGCTAAATTATGGACTAAATTTCATTTTAGGCCAAATTTTCTTTTAAATTCTTTTCTTTAAGTCCAACCAGCCTATAAGAAAATATTTAGTAATATTTAATCTCATTTTAGAAATAAAATATGGAACTAAACAACATAGGAATTATTTAACAATTTTTGTCCAAATGTACCATGTAAATGGTTTAAAATAATATTAAATATGGGTGTAAAATATGCTATAATTTCTACTTATCAGCTTATAAATAGGAAGATTAGCCTCAATGATGGACAAGCCTCTTGATTTGGAGCTTCTATCATCTCCATTAATTATTTTCTTCACCTTGGCATTATAGGGAATGGGTAATCTTAGTGCTTTTAATTTAGGTCTTGGATGAAGAGGACCTAAATAACACGAATTATCATTCGAAAATTAAGTTTTCGTACTATCACCTATCAAGTTTTTGAAAGAAAAGTTGAACAGATCCCTCTACCTAACTAAGCATCCGAGTTAAGGACCAAGAATATTATCTACTTGATTTTAAAATCTAAACACTTGAATTAGAAAGTAATATATATGCATCCACTTGACCCCAATCGTCTCTTTATAATTAAAAGCCTCCAAATTTTTTCAGCAAGCAACATTTGGTTCATTACTTTAATCGAAACTAATTCCAATCGCCCATCTTGCCTGGGACAACAAGTATCATGGGAGTTACTCGCATCACCTATCCACGAATAATTTTTAATCATTTTCTCCACCACCTTGATGAGTACAATATAAACATCTTGCTATAGAAATGAAGCTTTTAAAGAAAATTACTAATCTGGTCTACTTGCAACTATCGTGTTTTATAGCGTATCTGTCAAGTTTAGCTAATTGTAGATTCTATGGAAAAAATTTCTGGCTTGGATTTTAAATCATGACCTATTAGATGGTTATACAAAGTTCTGCAGATTGAGGTACGGTTGGATATGATGTTGATCAAATTCTTACTGCATTCCTAAGACTGGTTAACTTAGTCCTAGAGTTCCTGATTTCCTGAAATGAACTTTTACACTGCTGCATCACTTGACTAAATTATCTAAAAGCCATCACTGATAAATTTGTGGCGTCCAATTTCTCCCACGTCAGGTCATTTCTCCTCTGTAAGTGGAAATTAGTGGTGGCCGTATAAGACAACTGATAACTGGAGTACGTAAAAAGATGAAACTGGGATTACCAGCCAGATTCAGATTTGGCTGTTGGCTTATTAAATCAACACGAAGTTGACCGCGTGTGAGGCATGCGTTCTTCGATGCCGTTGCTTTGGCTTTTTTCAGTGGGTGAAAGCTTCACTTATGGCCGGCCATTAGCCTATTACACATTAGCGGAAGAAAAAGACTCGAGTCATACAATCATGTGACCAAAGTTCTTGAGTTGAAATTTCAAACGTTGTCCCTATCTGATTAGACGAGGAACTATGTCCCATCCACCGCCACCCCAACTCATAAGGGCCAGGAATTGACAGAGGAAGAATCTGCTTTTCCTCAGCTACAAAACAAGTTCATGAACTGTACATTCTCACGTTTCGCCCGCTCAATGAAGCCGATAGCTACTTGGAGAATTTAGGTACACTTGTTTCATGCATGAACAACACGCCTAAAGTATAGAGATTATCTTCATAAGACGAAAACTAAGATTCTAATTTTGAAATTTAACAAAGGATAGGAGAAGTGATGTTTTATACAACTTTGTTTACCTTTATTACGCATTGTCTCTTTATCACCAAGTATTTGCATACCAGTTTTACCAATTAGGAAAAAAAAAGTAAATAAAGATGAATAACCTTTAGAGTTCATACACATTCAAAGACCAATAACTCACACCATCGTCTCGAAATTCAGTAGGCCTGCTTTCCACATCTCATTAACGTAACTTTGTTACAGTTATAACACTCAACGTGACAGAAATATCAGCCATACATGTTACAATTTACAACGCAATTTCAACACAAAACAGGAAGTCAAAGTCCATACAAGTTAGATGCAGTTACTCAATCTTTTCTTTACACATACACTCTTTTAAGATAATTGAGGCACATTAGCTAATCGGCTAATTTCCAATTCTCTGTTAGTAATTCGGATGTGTTAAAATACTAGTTAGCATTTCTGTGTGTATAAGCTAATTTTACATGAATGTAGTGAATTTCGTCGAGAGGAAAGAAAAAATCCTGGTAGATGCTTTGCTTAAGGTTCTCACGGGAGAATGAGTTTATGCAAGAAGTTAGAAGAAAGTGTTCGAAGGCACACATATACGTCGATTGGTTACTGCGAAAGTTGCCAAATGCTTTTGCCGATTAGTGTGGTGCAATTTGATTGCCCCAATCCGTTGACTGACTGTTGCCAAATTGATGAATGTGGGTCATTGTTGGCCCACAATAGACTATTCCAAAGTTTTATATCACCATTAATAGACCAATTTTGTCTTAAAGTACAATCATCTTTCTGATTCATAGTTTCACTTAATTGTCATTGCTTTCGAAATTATTGTCTTCCCCTTTTGGAAAAGATAGCTTTTTTGTTCCTGTTTCTTTCGATTTCATTGAATTAAATTCAATTGCATAAAAGGGGTTTTTAGAAGTTTGGTATCACTATGGTAGCGCTTGTGGTCAATGTAGTTGTTCCTTCAATTTGCTAATTAACATTTCATTTTTCATATCAGGCTGTTGGGAGTACTTTATATACTTACTTATAAGCCTTTCAATTTATCAACTTGTGTCCACATCTTTCATAAACACTATAGTTCATTTCATATTACGTGCATGTTAAAGAATTGTTAAATTTTATTATTCCAACTCTATTGTCCCAAATCCAACGAAAGAACTGAAAAGGAAAGATGTGGAGTCTTGAAGTGAAGAAAGTTGGTGCGACATTAATTTTGCCTTTTAAGTTAATGTTAGACTTGCACATATCATTGTTCATTTGTTCGAAGTCCCACAACAAAACAAAAAAAAACCAAGGATCCAGAGGTGAAACAGACGTTGGACAAGATAAGCAGATCATTTAGGACAAAGGTGAGGTATGTCTCTTATTCTCGCCTCTTGCTCTAAACCGTCCCCCTCGTCATGCGGGGATTTGGAGTCTTCATAAGAAACCAGCCATCGCCACCCACTCTTTATAAGATAAGAGTCCGAACTAGGATTTTGATCAGAAGACAGTACCTTGTTGCTCTTGAATCATTCTCTTTTCCTTTGTCCTGTGAATTCTGCCATCAAAAAACAAAAAGGGGAAATTTTCATCTTTAATTGTTTATATCAATTCCATGTTGCGGATTTCCCTTTAGAATCTGAGGAAAGTTGTGACTTCTTTGAAGGTTCTCAATCCAACAAAAAGGTGGATTCTTGTTTCCTTTAATGCAGTCCTTCTTCTTTACATGAACTGCTTTTTTGGATTGGTTTCATTTGTTAACGAACTGCATCTCTGAAAATCCTCTCTTTTCTTTGTATCTTATTATCTTGTATTCTGAAATTTGGATGGTACCCCGTAAAGTAATTTTCCAGGTCTGTATAATGATGGTTTGCAGGAAATTGGCCATGGATGATAGGTATGGTTTGCTGAGACAGAACAGTGGTTTGTGGAAATCACTGAGAGATGGAGACTACGACGAAGAGGATGTTTGGGATGTTTTAAGAGACCGAAAAGATGTAACTTTTCCAAAATCGAACAAAAAATCTGTAGAATCCTATGTTTCTATTGCAAGAAACTTCCCGACTGCTGCAAGAATGATTCCGAGAGCAACCACTGCTGGTAATAACAGTAGCAGCAGCAACACCTCTTCACACGAGTCGAAGCTTCTGCAGCAACAATCAGCACCTGTTAACATTCCAGACTGGTCAATGATTCCTGGAAAACACTGCAAGAAAACCTCGACGCATGCAAACGCATGGCTTGATGACAACCAAAGTGTTCTCGATGGTAGCGATGACGATGGCGGTGATGGAATTGTTAATGGTGGGGGTGACTGTGACGAAGAAGATGATGATTATAGAGAATACAATTCCAAGTTGCCCCCACACGAGTTGATTGCAAGAAGGTTTGCAAAGACTCAGATTTCATCGTTTTCTGTTTTTGAAGGTGTTGGTAGGACCCTAAAAGGTAGAGACCTTAGCAGAGTAAGGAATGCTGTTTTGACCAAAACTGGTTTCCTTGAATCACCGTGACAAGACATGGTAATGTTCTGATGAATCTGCAATGGCAGGTTGTGTTGTACATTGAGGACTTTCTGTGTCTCTTCTTGAATCTGGTTTTCGTTTTCTGTGAAGGACAAAGGTGATTCACTTTTATCTAGGCACGATTATGTTGTATTGATGATGCCATTTGGTCCTGGAATTGACCGCTTCTCTTGTTTCAGATACTCAACAAATACCACAAGAAAATGACGAATGGAGCATAAAAACACAAATTTGACATATCATAAGGATTAGTAGGGAATATAGTGATCTTTGCTGACTATATAATTACACTATCAAGACCATTATGGGCTCATTTGTCACTTGAAATTTGCAACTTTTGTGTTAGTTTTGGTGTTCTGAAATGACAGTGATGAGAGAAAACACAGATTAGTGCACTTCATTGAGGAGTGGGGATGCTGTCCAATTTTACTCATATTTTAAAATGACGTGGACAAGATTGGAGAAAGCAGAAGATCTGAACTCTTATTTAAATTTAATTTAATAACAAAAAATATAACTAAATTTAAATTTTCTAAATTTGTCATTAAATTAAATTAATTTGATTTAGTAACAATAAATATAACTAAATTTAAAATATGTTCTGAACTCTTATCTAAATTTTTAATTAAATTAAATAAATTTAATTTAATAACAATGAATATGACTAAATTTAAAATATTTTCAAAATATATAATTTTTAAATTATTTATTTAATAAAATAAAATAAATTTTGTTATAATTTATTAATAAATATTATATAAGAGATCAAATTAAATTTATTTAATTGAAAATAATTTATTGTTAAGTTTTATATAAAATGTAATTATTATTCGTGGTAGTTATATTAACATTAACAATCAAAAACAATTTTATTTTTATTTTAAAAAATTAAAAATCATAACAGAAAAACATAATTAACCTAACGGAATAAAAACAGTCTCTTTTTTTTTATTATATGCACAAAAATTACTCAAAATTAAAAAATTCAAATTCAAATAAGTTCGATAATATCTTCCATTAGAATTATTACAAGCTTTTCAGACTGAAGATTCTCCAAATGTATTCTCCCCGCTATATGTGACGTACAAGAAGCCGTCTTCATCTTTGTGTTCCTGATAAAGCGCAGCCATAATGGAAGCTGTGACAATAAAAGTAAAGCACCATGTTAAAAGTGGATGAATAAATTTGCCAGTACTTAATAACACTATATCTGTTGTTATCCTCACAAGTGGGTGGTAAAATATCATTGACAAAAATGAATATAGCCTTCTCAGCACCGAGCTTTATCTTCTTACGAATCAAAAAAACAAGCTGCCCAACAGTCATCTGGCCAAGAACAAGAAACCTGCACTCAAAAGAAAAGAAAAGGTACAGCTTTATGGAATGCCTATAGTTCCATTCCAAGATATCATTTAGATAATAAACAGCTTGTTTTCAGTTTCACCTTAAGTGCATTGGTATTATATGCAATTCTAATCATTATTGAACAATCATCCCAAATTCTTTAAAAATCTCAAAGGTATATCAGTTTTGCCGTCCTCAGTTTCATAGGAATTCAAAACTACATTGATCTGACATATTTATTATAATCACAATCTAACCAGCTTCTGCTGCAAGGGATCCCGCGGAAAGAAAAGCAAAGAGGGTCTTTATGAGAAAACAAATTCGCTTCCATTTAAGTGCATACATCCAGCAATTCAACCAACTCAATAGCACTTCAAGAAGAAACTGACAGACTAACCTCTGTTTATCAATATCTGGTACATCACTTTTTGCAGCCTTTTCTACGATAATCTTCAGAGAGGAGGAAAATGAAAATGGATTAACATAAAAATAAGTTAACACACACAAAACTCAAATAAAGTAACCAACTAGATCTTTAACTTCAACAAAATTTCCTACCGGAACTTTTCCAGGATAAGTCCGCCTAATCTTGGCAAATTCCGCCTGCCTCTTCTCTGGAACAAGAAAAGTATATTGAGAACAAATCAGAAGTTAGTAGATAAAACGGAAAATAACAACGATATGCAGTGAATAGATCAGTAGATCTTTTCAAAGAGGTGGCCATGAGTAAACTAAGTTACAAGTAGTAGAGCAAAATCCCTTGCTTCATTAACGGGACAATATATACTTTTAACATGAGCATAAACTAATTCAACATTGAAGAGAAGAGCACTGTCTACTACTATTTTGAGGAATAGAATCATAACAATCTAGCCTCGTGTGCTTGGCGCAGATTCTTGTTGGTCACTCGATGAGAATGCCGATGAATCCATAATCACGGTAAAAAAAAAAAAATCTATAATGCTAATTCTATGCACCGAAATCCTAAAAATCGATGCCAGTCCTATTCCTGACCAATTGATATGAGCCACGTATTCTTATCAATTGCCACCACCAGCAAGCATTCTCAAAAGCCGAGCCTAATCTCTTTCACCTTAATCAAGGGATCAAGCTTCTCTGGATGCACTAAGATGAAAGAACTATGCACTTCAACCCTTCAATGAAACACCTTCATCTGACACACTAAGCCTCGACTAAATAGTAGATAAAAAGACTTCATGTTTCATTGCTATATGCTCCAGACAACACAAAGAGATCGAATAAGAAATATATAAATGAAAATAACATTAATATTAAAGGCATAATCAAAGAACCGACTATGCATATCCGTGCATGACCTTGTGTTTGACCCACTATAGTATCCTTTGTTAAAACCACAAGCTAGCAAAAACCCAGATCACAAAATCCATATTCCCACACCAGAAAGATAAAAGAACCAACAAAACGCATCTAGGAACGTAAACAGAGAGAGAGAGAACCAAAAGGATGCTCCAACTTGAAGGATTTTTTGCCCATGATTTAGTAATTGAGACTGTATTAAAACCAAATATATAATCCTTGAAAGCAAACAAACTTTGTATCTTTTGGAACTTGATGACAAGTGCTTTTATAATTAGTAGAGATTCAATGAGTATAGATAACTTTGTGAACTTAAACATGCCTTTCCTGTGGATGGGTATTGTTTAAAGCGGCTGAGTTTGCATCTTACGACGTCGTCTCTTTAGTTGTTTCCTTATCATTTAACTCTTTTAGTCTTTCAATTTTCAACAAACAGTCTCTATCTCTAAGATAAAGCTCCCCAGAAGTTGTGCGATAGAGTTGGTTGGGATTCTATATTGTTAAATTCCAATAAGTCAAATTTTCATTAAATTGATGCGTAACTAAATTCCAACTGATAATTAAGCATTTGATAAGATTACGAAAACACTAATAAGATCAAAAAAGTTAAAAACAAATCACATTCATCTATTATCTTTCTTTGGACAGGATAGATAGTAATTTGGACCATATTACATTTCAGATCTCACATATCAGCGAGATATGTCTACCGAATTATTGTTGATGTAGTTGAATATTACTCGGATGATCTATGCATCCTTTACAATTCATTAATTTAATATGCACTAACTAATTAGGTACTGCAACACGAGTTTAAATACAACGTCACACTTAATCAAATTGTTTACAATATAGGATTCAAGTATTTAATGAGATTTAGCAAACAGAAAGTCACAACAGTAGAATGTGTTCTCTCTAAAACCACCTGACAAAAAAAAACATAATAACAAAGCTTCTGTGCTCTTTACTGTGATATGACCAAGTTGAAGAACCATAAATGATGATATCCAAGTTTGATATGCCGGAGTTATACATCCATAAATTTATATATCCAGGTATATCATATAGGCTGTCACATGAAATCACTCGCGACTGATCAGCAGGTTCCATGGTGAGACATAAAGAGAGTGGCCACTATGCTCTGATTTCTTCCAGGTCCTTGGAAGGAACAGGAGGAGGTTCAAAGATGCTAAATGCCCTGAAAGCTGAGATCACTGCTAAAACAACAAAGCAGCACAGAGCCAAGGCATGAAGAAGCAAAGCTAGCTTCATTCTGTTGCAGAACTTCCCATAAGAACTACAGGCTTCGCTCCATGTCACTTCCTTATCACCATTGTAAGCTAAGAATACAATCTCCAAAACTGCAGCCCCAGATGTGACAGTTAAGTAAGCTAAAATCTGCTCAAGGAAAAAGATTAACAGATATGAGTAAAGAAACCAACTGTGCGGCAAGGAGGAGCAGCAGTCTAGTTCTTGTAAGTTGTTTCAAGTATACGAATGGCGGCGCATGTTAGTAGATTAGGAAATTTGATAATTAACTAGGAGAATAACATTCTCACAACCCAAATTTAGTGGGAGAAAAAAGGCCAACAATATCTCATTCAGAATTTCAGAAACCAGAACAAAGATAGGAATAGAAAGGAAACCCGTTAAATGTTTTTAAGTTTCCAGACACCGAGAAGTCATGAGGTTTAAAGGAAAAACCTGGTCTGAGATAAAGAACAGCCATGCTTTAGAAACTAAGCATCTGATCCATGCGGAGACACAAGCGATAAAAGCATAACCAGCACCGATGGCACTAATACAGACCATATACCTGAAAAAGAAAAAGAACGGAAACAATTCAGACATAGCTGTAGAGCAAGGATAATATTCGATTGAGACTCGGATTTGTCTTACTTGAGCCCTAGGAGATTGCTGAACTTTAAATCTCCATAGCTGCTATTATCCTGGTGATTTGTGACAGTTAACCATATGGTTGCAACACTAAGAGGAATCACAGAGAGCCTAAGTGAACAATCTAAAAGCTTGAGCATTGGAGCCATGTCTGCGAGAAATCAAAACTACTTGAACTATGAATAAGATACAGGAATAAAAAAGAGTTATGAACTGAAACTGGCAGATGGGTTTAAATATAAACTTTGTTCTGCATAATTAAAATCTGGGTTTAAAAAAAAAGGCTTGTGAGAGTGTGAAATGGATGTCAGTGGTTGGAACTTGGAAGTGGAAAGAGCGAGTCGTAGTGGATGTGGGGCTTTACTTTGTCTGTGGAGGTGTCATGCTGCTATCGTTTGTTTCATTCTTTAGTATTATCTGCTAAACCCTGACATGATCATTCCACATGACTTTCTCGCCTCAACTTGTGAATGTGAATTTGGTGAGCCTTGTTTCCAAATATGGTTCTGGCTTTGCAAAACATAGTCGAGAACTTCAAATTGCAGTCTTGTTGCCATTTTCCTAATTTATGACTTCCTTGCGTCATGGTTACGAAGTTGACAGTAACTTCACACATTCATCTATTTTATTTTCTGAGCGGCTTGATCATTGTTGGGAAAGCTTCAAAATTGATTTTTTTTTAGTGCATAAACATATTTAGCCTAGTAGTTGTTAATTCTTATAACATAAACGCTTCATGCTCCCAAAATCATTCACTTTCAAGTTTTTTCTTTTTTTCTTTCTTTTTTGATTTTTAAAAAATTTCACTTGAAGTTGTTAGCACCAACAGTAAGTTCTATCAACAAAGCTCGCATTTTATATCAAGAACACCTTAACCCAAAAAAAAAAAAAAAACCATCAACAGTTTCAAATAAACTACCATGTTTATGTTCTGTTACAGCCAGTGAAATAAAGTTGGTGGTGCATAAAGCATGCATTTCATTTTGGCATGCTTCAGCGAGCAAAAGAGAGGCCACTGATGAGAATATAAAGTAATGATGACAAAAGATAAGAATCACCAAAGAAGCCACTGTGTGAATCAAATAGCAGATCTGCTAGCCATAAACTGGAGCTTATTCTGGAGTTTCATTAGCCATAACAAGCATATAAAGAATAAAAAATTACGTCCTCTTCTATATGGTAATTGCTATTAGGAGCCTCTCCTTGTTCAAAATGGAGAATCCGAGTAGCTAGAACCCCTCCCTCCTACATCCCTCTTACTTTACATTTCCCAGTGTACCCACACCATTGAAAGTCATCCGTTTGATTCCTCCTGAGTTTGGAAGATGAGCTATTTGGTCAGAACTCAGCACTCCACAAAGCATTTTCACCTTCGCCACAACGCCGGTGGACCTCTTTTATCCTCTCAACAGACTTGCAAATCCCACTACAGCTCCAATCAAATGATGCAACACATATATTGCCTGCTTGTGCCTTCCACTCACAATCTGTGGTAAACAATTTTGTTAAGTATCAGCATACTTTTTGCCTTTCAATCCTTTGTCATGTATGCCACTTTAATACGACTAGGTTTTACTTTACAGCTACTAGCTAACTAACAGGATATTATAAGTAGGTAAAAAACAGCCCAATCTTTTGGAAGAAACAGTAATAATAATGAAGATAACATATAAGTGAAATTTACTTTTATGGCTATATCTGGATCATGTTTGTGCAGAAATTCAAAGCTAGCACAGCCAAGCAATTTATTGTTCCCACCCTTTTCATTAAGCTCAAAAAATAACTGTGTGGCTAAGGAAGGGGTGCTCCAGCATTTGAAGTTCTCATTCCTCCTGGAAGTGCATGATTTGCAATAGAAAGAACACCAGGCTACTTTCATCATCAATTGATAATCATTGCAAGTGGCAAAAACTGTAACTATCCAAGAACACTAACAAGCACTAGGATCCTTCTCTAACCAAACATATCCGAAGAAAATTACTCGACTCTGAAAATTCTACAAACTAGAAGAAGATCTTGATTGGCTCAGTTTCTGCCAACAAACGATCCAACATTAACATGGATAGCGGGTACACGAAGAAAGGATGTTGTTCAAGAGATTACCGGGTGGGGTACCACAACACATTCGCCTGTCATCAATATGCTCAACATCCAGTCCAATAAACCATGATCCTATTGAGACATCCTCATTTGCATACTTATGTAGCACATGCCTGGAAGAATAGAATTCCAACAGGAATAAGGTAAGGGAGACAAACTTTGGCACAAAGGATTAGCTACCAATCCATGAAAGAAACTGAAACTTACTGGTTGATTGAGATGTAAGTAGCTAAATCATTTGAGATGGCATATAACTGCCCTGTAGCATGGCGGAAATACTTGTTTCCCTCCTCCCCAAATTTCCAGTACTCAGGCTCATGGTACTTGACTCCCCTATTTGAGAAACAAACCACAAGGAAAGAAAAATAAGGCCTTATTCTCAAGCAAAGAACTTAACCAAAAGCGCAAGTATAAAAGATCATTTGTCTTACTTTTGAGCAAGAACTGGGCCGGATTTCATACATCCAATGTATACCCTAGATTTTGAGCGATGCCTAGCCAAAGTTGCTCCAAGTGTTGCTGCAAACAAAAGTTTGATGGGTTCCATTAGGAACAAGATATCAATATTTAATATTTCTCAAAGAAAAAAGATATAAATATTTAATATCAAAGGTGAAAGTAAAAATGCAGTAGCAAAAACTGAAAATATACTATGCGCATGTACTAGGAGTTATTTTCAGTATCCAATGCGTTCCCCTTGCATGCAATTATGCAATGTCATGAATCTCTTACCATAGCCACAAAAAGCACCATCTCTTTTACGTTCACAAGTTGATCAAAATGAGACATCCATGTTCCAAATATCAAACTCTAAACTATCATTACGGGCACATGACATGTAGATGATGACCAGAAGATGGGAGAAATATCCTTCTATGCTAATTGATATGCACAAATCCAGTTTCAGTCTCGCTCTCACCTATATTAACATGCACATCGTCATCGACTTTGACATAGAAATCTGCATCCCATAAAGCAACAGCAGTGGTAAAATATGTCTTTGTTTTTGCAGACAATTCAAGGTAACCCTCAACGTGCTCCTGCTCACATAGATTTTGTGGACAAATAAAAGCATGAGTTTTGTTGTTTTCTTTATACTTATTGTCAAACCCATCTTGGCTCAACATAATTAGGATAAAGAAACATTACCAGCCTCAAAAGGTCGCCATGTTTCTGATCTTCTGCTTCAATTGCTCTATCAAGGATACCACCAGCTGTAGCACTAGTGATTGAACAACCAACCAAATCAATAAGCATAAGGACCATATGCTGTTCAATCATTCTTCATTCTGATTTGTGATATTTGATTGCTTGAAGAAAAAGAGTCCTTGGACAACCCATTTATATATTCAAATTCAAAAAACAGAATAATTTTTTTTCTCTGACGTGTACTTTTAACAAAACTTTACTCAGAACTTAGAGAACTGCTCCACCTGTGACCTATCACAAAGCGAATTATGATGCCCTTCTCTTCCTCGAGCTTCTTTCTATTATCTCCTAGTTTTTTGAAGACAATGAAAAGGGGTCATTATACAGATACAACTATCAAGAAGAATTATGCATTCAATACCAAATTGTCAGAAGATAACATTCGCTAACCTTGAGGCATCCAAGTAGCACGAACCGAATCTCTTCGCTTTCGGCTGCTGAAGGCTGTGTTTATGCCTACAATCATTAAGTACTTTCTTTTCCCAGTCGATTCAGCCATGTTCAAATCATCTGACACTGGAGAACCATTCAAGATGGAATCTTGTGCAGCCCTTGCCGCAGCTAATTCCATCTCCAAATTTGAAATTGTTTTGTCCAGAGTTCTGTTGTACGAGTGAAACATTAGCATCAACTGGTTTAAAAGAAATTGACAGAGACACAAGCTGATAGCAGCTTACTGTATGGCATGATGCGTTTTTGAAACTTCCCCCATAATGTCCTTGGATTTATGTTTTCCTTCCTTCTGATGGCACCAAAATTTACAGGCATGCGCAGAATTAGAATATAGAAAATTTCCTTGGGCAAGCAAGCACAAAGTCCTCACAGAAGTTAAAGTGGGTACTTACAGTTTCAGGGGCGCACCCCTCTGAAACTAACTTCAGGATTTCTTGTTCATTTTCTGGTGTCCTAGATATATCCATAACTTCAGGCACTGCCCACATTCTACGATCAACATATTTTAATTAGCACGTAAATAATCAAAGTTCTTTGATGGCGTAGAAGATCACAAATAACATGTTTCTTCTAGTTTCTAAATGCCCTTGGACGTTGAAATCAGGTGGCCATTGCAAGGGACAAGAAAGGAGATCATTATGGAAATTGTTTTCTCCTACCACAATAAGGACAATAAGTTTCCACATCAAGCTGTACAACATACATTGAAGTCAACTTTAATTACAACAAGGGACATGTAATGAAGCAATAAAACAAATATGTATTTCCTCAAGAAATACAGGTGAATAATCACAAAAATAACTTCTAAGGATCATTCTCCAGATAGGAGACAAGAACTGTGCAACAAATATTCCATTGCTGAAGAGATACGGCTAGTTATATGAGGTAATAAGCATCACTTTTCAAGAAGGGAGGGAAATTATTGAACTCCCAACATCGCGCAGCAGAGCATATTTCTCAGGTGTTATCCTCAACAAAGCACATGAATTAATTTTTGGCATCTGTTGCAAGGTGAGTTGGAATGGGTTTTGGCTGAGCTTATCTACTTTCCATTCAAGTGCTTAGAAAAGCCAAAGCACTGGCTTCTGCAACAAATTTAAACAAACCATAGAATATCTAAGAAGGCCAACTGAGTTTATTCTGGAAAAAGGGATGCTGACAGAAAAGTCTCATCTACTGCTTATTTGCAAATCCCAGTGTCTACCCACGTCTTATGCCTGTTTTCTGCACTGAAGCAATGTTGGTATTCCCAGCTTTGCAAAGTGTTAAATCTAGAACATCAGAACCAGCTACTGGGTTTTAAGGGACAGAAGGACATCAAGTTTTCCGAGCCTCTGATTTTCAACCTTTGGAACCATTGAAGTCATCGTGTTGTCCAACAGGCAAACTACAAGAACTCATCTTCAAATTCATAGTAGCTCCTCATTTGCAGGAAATATATTTAAGAGATTGATGTTTAGTCTTCATAATGACTTGTAGGATATTCACCACCTTCAAAGCAGAATCTAGTCTGAGTCTGTTTCTGAAAACAACTTGCTACCCAATTCAGGTATAGTTGGTTGCAATAGCTGGAAATCTGACTTCTATTGTGGTTGCGTAAGTGTCAATTTCATATCAATTTTACAATAAAAATGGAGAGAACATAACTTAAATTGAGAGAAAAAGAAAAGGACATCGCCAATCATGACATAACTACAAGATGCACGCTCTAATATACAACAAAAAAGTGCTCGAGATCCAATTTATGGATTATATTGACACTTGTTAAGACCCTTTAAGTGCAGAACATGTAGTTGCAATTATTATCTTGAAAAGCTAATAATGTTCCGAACTTAACACCCAAAGCTGATTGGTACATGCCAAACAAATAAATAACCACAAATATAAACTAAAAGCGTAAATCACTGCCAAAAAGATGATTAGAAAAAACAAAGCATATTTGAGCTGCAGAGTACATTGAAGAAGGAAGAACTATGAAGTTGACAATTAAGAATTCCACCTAGAGCGACAACATACACAAATTACCTATCAGAGAATAGCATCCCCGCACAGAAGCAGCCTATACAAAGAAGAAGGGTCCATTTCTTTGACACCACACTCTTTGCAGCCGGTTCTCCTCCAGCTCTACTCTTCCAACTCATTGTGGCTCTCAACCAAACCATAATCTAACTTGAACGGGAAACCATTTCAAATCCCGAGTCAATCCACTCAGTTGACCCCGACCCAGATCCCAAAAAAGCCTCCTTCAGCTCAAATTTTATTTCTTTAGACCTCAAAATACGCAAATTCTAACAAAGATCGAAAGAGAACGAAAATCAAGAAGATTTAGGACTAAATTCACAAAACAAGTATACTTTGTCAAGATATATTCATAGACACATAAGGATATGTATAAAGATTGATGCTTTTCCACCAAAAAAGGATTAAATGCTACTTTTTCGCTCAAAAACAGTTCTCTCACTAGAAATGCCCTCTTTGCCACTCGGGTTTCGTAATCTTCAAAGTCTGGAATTGCAGTTGGAGCGGCGGTGGAGTTGCGTGGAAACAGATTAACAGCACCAACTTCAAGTTCAACGACCTTCGTGATCTTTTTATCTCCAAATGGTACAATTTCTAAATATGAAACAATATAAAATTCTGTACTCGACAACCATAAACCAAACCTTTCTGTCTTAACGCGGTGTACTAATTGTGCGTTTACAGGCTAGCGAGCTTGCCTTGCCGACACATCAACCACCTTGTTTTAGGGACATTTTCCTTAAAATTCTAGGACGCAACAGCACGGCAACACCGCAAGTTGCTTGGAATCAAAAGGCATGTGCCACTTGATTCAAATGAAAAAATCATGTGCCTATGTTAGAAAGTTATGAGCGACATTTCCCTTACAATTCTAGGACCCAACAACACCGCAAGTTGCTTGGAGTGCCAATTGATTCAAATGAAAAAAATCATGTGCCACTTGATTCGAAAAAATCATGTGCCGATGTTAGAAAGTTATGAACTTTGGCCTTGGAAAGTTTTGAGCTTTGGCCTCTTTAGGGCGTCACAGACTAGAAAGTTTAAATCTTTAAGACTTTTTTTTAGAAATTAAAATTAAATCTTTAAGACTATTGGCTTATGTGAAATTAGAGATTCTCATTCTAGAACTCGAGGAACAAAATCTTCACTTCCGAGATACCCCATTCCCTCATTTCCCGCGAAATTTCATCCACCCAATTTTGATTTTCTTCTTGCAATAGATGAACGACATCAATTTTGGAACAGGGGAACAGATCTTCGGGAAGAAAAGATCTGTTCCCAGAACTAGATCAAGAAATAAATATTTAGTTACAAGAAAAATGCGCGGACATGTTTTTTTCATGGAATAACCATTGACATAATGACATAGTTACACCATCTGATCACCTTGGCCCAACTTCCGCTAAAGTTTCCGAGTAAGTAAGCTTTCAAAAAATTCAGGGTAAGGAAGCAAATAGATGTGTAAAGCTTAGAGGTTGGTAAATTTTAGGGTTAATTAAAAAAAATTAAACTTTACTCTATTTTACAGTACTAACCTAAACTTTAAAAAGTGACACTAAAATATTTAAATTTTCAATTTGTTGCAAATATAGTCTGACGTTAAATTTTGTGTTAATGTAGCTGACGTAAAGAACTACGCCAAATTAATTATATTTGCCGTGTGGCTATCATGTACTCAAAAATTTTTCATGTAATTATTTTTATGATTAATAAATTTGAAAAAGAAAATCATGTAATTATTTTCAACACCACTTTTGTCATCATTGTCTCTGCATCGGAGAAGATCAAGAAGCTAGGTGCAAACATCTCCTCCCTCGATCTCGGGGAAACTTGCCAGCTGGTTGATTTGTTGGAGAATGTTTCAAAGTTGTTAAAAATATGGTCCTAATTTTTCTAAGTTTGTTATTCCTTTAGTTTATTTGGTCAAAACAATTTATGTTAGTGGGATTGTAGTTTTAGATTTTTTAGATTATTGCGTACTTATCTCATAAATTTGTTTGCTTATAAGCGTATATATATATCATCGTCATCATACCCCGAAGTCCCGTAGTGAAGCGATATATTATCATCATCACATTTTGAAGTCCGTAGTGAAGTGAGATTTGAGGAGATCTGATAGTACACAGCCTTGCCCTTACATATTAGAGAGGTTGTTTCCGACAGACCCACATACAAATGTGACTGGATAATAATGAATGAAAAATAGGAAAAAAAATTTCAATTCTTACGCCCCTACAAAGACTTCTCTTCTCGTTACTAGTTGCGCTATGAGTCTGCACTGAGCAATCCTGCGGTTTGATACGTCCATCGCGATAATCTTCCCTCCTACACCTAAAAAAAAGGACTTCCTATGTGATAAGGGTGAGGCACAAGGACTCTAAATTATGTCGTTTAACCTTATTCTATCCCACCAGACTTTCCTAATTCTAGCCCCTGCCTCAGTGAGGGCCAATTCTGTCATATCTTTTTTGATCACTTCCCTTCAGATCTTGTAAAGCCTCACTTTTCTCCTTCTATAGCCACTAAGGTTTATGTGCTTACAGAGTCATACTGGAGCATCCAAGGGCATCCTGCATACATGCTCAAATCACCTAAGTCTTTTCTCCCTCAACTTGTCAACAATACTAACCACCTGTACTTTGTCCCTCACTACCCTATTTCGTACCCTATCTCTTTTGGTAATGTCACATATACACCTAAGCATACGCATTTCTGCTGCCAACAGCTGTTACATATGTCTACGCTTAGTAGGCCAATACTTTGCACCATATAACATGGTTGGCCGAATCACCATTCTATAGAACTTCCCTTTAAGTTGTAAAGGGACCTTCTTATCACATAAAATATGTGATGCACTCCGCCATTTGACCCACCCAAATCGAATTCGATGTACTATATCGTTATTGATACTACCATCTCTCTGAATGATAGATTCGAGGTATTTAAAACTCGATTTGTGTGATATGATGTTAGTACCTATTGCTAAATCTGCCTAGTGTACCATTTGGCTACCTGAAATGTTACATTTTAAATACTCCGTCTTGGACCTGCTTACTCTGAAACCTTTCGATTTTAACTCTTCTCTCCAACATTCTAACTTGGCATTAACCCCCTCCTTGGTCTCATCCACCAGGCCAATATCATCAGCAAATAACATACACCAAAGTACCTCTCCTTGACTGTTTTTGGTAAATTCATCTAATACTAAAGTGAACAAAAAAGAGCTTAAGGTCGAGCCTTGGTGTAGTCCAACACCAATAAAGAACGCTTTCGTGTCGCCTCCTATTGTCTTTACGCTAATCAATGCTCCTTCATACATATCCCTAATGACTCTGATATAAGTCCTAGGAATGTCGTTGGCCTCTAAACACTTTCATATGAGTTCTCTCGGAACACTGTTATATGCCTTCTCTAAATCTACAAAAACTATATGCAAATCTCATCTTCGTTCCCTGTAGCATTCTACTAGTCTCTGAAGTAGATGTATTGCTTCGGTCGTGGACCTACCAGGTATAAATCCGAATTGGTTGTCCGATATAGAAGTAGCTCTCCAAATTCTCCTTTCAATTAACTTCTCCCACAGCTTCATGGTATAATATAATAATTTGATGCCTCAATAGTTGTAACATTGATGGATGTCTCCTTTGGCCTTGTATAAGGGGATTAACCTACTCAACCTCTATTCATTCGGCATCTTGGCTGACTCGATGATCACATTAAAAAGCTGAACTAACCACTCAATACTGACAACTCTTAATCGTTTCCATACCTCTATAAGGATCTTATCGGGCCCTACGGCCTGTCTACTCCCCATCACCCTCAAAACTTTTGTAATTTCTCCCCTTGTGATCCTCCCCTATGAGTACCCGTTTAGAAATTGTCCCAACATGAGGTGTTCCCCTAACTCTATGTTGACCAAAATATCCTCGTTATAAAGTCCATAAAAGTATCTCTACCACCTCCTTTTGATAGCTTGGGCCTCTGTGAGTACCTGTCCTACTTCGTCACGGATGCAGCAAACTTGGTTAAAATCCTCCGTCTCATGGGCCCTAGCTCTTACTATCTTGAAAATTCTTTGTGCTCCTTTGACCGTATCCAAATCCCTGTACATATTCTTGTAGGCCTCTCCTTTAGCCACTGAGATAGTCTTCTTTGCCTTCTGTTTTGTCAGCCTATACCTTACTCTATTTGTGACCCTCTCCTCCTCTGTTACACTTGTTAACAGACCTTTAAAAGCTCTCTTTTTCTCCTTTACCATCCCCTAGACCTCGTTTGACCACTACCAGGACTCCATCTTCCCCCTCCCTTGTCTTTTAGAAACCCTAAGGAGTTTTGTGGCGATCTCTCTCACTGCAGGGGCTACTCTAGACCACATCATATTCGCATCCCCACTCACATCCCATATTGTATTAAACCAAACCTAAGTCCTAAAATGTTCCACCATGTCCCCTTCTAGTCTCCACCATCTAATTTTGGTAAATCACTCGGTGAATTGTTGTGCCCTCCATCCCTTAATCCCTATATCCAAAATTAACAATTTATGTTGGGTTGATAGGCATGCGGCTATAAGTACTTTGCAATCTTTACACCATGATCTGGCTCGTGTCTTGACAAGGAGATAATCAATTTATGTCTTGGTTGTGTGACTACAAAACGTCACCAAGTGCACTTCGTTTTCCTTAAAACATGAATTTACTATTACTAACTCATATGCTATGGCCATATATAATAAATCAACCTCACTATCATTTCTAGTGTCATATCCAAAGCCCCCATGAGTACTTGTGTATCCGTCTAAATTTTCCCCTATATGCCTATTAAAATCCCCTCCTAGGATGATCTACTCAGTATGAGAGATTTGTTGAAGCACCCCATCTAGTGCCGCCTAGAACGTGTATTTTTATTGACCGTCTATGCCAGCTTGAGGTGCATAAGCATATACTACATTAAGAACCACACTGCTTAAAACAATTTTTGCCACCATTATCCTATCATTGACCCTTGTGATCCCTACTACTCTATTCATAAGACCCTTGTCCACTAAGATGCCTATCCCAATCTGCTTCCGCGTGTTACTTGAATATCATAATTTGAACTCCCTATCTTCTTTACTTTAGCTCCTGCCTACTTGGTCTCTTGAATGCATGCTATTTGTATCCTATACTTGTCTAAAATCTCAACCAATTCTACGGACTTTCCCGTGAGGGTCCCCACGTTTTAAGAGCCTATCCTTATTAAATCATCTCCGTCTTTATTCTTGCACGTTGCACTTACCAACCCGCTTACAGTAAATCTATTTGCTCGATCTGAAGGCATCCTGCCTAACCCATGCCTATTATGTTTCTTGCAAGTCCTATCCTAAGAACGCCCTACAAATTGAAACTAATAGACCCCACCACAGAAATACTAAAGTAAGAATAATATATACTAATTATACTAAAGAATAAAGAAAATGCTAACAAAAGGGTAAGAGAAAAAAAGAAAAAAATAGTAATACTATTAATAATAATAATAATAATTAGGAAACCAATAATACTAGAACTATTACTATATTCAAGACCTTGGGCTTTCGCAATCCCACGTACACATGAGTGAAGACTGAAGCCTAACTATTGAGTACCCTACATCAAAGGCAATCCTACGATTTTATAACAACATAGTTTGTATGAAGTGAAGAGTTGTGTTATCAAAAAGAGAGAAAGAGGGGGCACATCAGAGATTGAAAAAAGATGCTACACTTGGGTTGTCGCGTCTCTGTCATAATGAGGATTAGGTTAGTGTCTGTGGACAACGCAAATATGAGTTTTGGTTCTATGGATACAAGGATCTTTATCCCTGTAAGCCGACCTTGTAACTTTATCTGTATTCTATGTTGTCTAACACACAACAACTGTCTATCAAAAAACTAACTTCGGATTAGTATGAATAACCCAGAAGAACAAAACCAGAGTAATCCTTCCTAATGGCTTCTTTGCATAGTATGAAACTCCCTCTGGCGATTCCTAGTTCTTTAAAAAAAACTTGATAGCAAGTACCAACGCTGACACAATTTATGTTAACAAATAAACAGGAAGTCCTTTATCCATAATCTTAATGAACTAAAACTTAGTGATGCTCATGTGAAATACAATTTATCAGTACCGAGCAAGTTTTGGATCAGCTAGGAAACAGTTACAGAAAACAAACAATAACGAAGTAGCAGCTGAAACGTCGATATTATCATAAACAAAAAGAACTACTGAAAAAGGATAAGAACAGCAACCCACCCATTTCTTGCAGCCAACACTAAAATCCAATCCACTTACAATCGTAAAACATGGAAAAAAAGTAGCATAAAGATAGCAACACAAAGACGAGAACACAAAACACTTGATAAAAGAGAAAAAAAGAGAAGAATACCTCCTTGCCTATGAGTGTTCAAGAGATAACAGCTGCATGACGTCTAACAATACATTAGCTATTTCACCTCCAATTTTAAATGGTTAGAATTATCAAGTTTAAGCAATCAAAATGAAAGCTCACTTGAAAGGTATTGGCTTGTGGCAATGGGTTGAAGGTGAAAAGCAAATACCACCTTTAGCAAATAACTCAACACTTAATCAAATTAGGGCTTATAAGGATGAAGAAGTTAAAGCTCCAAGAGCCTTATGTCAAATTCATGCTATTATTTCTGAATCAAATTTTCCAAGAATTATGGGTTATGAAATAGTCAAGGAAGCTTAGGATATATTGAAAGAACTTTATTGTGGTAACGATAGAAAAAAAGTGGATGTAAGTGTTAAATCTCAAAAGAGATTTTGAGATTTTAAGGATAGAAGAAAAAGAGACTTTACAAGAGTTTTCTGACAAGCTAATAATGGTGGTAATTAAAATTAGATTAATAAAAGAAGAGCTATCTAATAACAGGATCGTACATAAAGTGCTTATAAGCTTGCTCAAAAGATTTGAAGCAAAAATTTCATCTTTAGAGGATTCAAGAGATATCAACCAAATTATCTTTCCTGAATTAATCAATAGCTTGCATGTTTAGGAACAAAGAAGAATGTTGAAAAAAGAAGGAACTCAACAGGTAGTTGAGGGGACTATCTAGTAAAGGCCTCATCTTCAAAAGGAAAAACTCAATCTCAATATGGTATTTGCAAGAAGCCTGGTCATAATGCAGATAATTGTTGGGACAAAGAAAAGCCTTAGTGCTTCAAGTGCAAGAAGTTCAGGCATATATAAAGGAGTTGTAGAAATAAAACTGAAGAAAGTGTCAATTTGGCACATATTGCTGAAGAAAAAGAAACTTTGTTTTAATAGTGGTGAGAAGTGCACCAATAAACAACTTTTGGAGAGAAGTGCTCTAACCATTGAAGGGTGATAGGAAGTATATCATCAGGTGCAAGAAGTCTTACAACTTTGAATAAAGAGGGAATGTCAGAGAATGATTCAAAATTGTTAAAAATGTGGTCCTATTTTTTCTTGGTTTGTTACTCCTTTAGTTTATTTAATCAAAACAATTTATGTTAGTGAGATTGTAGGCTTAGGATGTTGCGTATTTATCTTATAAATTTGTTTGCTTTTAAGCTTATATATATAGGTATATTTGTTTTAGTTTTTAAAATGAGTATTAAAATGATAAAAATAAACCCTAAATATTCATAATATTATCTACCACTTTTCTAACTATGTTTTTTTTTGGTTAATTTCTAGTTCTAAAACCTAAGATGATTACCTTCAGGACAAACTCGATTAGGTTTCAAATTTTTGTAAACCATCTTAGCTTTAACTAGCAACGCGTTTATATCAAAATCAATTTTATATAGAGAAATGATGAGTTCACTATAGATTTCTTATCATGAACATAACCAAACTTAGAGATTCTTTCTAGAAGACTCTTTACTACATATGGTCTATCATCTTTACAAAGGGATATTACCATATAATCATAATTTTCTTTTTAATTAAAGAAAAAAAATCAAATTTCGAAGAAAAGAGGGTTTAACGAGTTGTACGATTTCAATGGTTGTCTATATGGGATCGTTGATGAGCCTCTCTCAACTTCCTTTCTCTACTAGGCCATTGATTAGTGCAGTCTATGAAACCAAATATAGCAAAACATTCTTTTTGTACATGATCTTATACAAATAAAATACATCTTCCAATTTTCCTTTTCTATAATAAGTAGTAATCAAAGTATTATATGTCATAATGTTTGGATCAAAAACTTCTTCTTCCATTATTTTTACAAACTCATTCACCTTATCAACATGCCCATTGCTTCAAAAAACATTAGCCAGACTATTGAAGGTATACATACTTAAGTGAACCTCAATTCTCACTATCTCATCATATACTTTCCAACATTGACAAGAGGAATTAAGTTTAAACAACCCATTTAGAAGAGCATTGCACGCAACCACAATAGGAATATAACCAAACTCCACAATCTTCACAAATGTTTTGAAACCCTGTTCAATTATACCCACTTTCACATAAGCCTTAATTAAAATGTGAAGGGTTTTCCTCATTACAACAAACCTTATGTAATAAAGACAATAAGGAAGGAGTAGACAACAACAAAGGAAACACGTCCCTACAATGAGGTAAATCCACAAAAGAGCAAACAAGTTAGAGGAATATCAGAGTTACCCAGAAAACTAGTGGGGAGAAGTAAAAACAAACATAAAACTGGCAAGAAGGAGAAGAAGAATAGATGGATGAAAAATCATTCGGGTTTTCTTTTTCCAAATTTATTAAATTTTTATAATTATCTAAAAAATAATTGAACACATGTCAAAACTTTTAATCTAACATAGTATGTCATGTCAGCAACATTAACGAAGAATTTAATATTGAACTATATATTGGGGAGCCATGGATTCATGCATCATATGCATGAAAATGCAGCGAAAGAGTCAGAATATAAATTCCTACCCATGACTTACCCAAAATTCCAGAAACACAGATGCATACATAGACAGATCATAAGAATATGAAATTTAAACACTTGTACCTTTTTGATATTCCTCCTTTCTTGATTCTTCTCCCTGTTTTAGGTTGTAGCAAACACCAAACCCTTCTTTGATCACCCAAGAACATACAAAGATGAAGAAGAAGCAGTGTGTAAGGGTGGTTAGAACACCAAACTTGATGAGTTCAAGTAGATGCTTAAAAAGAGAGATAGATCAAGAATAACTTGCATACAATTAGATTCACGAAACAATTGCATAAATTACATGAAGAAGACTCAAGACCACTTGTCTCTCACTTTAGGACTCTTTTAGACCTCTTATCCTCTCACTTAAGTGTGTAAGAACTTATTAGACTTCCTGTACGTAAGTGAAGAACTTACTTATGTACATTTGTCGAGCCTTCAGTCACGATTGTAGCCTACTTAAAAACAGCTATACACACTTTGTTTTTCATCCAATCTTTTATTCATGTGACCCTTAGGTTACTGGTTATTTTAGGCATTTGAATTAACTCGTAATACGATCAAATCATGGATAGTTTCATGCCACTTGAATTAACTCTTAATTTAAGCATAAAGGGTTTCATGATGCCAATTTACTGGAATATAAGTGGATTAACACACGAACTCTTCGATAGTTAATTATCTGACTTACGAACCTTTCTATAGACAATTACCATGCAATTCATCCTTTCACCATAATATACCCCACTTGGTTCAGAGTATGGACTATGTGTCAAGTCCCACTAAACTGACTACGTCACGTCTAATCCAAGTGATGTTAATTCTTATCTTAGGATCTCATTACTCTATGTGTCATTAAAGACTCTGTTCATGACACATAACTGCCCTAGTAGAGACTCCTGAGTAATGACCCTGATAAGATGTTGTGAGTATCATCTCCTTCTACTAGAAGTGGTGAATCTTTTATTGGCTATCCAATTACCTTCGAATATCAATAGCTGCACCCAATCATCACTCTATGAGCGACCTCATCTTGAGGCAATAAGGAATGATGTCAAAGCACAAGATCAGTATCCAAGATATCTTTGAGTACCTCAAGTTTAAGGATATTTATACTATTGTTATGATAAGATTAACCATTGACATTTGACAGATCATCCATATGATAATCTCATAGCAGGTCATCCGATGTACTTACTACTCTTAATAAACATCCAAATGTTAACTCTAAACATCTTATGCTTACAATTTGTGAGATCCACTGCTTGATCAAATCAAAGAATATAACATTTGCTAGTCTATCCGAATTAATAATGTCCTATCTTATTAATCCTATGACTAGGGATGATTTAGATACTAACATAATTACACATGATAGGAATCTCATTATCATGATCTCATCATGATTTCCATCATGCTATATTTTGTATCTTAGACTTCATTAATTCGATTTAAGATTGACATCAATTCATAAATAAATGAACATCAAATTAATGAAAATTTGTCTTTCACTTTATTAATCAAAATAAAGTTTGTACAAAAGTGCTAAAGGTGATTACCTTTATAGCACTACTCTAATAATCTCCCACTTTCACTAAAATCAATAGCCTTTATATCTAATACCATAGGCGAGTATAGTAGAATCAAATTTCATTTGAGGAAGTTGCTTAGTCAAACGATCAGTGATGTTCTGAGCAGTAGGCATTCTCTCTATCTTCACATCACCTCTATCAATTATCTCCCTGATCAGGTGATATCTCTTGAGTATGTGCTTGGAACTCTGATGAGACCTTGGTTCTTTGGCTTGAGCAATAGCCCTATTGTTTTCACAGTACAATAGTATCAAGTCTACAATGCTCAAAACCACTCCAAGTTTCGTAACAAACTTCTTGATCCAAACAACTTCTTTTACCGCTTTGGCAACTACAATGTACTTTGACTCAGTCGTGGAATCTACAGTTGTCTCTTTTTTGGAACTCTTCTAATTAACTGCTCCACCATTCAGTGTGAAAACATAACTTGACTGGGATTTAGAGTCATCTTGGTCAAATTAAAAATTGGCATCCGTATGTCTGCTCATTACGAGATCTCCATTTCCATATATCAAGAATACATCATTAATCCTTCTCAAGTCCTTTGGGATATTCTTGACAACCACCCAGTAACACTCACCATGACCCGATTGATATCTGCTCGTAACACTTAGAACATATGATATTTTGGGTCTTGTACATAATGTATACATGATTGACCCTATTGTCAAAGCATACGGAATCATACTCATGCAAGTCCTCTCATCTTGCGCCTTGGGACATATAGATTTCAAGAGTTTTATCCCATGAATCATGGGAAGAAACCTCTCTTGTACTGCTCCATGATAAACCCTTAGCACTTTATCTATGTATGTAGACTATGAAAGACTTAGCAACTTTTTTGATATATCTCTATAGATCTTTATTCCCAATATATAAGTTGCTTCTGTAAGGTCTTTCATGGAAAAATTCCAGGACAACAAAATTTAGATTGATTGCAAACTTAAGACATAATTTCGTATTAGTAATATATCATCTACATATAACACGAAGAATATGATAACACTCCCATTAACCTTGTTGTACACATAAGGTTCATTAGGATTTTGTGAGAAACCAAACTCTTTGATTGTCTTATCAAATCGGATGTTCCAACTCTTAGATACTTGCTTCAATCCATAAATGGATTTTTGAAGCTTGCATACCTTTTTTTCCATCTTTGGATATGAAACCCTCAGGTTGTATCATGTACACATCATCAACTAGGTTTTCATTCAAGAAAGTTGTCTTCACATCTATTTTTCATATCTCATAATCATAATGAGCAGCAATAGCTAGGAGTATTCTAATAGATTTAAGCATGACTACGGGGCTAAATGTCTCGTCATAGTTAACTTCTTATCTTTAAAGATATCCTTTAGCGACTTGCCTCGCTTTATAGGTAATCACATTACTATCTATGTCGATTTTCTTCTTGAAAATCCACTTGCACCCTATGAGTTTTAACCCTTTGAGTAGGTCAACCAAAGTCCATACTTGGTTTTCAAATATGGAATCTATTTTAGACTTCATGGCTTGAAGCCAATTTTCATATTCTAAACTTTTCAGAGCCTCTTCATAGGTTGTAGGCTCATCATTCTCAATAAGTAATATGTCATTTTTTTCACTAATAAGAAATCCATATCTCTCTGGAACATTGCGTATCATACTTAACCTACGAACATTTTGTGTGTTAGAAGGATCAAATGTTGTCTCATCTCCGTGACCAGCAATCTCAGGTTCAGGCAATTGATCTACATCTGTTTAAGCATTATGAACTTCATCAAGTTCAACTTTGCTCCTACTGTCTTCTCTTAGAAGAAACTCTTTCTCTAAAAAGACAACATGCTTTGAGATAAACATCTTTTGCTCTAAAGCATTGTGGAACTGATATCCAATTGTTTTCTTAGGATATCCCACAAACAGACATTTATTAGATTTTGCTTCAAGCTTGTCTGATTGAATCTGCTTCACATAAGCTAGACAACCACAAACTTTCATATGAAAAAGATAGGGTTTTTTGTTAGTCCATATCTCATATGGAGTAACTTCAACTGCTTTTGAAGAGACTATGTTTATCACATAAATATCAGTTTTAAGTGCATAACTCTAAAAGGATTTCGGTAGATATGCTAAGCCCATCGTTGATCTTACCATGTCCAACAAGGTTCGGTTTTTTCTTTCAGCCATAATATTATGTTGTGGTATGTAAGGTGGAGTCCATTAGGATACAATCCTATTATCCCCAAGATAAGTTAGAAACTCTGCGTTCAAGTATTCACCACCTTGATTTGATCAAAGTGTCTTGATACTTCTATCGAGTTATTTCTCTGCTTTATGTCTAAATTGTTTGAACATTTCAAATGGTTTATACTTGTATCTCATTAGATACGCATACCCATATCATAAATAATCATCAATAAAGGTAATGAAATACATAAAACCACTCTGGCATGAATGAACATTGAATCACATACCTCAAAATTTATTAGGTCTAATAACCCATTTGCTTGTTCACCATTTCCTTTAACAGGTAATTTAGTCATCTTACCTAACAAGCAAGATTTACATGTGTCATATGATTTATAATCACATGACATTAAGCTACCATTCCTTTATAGCTTAGAAATGTGTCTCTCACTTATGTGGCCAGATCGACTATGCCATAAGTAAGATGATTTTAAGTTATCTCTTTTTTTTCTTTTATTGTCATGATATTTAGAATTGGATTGCACATATCTAATATGTAAATACCATTGCACACTGTAGCAGTGCCATACAACATTTCATTCAACTTAATTGAACAATCATTGTTAGAAAATTTTAAATGAAATCCCACTTTATTAAGACATTAAACAGATACAATGTTCTTTGTGACAACGGGTACATAATAACAATTATCTAAAATTAACTCTAGCCTATTAGGAAGATACAAAACATAGGTTCCTACAGCTAATGCAGCAACTCTTGCTCCATTTCTCACATGTACGTCCATCTCTCCCTTCTTAAGTGTTCTACTATCCCTGAGACCCTGCATATCAACACATATGTGTAAGCCACATACAAAATATAATACCTAAATGTTATGATTAATGACAAATAATTTACCTGAAGTAGAAGGTGGAGCATCTAATGCCTTCTTCTGTGTCAGTGACTCTAGATGGGCTTTGCAGTTCCTCTTTCTATGTCCTTCCTTGTTGCAATAGAAGTATATCCCCTTTGATGTAGTCTCATTTTCCTTCTTCTTTGCTACAGCTCCTACTGGCTTCCAGACTTCTTCTTCTTCTTCTTTTGGTTCCTCTTGCGAGAACCAGAAGGAGAGTCTATCATCATCATAACCTTACTGTATTTTTTGACAGTTTGCTCAGCTGTTTTGAGCAAATTATCAACTCAAGTATCGAGGTAGATATTTTGTTCATCCAATAGTTAAGCACAAACTATGAATAACTATCAATCAAACTAGTTAGAATTAAGTTTATACTTAATTCATGATTCATTACGAAACCCAAATTGGCTAACCTCTCAATGTATCCATACATCTTCAGTGTATATTACACTAGAGATGATCCCTTAACCATCGTAGAGCAGAAAAGCAAACTCAAAGTCTCAAACCTTTCAGATCGAGCTTGCTCATCAAATAGTTCCCTTATATGGTAGACTATGGTATGAGCATCTATAGCCTCATACTGCTTTTACAGTTCCAGTGACATAGAGGCCAACATTACACAGCTAGCCAATTCACTATCATCTAGTAGCTTCTTGTAAGCTTTCTAATCCCCATCAGATGCATTGGCAGCAGGGGGATCGAGAAATGGTTCATCTAGGACATATCCTAGTTTCTCAAATTTGAGAACAATTCTCAAATTCTGTAGCCAATCTAACAAGTTAGGTCCCATGAGTTTGTTAGAGTCTAATAGAGAGCATAGGTTCATACTGGACGAGGACATCTAGGCGATTCAATAACTTAGAAGAAAGAGAGAAAGTGTTAGACTGTACACTAATGTATATCGATAAGGACTTTAATCACAAGCATTATGGGTCCCACTATTTTTATCCAAATCCGTAGCCCTCACTAAAAATTCGAGAAAACTTGTAGTTTTCCTAATGGGTCAATATCTAATATCACCAAGAATGACCTTGGGTTTACCCAACAAGCCACCTTAGGTCAATTGGTAGGTATCATTCATACCAATTGCATTTAGTTATGCAATTATCGACCTGAAACATCTCATGTATATAACCCAACTTCGCCTCTATCCACGTTAACTTTATGTTTAACCAACAAATTAACGCTTCCAGTTAGGACCAATCCATTAATCTAGAAATCTAATTTCCATGGTTTGAACCTATTCATGTAGAGCAGGCTTGGGTTTACCTTACAACCCAACTATAAAAGAACTCTTGTTCTTACTATATCAATGGAAGACATAAGTCCTAATATTTCGGTTGAGGGATTTGTTCTTTGGTCTCATCAATACTTGGAGGATATTGTGTGTGTGTGTGTGTGTGTGTATGCTATATTATGCACAAGTATGAAATGCACTTTCTAACTTCTCAATAAACTCTCGTATACACTGTCCTAGGATTCTAGCCCCTAATATGGGATAATGGATGTTACATATGTAAACCTCAATCTGACATTAACTCAACATGTTAAGATGCAATTCA
>JANSVA010000005.1:25280569-25293630 GCA_025504915.1 Erythroxylum reticulatum | reverse complement strand
AATTGCATAAAAAGGTGGTGTTTGAAGTTAAAACAAACTAGGCTCTTGGCTTTAATGGTTTCAACATCTATCTTTTTCATAAAAGATGGGACTTTATAGGAGGGTTAGTAGTTAATTACATGTAGGAATCCTTTAGTAACCAAAGAATCCTCAAGTAGTTGAAAAAAAGTTGCCTATATTTGATCCTTAAGAAAGATAACCCTTCTTCTTTACAAGATTTTTGACATATCTCATATTATAACTTGGTTTATAAGGAAATTGCAAAAATATTGGTAGATAGATTCAAAAGAATCCCTAATCATCTCATTAACATATGCCAGGTAGATTTATTCAAAGACTACATTATTAATCCTACCGTAAGAAGTTGCTTTTAAAGATTGATCTATATAAAGCATATGACTCATTGGAATGGGAATTTATATTAAATAATCTCAAAGCTTTCAGTTTTCTATACCTATTTATTTCTTAGATCAAAGCTTGTATCATAACCACCTCCTATAGTGCTTTGATCAATAGAGAACTAATAAATGGTTAATTGACTATTTTTTACCCTATATTTAATGTATTCTTGCTTGATATTTTATACTTTTGGTATATATTTGGTACTTAATTTGTTTCAAGTATGTTTACAAAGTATAATTGACTTCATGGACTTAAAGGAGAAGAATTCGAACAAAAATGTGGCTTAAAACAGAGAATCAGCAATTTGGAACAATCATGCATTTTTACGATACTCAATAAACTCTAATAATGCACTGTTTGATAAACAACGTAAAAGAGACCGTGCATAATTCAAAAACCTAGATTTTTATATAGAATCAACATTTCATAGGCAAATTAAAGGAGGAAGTTTGGTACTTAATTTGTTTCAAGTATATTTACAAAGTATAATTGCCTTCATGGACTTAAAGGAGAAGAATTCGGACGAAAATGTGGCTTAAAACAGAGAATCAGCAATTTGGAACAATCATGCGTTTTTACGATACTCGATAAACTCTAATAATGCACTGTTTGATAAACAGCATAAAAGAGACCATGCATAATCCAAAAACCTAGATTTTTATATAGAATCAACGTTTCATAGGCAAATTAAAGGAGGAAGTGACAAACATCACTCTTAGAAGTCCATAGACGATTCCATAGGTGATTTGGAGCTTAAGGAGTAGGAGACGCGAAGTTTTTATCTACAAATCCATCAGAACGCAAGATTGGACATCTACATTGTCATGAAATATGATAGAGAACAATCAAGGAGATCTAGAATTATGATTCTGTTATTTTTATTATATTTTTTGTATATATGGATATGATTTCCTGTTCGTCGATCTATAGTTAAATTTTTTGTTAATATTTAGGCTAGATGAATTGGATTTTTATATAGAATCAACGTTTCATAGGCAAATTAAAGGAGGAAGTGACAAACATCACTCTTAGAAGTCCATAGACGATTCCATAGGTGATTTGGAGCTTAAGGAGTAGGAGACGCGAAGTTTTTATCTACAAATCCATCAGAACGCAAGATTGGACATCTACATTGTCATGAAATATGATAGAGAACAATCAAGGAGATCTAGAATTATGATTCTGTTATTTTTATTATATTTTTTGTATATATGGATATGATTTCCTGTTCGTCGATCTATAGTTAAATTTTTTGTTAATATTTAGGCTAGATGAATCCTAGTTTATACTAAAACATGTTTTGATTATTTTGTGAATTCAATTGAGTTGGTTGATTATTGTGATCCAATTATCTGTTTATTATTATCTTTTAATATGATTTATTATACTTAAATTTGATTTCATAGTTAGAGAAGAGAAATCCTAGGTTTGAATAGATCTACGATAATTGGAAAGAGTTTATTACAATCCTAAAGATAGGATGACATAAATCTTCTAGATTAGGTTCAAACCTAAAAGAGGGATTCATAATACGATAAAGCAATCCTATAAGATTTAACCTGAGTAATTCAATTAGAGACCTTAGGATTACTTATTAATAGACTCAAGGTCAGCTATTAGCATATCTTAGGAATTTCCACCGTCCAATTAATCAACAACACAATTGCATAACAAATAATCAATTAGTTAAGGATTTAGGAGGATTCGATGCCTTGATACTAACTATTTGATATTGGTAATTAACTTAATGAATCTGCAATTCTTTGCTTAAATCACGTTGCTTGTTTACTTTATTTACTTAATTTTAGTTTCCTTAATTAAAATTCATAATCAATCCTTAGGCTAGATAATAGAATAACATTAATTATTCGTACTTACTATCCTTATAGGATCAACCCATATTTATCGGTATTAGCTACAACTACACCGTGCACTTGCAGTATTAAATATTGACTACTCATGAAAAATTCAAATAAAAAACCCACATAAATCTTGAAGGGAGCCAAAGGAATCAAGCAGGGAGATCCATTGTATCCCTACTTACTCACAATTGTTATGGAACTTCTCATTAGAATAACTCAAAAGCATATTTCCAATATAATGGAATTCAGGTACCATTATAAATGTGAGGAATTGAAACTATATTCTTTGGCTTAAATACATAATCTTTTTATTCTTTTGTGGAAAGAACCCCTAATCCTCGAAATTCATAATCGATACACTAAATATGTTCTCATTTATGTCTATCCTGAGAATTAATTTTGACGAAAGCAAGTTACTAATCTCTACTGGTGTAGCTAATGCTTCCACACTTCAACAAATCTCCAGAATGTAGGTTTAAGAACATATTTTTACATACCTTGGTTTATCAATTTTTCCTAGGAATCTAAAGTTTTCAAACTACTCTAAGATTATTGAGCTCATAAAAAGGAAGGTGGGAGCTTAACAAGTAAATATCTTTCATTTGTTGGTCACATTCAATTAACAAAAAAATCCTCTCAAACCGACAAACTTATTGGGGTTCTTATATGATGCTTTTTTAAAGACTGTTAAGGAATTGGGAAGGATCTTGAAAAAGATTTTTGTAGTCTAGTGATATAAACAATAACCTTAGGGCCCAACTAAGTTGGGTAAAAGTCCATTCCCCTAAATAGTAAGGAGGTTTAGGGCTAGTTTCCTTAAGAAACAAAACCAAATGCTCCTTACCAAATGGATATTGAGACTTGTCAATGACAAAGAAGCAATATGGGTAAGATGGGTCCATACTCACTACTTATCTAATAACAAATTCTGGAAACTTAGAGTGTAAAGAACACTCCTAAGATTGAGGGACATTATCAATCCACACATCAGGATGCTTATTGGAAATGGTCATGGGACTTGGATATAGTATAATAATTGGTATCTGATCAACCCTCTTCACTAAAGATCAAATATGAAGACTCTTAAAAACAAGTTACCAATGAATGCCAAAGTGTTTAAGATAATCTAGAACCAATATTGGAACTGTCCTCATAGAGGAATGTTTCTAATTGCTAATAACTTATCCAATCATTCACCCAATGTGCTGAATATTAACTATCTTGTATAACAAATTATATAAATATGAGTTCTTTACAAATGCTTCATTCTTGGACAAAATCATAGCTCACTTCCTTAAGGTGAGTTGGAGTGAACTTGTTTGGCATAATCCTATAGTACTTAAGGCTTCTGTTGTATGTTAGCTATTATGGGTAGGATTTGGAGGTTGATCTCGAATTAATAGCTAACATGTTTTTCAAATGTCCATATTCTAAATCCATTTGGTCCATAATTTAGCATAAAATGGACTGTTATTACAATGTGGAAGCCTAGCCTTAGATAGTTGATTGGATTAGTAATTTATCCAAAAGATTCAAAACGGACTCCATTCTAATCATAACTACATTTTCCTATTGTTTTTACATGTTATAAAGAGAGAGAAATCATCAGGTTCATAAGGAATTTGAAAATTGCAAAAAAAATTTTAGTAAATATGCTCATTCACTAAGTTAGGAAATCATTGTTAGCAAATCAAAGCCAGATGATCATTTGTGAAAGAACTTGAAGAAGATGGGATTTGCATTAAAGGGATCTTAGTTGTTATTAAAAGCTTTATCACTTTTTCTTTTTAATGTCACTTTGACATTTAAAGTAATGGAAGTAATAGTTTAATAGTTATAGACTCCAATTATATCTAAATAGTATGGCCTCTATTAAAGCCATCATTCTTTTGGAATAAAATTTATTTAAATTCCTTTTTTTAATGAATGTTTTAAAATCTTAACAAATGTATCTTTTTGTTAATTTTACTTGTAAAATCAACAATTCAACTTGCAACAAATATTTTAGTTACCTATATAATTATTAAGGAAATTAAAAAATGGTATAATTATTTAGATTGTAATTAAGTCTTTTAAAATTTTAACTTGTCATTATCAAATGTAAACAACTTTTTAAAGGAAGGTGTGATTTTTTTACTGTTTAAATATTTAATAAAACTATTCAACAACTTAAAATTCTAATTAATCCTCTTTTATTTTTTTAATTTTTTAATTTACATTGTCTATAAACCTTAGTATTATCATTGTAAGCAAATTTTAAGAAACATGACGTGATCTAGAAGTTCATAGAACTCACATATGTGTAAATTTCATTTAGATACAAAGATATAGTTTTTGAATAACGACCTTTCTCCATTGCTCAGTAATATAGAAACCATTTATAAATGCAAAATCCTTACCCAGTCTCTCTTTCCTTAATTTTTCTATCTCACTTATGTACGTGATGGTATTTTATAAGAAGACAAAACCTATAGGTAAAGACATAATCCAGACATACTTAAAAAGGTGACAACCATCAGTCAACGTTAAAATTTCCCATCACAGTGGGCCAAAAACCTAAAGACCATTTAATAAATTATTAAATTATCTAACTACATTTAACATATGAGTCACTTAAAGGACTAATTTCCAACATCCTCTCACTTTACTTACATGACTTTATGCAATCTATTAGATCAATAATTTAGACGATCATAATGTACAATAGTTACCATTTATATACACCATATCATCAGTAATTGATCGTGTTCGTTGAGCTTTACAATTATAGCCCTCAAATATTGCAAGTGCACGAGTAGTGAATTGTAATAATTGAAGGGTCGATCCCACGGGAAGGGTGAATTAATCTAATTCTAAGGTATATAAGGCTCAGAGAAATAGTAAGGTGAAATTAAAAATGAAACAAGAATATAAACATGGGAATTTGATTGCAGGAATTCAACTCAAGAAATTAACACAAAAAGAATTGAAATTGAGCAACACAAAAGTTCAATATGGAAATTAGTCAAAAGAAATTACCAAGTTATAAGAGAGGGGATTCTACCTATCATTAATGCTAACCTTGCCAATTACGTGTTATCGAGCTGTCAGTTCTAGGCTATTATAGGGGAAATTACTCTTTCTTGAGTTATAATCTCGTGCCCTAAATTATTAACTCTAATTATATTATAGAATTTGCATTATCTCAATTAACAAAAGACCTATAATTAAAATTAGATCAGAAGTTCTTTACTAAACTACCAAGTCTCACACGGGATCTCTCTCCACATAAAAACCGATATGATTAACTATGTGGTTTATTGAATTGCCTAACTCTTGTTAACTCAATCCAATCATTTTTATACAGCTCACCCTTTCAATTTGTTACCAAAATGTGCAAAAATTGAAGTTAATCACAACACCCAATCAATAAAACATAAAATCAACTATATTAACATTAAATCAAAGTAAAATTCTGAAGGAAGAGTTAGAACATCGTCAATAATCCAAAACCCATCATCATACAATCCATTCCAATCTTATACATTAAATGAACAAAAATGAAATGGGAAGGAAATAGAACTTGGATGGACAATCTAGGAAGGGAGCAGCATCGGGAGAACACCTAATCTGGAAGCAGCAGCGTCGAGACTAGCTTCTTCTTCCTCTTCTTCTTCTCTCTCTCTTATTTTCTCTCTCTCTTGAACTTTCCAAAAGTGGCAAAAAGAAGAAGCTCTATTAAGGTTACATCCTTAGGTCTTATATATTATTTCTAATTAGGGCAACCCTAGGATCTTTTTCGGTTCCAAAAGGTCCGAAAAATCTATCAAAAACTTAAGTCAAGACTATTGTCCGCGTATCTGTCGCGCAGGCTACTATCATCACCCGTAGTGGCACGATCGTGGCAGGGAGTTCTTGCTTCTATCACGATTGTGGCCTACAAAGACATGATTGTGGCTCCTTGCACTAGCTTGTGTCACTATTGTTACATATTCCCTTGCTCTTGCTTCTATCATGATCATGACATATTTGCATAATCGTGACCTTAGGTTTATTTCCCTGGTTTTCTCTAAATCTCCTCCATTTTTCAAAACACAAATATTTAATAACTATCACAATTCTATCCTAAACATGCACTAAACCATAGAATTAACAACTAAACACAAACTAAACTATCCATAAACAAACAATGCAAGCTACACCTATCAGTAATCATAATCAAGTATAAGGACTAATAAGGGTAGTCATACACTATTGAACACACTCCCTTCTATATACCACTATAATAGGCATTCTCCTTAATCATGATTATAAATGGGAAGTACATAATGGGATTTGTCATTTAGTTATGTTTTTAACATCATACATTTCAATCAAATACTTAAAGAAGAGAATAAAAGATTAAGAGATAATAAATTGATTAACGCACAAAGAGTGTTAAATATATAACAAGAGCTAATACGTAATAATGTCTAATAATTACGTGTACATATAATGTCCATATTCTTTATACGACTAGAAAATAATTTGGGTAGTAACCGTTCTATTAAAGGGTCAAATAATATAATATCGGTTCTCATATGCTCTATTAACACTTTACATTTTTTCACCGCCTCCTTAAGGGTAAAGTATTTCTCCATATGTTCAACACCTTTGGAATATATGCCATTCTTAGAGAAAAAAACTGATGTACAATTATCACAGTAATTTTTCAGTAGTCTGGCTATACTATCGATAATCTTAAGCCCTGAAATAAAGTTTAGTAACCTATTTAGCCTAAATCATAGCCTTAAAGCATGTTGTAAACTCAACCTCTATAGTAGATGCAACTATTACATAATATTTTGCGCTCTTCTATAAGATGGCTCCTGTAGCTAATAGATAAATGTGAAAGAGTGAATTTTCTTATATCTACATAGCCAACAAAGTCTAAATATGAGTATTCAATCACCTCAAGGTGATCGAACATCCTAAAAGTGAACAAATGTAATTTATTTCCCCGTAGATATCTCAGAATTTTCTTTGTAGCTTTCTAATGATCGATACCAAGGTTACTCTAGTACATCCCCATTGTAAAGCTTATATTAAAGCTTATATTTGGTCTCCTACTAACCATAGATTCATATGGAATTTATTCCATTTGCTTCCGTTTAAAATCACCTTTCAAGCATTGCATAAGGCTAAAACAAGTGTTGGAAATAAAACCTCGCAATAGGACAGTAGTAATCTTGTAGCAATCTAAAAGGAGAGTGATAGGCTTAAAGTTAGTACTCAATAGGAGGATGGTAGACTTAAAGAAATAGAATCTAAGAAGATGGTGGCCCAAAGCAAGGAAAATTAAAAGAAATTGTTGAGGAAAACCTCTTGCTAGTCCCACAAAAACTACCTCAAAACAAAGAATAGGGAAAAGGACATGACAAGGACTTCGTTAGAGTAAATAGAAGAAGTTCCAAAAAGAAGAAGAAAATCACCCCAACAAAACGAGTATTCTATCCTTGAATATTATAGGACTTAATACTCCTAATAAATAATAACTAGTTTATAAATTCATCAAAGAAATGAACTCTTTTTTTATTGGTCTTTTAGAAACAAAGATTAAGGAAAAGTTTTAGAAAAACCTTAATTTTCTAGGTAAAAACTAGTAATCCATTACAAAGTCATTACAATGGTAGAATAATTTTATACATAAAGCTAGAAATTGTTGATTAGATGATTATAGATCAACTAATTCGTCATACTGATAGGATGATCATTCCCATTCAACATCTTCCCTATCTTCCAACTCTAGATCCCCCTTAAGTCCTCACACTCTGGAAAGATCTCAAATGTCTCTTCACCTTTTTCTTCTTCGTTCAATTTCTCTAACCTGCTAGGTAAAAATAAAGAGTCAGTCTTAAAAACAAATCGAAACTCAATATTTACCTCTGAGCTATAAGATTTATCCTTTTTTGGTTCAAGCTCTTCCTTCACTTCTTCCACACAAGCAATTCCTTAAGTGTTGCACTCAAAATTCTCAAGCTCCTCATCACTTTGTAAAATCTTCACACTAAAATCCATGGGGTATGCATTAGGTTGATATGGCTACCCCTCTTCAATTTGTGATTCTAAGCATTCGATTTTCTCTACCATCTCACTTGTTTGGCTTACCAAGTTATAGAGTCTAGACATTGTATCTATCATTTCCTATTGGAACTGTTGCATACCCTCTTAAAGTTGCTGATATACTCTGTTGAAATCGAAAACTAATTAATCAAGGCAACAACCACATACGACGTGTCATTTAACCTAGGTTCTATTCTCCTTAATGATTATGAACCATTATTCGCTACAAATGAATTTAAAATATATCAATTACGCATTATATCAAAATTATAGCAATGAGTTTGTAAATAAACGATCCAATGAATGCATTAAAATCATCTTTTCACAATATCCAAATCCATACACATTGGATAACATAATCAATTTCTAAAGAGATAATGAAATAAAAAATACAAGGAAGGAATGGTAACCAGGTTGTCGGCATCAATATCGCCTCTAAATCGACATCGACAAGCTACCCCTCCATAGGTCTTCTAATGGTAGAGAGCTTACCTTCCTCTTCACGCTCTCCCGAAGCTCTCAAAGGTCCCTCACAATTCGACTCAGCCGAAATACCTCTGTTTTTTTCTCTCGGCCAAAACTCACCTATCTTTTTAAAAACCTTTTGTGTTGTCACTTTTTGCTTTTATTAAAAACCTAGGGTTAAAGAGGTGATGCATCCCTCTCACACCTGTGAGTTATCTCTCACAGGTGTGAAAGAGCCTACCACTCACGAGTATGAGCAGCTACATGGGCATGAGTTATTTCTCACACCCATGCACACCATGCATGGAGGTCATGAGTGAGAGCCCTCCAAATGTGTAACTGTCCATCTTTTAATTCATTATCCAAGCCTTGTCATCTTGCCATCCATCTTCACGTCACACCTATTTATTTTTTCAGCCCCTCTTGTTTTATTTCCTAACTGACACTCCATATGTTATTTCTCTCCACCTACTTTCGATTCTTCCATAAAATTTATGTTAAGAACAGCTGGCCACATTTTACGTCCTTGTTTTCCTTAAACCTCACTTGCATAAGCATGAGAGTTGCCTCGCACCCATGCATGAATACTGCACAACCGTGATTTAACTCATGGCTACGCAATGAGCCAAATTAAGCTGTGAGTGTAATCCTTTTCCAACCCTTTTCATTTTCAGTTTCCAATTATGCTATCCATTCTTTGTTCTTCTAAGTGTAGCCCCACTCCACATATGTTTCTTATATTTAATAGCTAGGTTTTAATGCATGGGACAACTGGCTCCTTTGGTAGCATAAGGTGTCTTTATCGTGTAATCCATGACTACTATAGTTCACTCACAGCTGTGACAAAATTCCAGCAAGCCGTGAGTGATCTTTGTACTCTTCATTCTTTATATTTCTTGGTAATTTCTTGTCTTCTTTTGCCTTTAATCTTCTTCTTATTACTCCATGAAGACAAATGGGTGTGAATCTTTGAAAAATGGCTTAAGTGTAGTATTTTTGACTCACTTTAGCTCTTTCGTTTTCTAATTGTGCCTAAAACCACATATAAGTCAAAGTGAGTATCTTAAGCAATTTCATGTCATTAATCACTAAATGTTATGGAATAATTATACAATCAATTAAGAACATATCAAAGGCTAAACCAAGTGTTGGAAATAAGACCTCGAAATAGGAGAGTAGTAGCCATGAAGTAATCTAAAAGTAAAGTGATAGGCTTCAAGTTAGTACTCAATAAGAGGATGGTAGACTTAAACAAATAAAATCTACAAAGATGTTGGCTGAGAGCAAGGAAAATTAAAAGAAATCATTGAGGAGAACCTCCTACTAGTCCCACAAAAACTACCTCGAAACAAAGAATAGGGAAAAGGAAATGACAAGGACTTCGTAAGAGTAATTAGAAGAAGTTCCAAAAAGAAGAAGAAAACCTCCTTAACTAAATGAGTATTCAATCCTTAAATATTATAGGACCTAATAGTCCTAATAAATAGTAACTAGTTTATAATTTCATCAAAGAAATGAACTCCTTTTCATTGGTCTTTTAAAAACAAAGATCAAGGAAAGTTTTTACAAAAACCTTAATTTTTTGGGTAAAAGCTAGAAATCCATTAAAATGTCATTACAATGGTAGAATAATTTTGTACACAAAGCTAGAAATTATTGATTTGATGATTATACATCAACTAATCCATAGTCATGATAGGATGAAATAAGAGAGGACCAACTTTTTCATTACTTACGTGTATTCTCACAATCTCTCTTTTTATAGAATTCCACTGTGGACCATAATCAAGAGCCTAACGGATACTATCCAGGAGCCTTAGATGATTGTAGGGGACTTCAATAGCTCAATCTCACCTATGGTAGTTGAGGGACAAATTAGCATGAGAAATTACACAGAGGACCTCATGAACTGCTTAAATCATATATAAGTAACTAACTTGAGCATGGAAGGGAATTTTTTCATATGGAACAACAAACAAAAAGGAGATTGGTTCCTAAGGAAAAAAGATAGATAAGGCCTTAGTAGACAAACAATGGCTAGAGGACTATCTAGAAAGCAAAGACACTTTTGGGAACCTTTTACTCTTCAACCACTCCCCTATAATAATAATCAAATTAGTGTAACTGCATGTTGAATTATCACTTGGTTAATCAAGATCATTGTTTAAGTACAGTCATCAAATGGAGTAATCTAACCTGACTCTAAAGTGGGCATATATAAACTCAACAAATTTTTATGTTCAACTTGAATTTTCAACAGCTATAAGATCAATTTAAGTAGATATTTCAACACGTAATTTTCTTCCTAAACTCAAACTGGCTTGATTAAAGATTTCATAATTAAGAGTAAAGCATTTAATAGTTTATTCAAGTATAAAACCTGAACAAATCCTCATAATTTTCAATTGGACAACCCCTATTTCATCTTGTAATACTTTTAAAATAATCCTACTTTGACTATGTTAAATATAACACTTGTAATCATGCTTTAAAAGAAATTTAGTTAAGTTGTCCACATTCATCTAATTATCCTCACATATAAGTTTAACCTTATCAATAAGCTGAAATAAGGAAAAATATGAAAGCAAAACAATTGTAATAACGAAACCTATGAATTTAAATAATCTAATGCATATATATAAAGCAAAAGGGGGGTTGGAAGGGGTTACGACTCAAATCGAGTCTAAAAATCAAAGAAATAAAACATAAACTAATCTAATATTCACAAATGAACAAGCATGTGTTAAATTTTAGCTTAGTTATGCAATTTCAACTTATCTAGTCTGATACATTTAACAAGTTGAACGTAGATAACCATCCAACTAGTTTCTACTTGTTCCTTTTCACTCTTAGAAATGAAACTACCTCAATTCCAATATCAAAACATGTTAAGCCCATGGAAATATAATCAACAACTAAAATTTGTCTGACAAACATCTAGATTCCAACCCATACGACTCCAAATGAATCACTAATTCTACTTATAATATTCAAATAATCAAGGATTTATCGAATCAAATAAGAATATTAATAAACACAATTAGAAATTCTAGCAATTACATATTGTTAAATCGTCTCTGAATGAATTGAATAATCTAGAAAAATAACATACCAATTACTCAAAACAATATATCTAAACTAGAATTCAATAATTAATCATAATTAAAGCATGGAAAATCAGAAACAAGGAGAATAAGGGTTCAGAAAAACTCCTTGATGTGCTCCAACTTGACAGACCTTGGACTAACCCTTTTTCAATATGAAAAATGCCTTCACAATCCTTGAATCGACTCAAAATATATGGGAATTGGTTCCCTTTAACCTCCAAACACTCATTGGAATGCTTCCTTGCTTCAACCTACCTTGGAAGAGTGCTTAAGCTCTCGGATAGCCCCCTTCTTTACGTGGATAATGTTGCTTTCTCCTTGTTGCTCCATCACTTTTATAGCCTCAAGAACATTTCCAAAAGCTGCACATTGTTGGATCTTTGGTCCTCTTATCTTCTCCATTTCAAATGAATTTAGAGCTGGTTTTTTTAGACAAAGACATCGAATGGGTGAGTCTCCTACTGGCATGTTTTTCTTGCTGCATTTTACTACTGTGTTGTTTTGTTTCCTTTTCCTCTAACTGTTGTGTTTTGCTGGAATCTCCCTGGGCTGTCTACTGGTCTATTATACTGCCTTTTGGCTACTTTTGGGCTCTTATTTTACTACTGATTGTTGTGTTGCATTTATTCGTTTCCTCTAGTTGCTGCCTTTTCCCCTCTAACTGCTGCATTTTATCAAGCTAATTTCTGTTGGTCAAGTGGGCTAGTCTTGGGCTAGATTTTTTGATGGGCTGTTTGCTTATTTTTAGCTTTCCTTCTAAGTTAATGGTCAGATTTTCTTCTAAATTACTTTCCTTAAGCCTACCCAGCCTACAAGAAAATATTTAGTATAGTTTAAACCCCTTTTAAAATTAAAATATGGAACTAAATGACTTAGGTTAATAATAGTAAAATGTAGCAATTTTTGCTTAAATGTGCTATGTAATAATTTAAAAAATAAAAAATAAGGGTGTAAAATATGCTATAATTTATACTTATCAATTCTCCCACAGTTAGCTTTTAGTTTTCCTCGATCAAAACATCACTATAATGCAAAATATGAATCTATTGTACTACCATACCTCACATAGAAGAAATTAGGTTAAGAAAAACTGAACAACAAATCAAAAATTTTATTTACGAAAATTATAATGTCTTAGCATATT
>JANSVA010000005.1:25260742-25280469 GCA_025504915.1 Erythroxylum reticulatum | reverse complement strand
AGAAGAAATTAGGTTAAGAAAAACTGAACAACAAATCAAAAATTTTATTTACGAAAATTATAATGTCTTAGCATATTTGTAATCAGTTTAATCATTAATACAACATCTTTTAAAACATCTTCAAATTTCAACTTTAACCTCACACTTAAGAGATATTCACACCTCAACTTAATAAAGTTAGTCTATAAGCAATGTTGATATATTAATTATAATACAAAGCATCTTGGTTTGACTTTGAATTAAAGTTTTTTTTAAACTAGCTCCTAACATAATAGGCACATTACCGTTTGTGCTTAGTTTATCTTCTCACCTTACTTATGATTTTAAAGGAGTACTTGGTCCCTTGTCCTTAAGTGTTTCCCCAATAACCATTTTCCGTCTCAAAAGGGCATTTGATTATTAACAATGACATTTTCATAGGAAATTAAATTTTCAAGGTCATGTCAAGTATTTCTCCAATAATCAAAGGTAAATGAAAATAATTAAGGATACTAGACATTGTTAAATTGATTGAAAGTTAGACCTTAAGACTATGCATATAGAATTAGAATAAGACTTCCAATTACTTATCATTGCACTCTTCTTAACACTACCTAAACACATCACCCTGCCCTAAGGTCATCTCACAAGGAAGTTGTTAAATGTAATAACTTGATTAAAAATAAGAAATTAAAGAATCGAATTCAAGAAGGTATAGAGGTTGTGAAATTATGAAATTAAACCAAAAGAATGAATTGTACAGAATTGATATAAACCTTTCAAAAACGACCTAGGGTTTACACTTCGATCCAATTTCAAGCCTAAATTGTTAAACTTCCCATTAATATAATCTGCGGCTTTATTCTCTCTGTCATAAAATTAGTAACTATCAATTTAACAGTTCTCATATTCATAAACTAATAATTACCAATCGTACGAAGTTACGAATTAAGCAATCCTTAGAACTTATATTTCTAATTCATTTTTAAGGTAATTGATTATTTTGTTCCAATATCAAGTTTCATCTTTCAATTTTTCACTCAATATCTTAAGACTAATAAATGCCCAATCTATTAACCTAGCATTCAACACAACACAATCAATCCAGGCAAGATATATATTAATGGAAATTATCAAATCAAGACATTTAATTAAATCTATATGCAAACCCTAGGTAAGAATAATTTAGCTCATCATAAAAATGAAAATAATACTTATATAAATTAAATTCAAATCAGTAAATTCCATTGTATCAAGAAGAAATTGAAACAAGAAAAATATGAAATCAAAATAAAATAATAGAGAACAAAAGGACCTTTGAATGATAACTGGGAGTGAAACTCTTGTTCACTTTCTCCAGCCCTTAATAAATGTTGATGGAAAAACTAAATTGCTTCCCCTAAGTTGTTCATAAAGTTTAGTGCTTGAAAGAAAAAGCAAATCAGAAAGAATAAAGAAATCTCTCTTATCTCATTCGACCCCATGTCTGCTCTCCTGAACTACATTTGGAACTCCCTTTTCGTCCTGATACTTCTCCCCTCTTTCTGACCTTGATCCCTTCATATTTAGGTCACGATCTCTTATATAAATTGTGGCTCCGCTTCTCAAATTTCCAACGGATCCTCTTTTGCTTAAAACAAAGTGTTGTAATTAAAGTTATGGGTCAAAAACCAAGGGAAGGTCAACCTGGCTGGGATAGATTTTGTATCTCATTCTCATCCTTTTTAACCCCCTCAAAATAACACTTTTGAGCCTCAATTTTTGCATAGGAATTATGACCCAGGATGTTGGCTTAAATTTGAGCTTTTGAATCTCATAAGCCTTAGATATGTCCATGTAAAGCTTCAGTGGTCAAGCTGCCAAATTTGCAGAAATAAGTTTTACTTTGAACGAACAGTTGCTGGTCCAAACGAATTCGAATAGCTACACATATGGTTGTCCTTAAAATCTTAAGATGTCTTCTAAATATTCTCTAAATACCACGAGTAGATTTAGATTCTCCATCTATGTTAAAAACCGTAGATAGCCAAAATGCTCAGATTGTCAACAAGGCCATATTGCCAAGTCTTATCTTGGTCTGTCTTTTATTGCTTCAATTATGTTATACTTCTCCAACAAGAAGGCATGGTCAAGTTTAGTCCAATTGGCCATGTACTTTGTCTATCTCTAATATTTTCAAAATCTTCTCCTTAACTCTTTAAAGCTCAACCTAAACACAGGCACCTAACGACAATCTTGAACAAACAGATTAGAAAAGACTAAAAATTGAACAAAAACTATATAAAACCTAACACAAAATGCATTATAACATTTATAGATTAAATTTATCAAATGAGGGTTAATTATCTTAAGTGTGAACCTAAAATTAAACAAAAGAGTTTTAAAACTTGTTATGTTAACGAAAATAACCTATGTAACTTGTTAATCCTTTAACCATATGTTAAAATTTGTTGTTCCATTTTTTTTTGATCAATTCTTTTAGAGGTTATTATATAGTAATAAAACTAAATGCATGCATATAAAACAAAATAATGTTAAAATCAGCTAGCCTAAGCAAGCAATCCAATTTTCTAAAAAATATTTTTACACAATTTTTCAATTTTCAATTTTTGCACAAAACAACCAAGTTACGTCTTTATATCCCCCCTGCATATACAAACATACTTAAAATTTACATTGTCCTCAATGTAACAACTAAATGCAGAAAAAGGAATATCAAAGTAAAACAAACAGATAAAATAGCAAAAATATGTTGATTTGATCAATTTTTTAGGAAAATAAATAGTTACATAAAAAATGAGCTAAACAGAAAGAAATTCAAATCTAATTTTTGTTGTCTTAGGTTGCTTTCCAAGTAGCGCCTTTGGTTTATGTTATTGGCTCGACGTCCTCCTTTACTCTCAAGGTTCCTCTAGCAAAATTTCTTCAAACATCAATATGATCATAAAACAACTTTAGCCTAAGTCCATTCACCTTTAAAATTTTGTTAGTTTATAGGCTTTTTAATTTCCATTGCACCATGCTCAAAGACGTTAGTAACAACAAAGGGACCTAACTATCTAGATTGAAGTTTACCAAATAACAACTTTATCTTAGAATTAAATAAAAGAACTTTTGTTCGATAATAAATGATTTCCTGGCTATCTTCATATCATGGAAAGTTTTAGTCTTTCCTTTATAAATCGTCGCATTATCAAACACCTCTAGCCTAAGTTCTTCAAGTTCTTGTAGTTGTAATTTCCTTTCTTTTCTTGCTTTTTCACAATCCAAATTGCATTGTTTCATTGCCTAATATGATTTATATTCAATGTCTACTGGTAAGTGACAAGCTTTATCATTAATTAGTCTATTGGGGGACATAAATATTGGAGTTTTGAAAGCAGTTATGTAAGCCCATAGAGTATCATCCAATCTTATGCTCCAATCCTTTCTGTTTGGTTTTACCATCTTCTCCAAAATAGTTTTAATCTCCTTGTTTGATATTTCAGCTTGTCCACTCGCCTAGGGTTAGTATGCAGTAGGAATGTGATGAGTTTCATGTTATTTTTCAAAAGAACCCTCAAAGTTCGGTTACAAAAATGAGTACCACGATCACTGATAATAGTATTGGGTACACCAAATCGATTAAGATATTAGTTTTTAGAAACTTAATGACTGTCTTAGCAATATCTAATCTAGTAGCCTTTGCTTCTACCCATTTTGAAACATAGTCTATAGCAAGTAAAATATATACATTACCAGAAGATGAAGGGAATGGACCTATGAAATCAATTATCCACACATCAAAAATTTTACAAACCATAATACTCTAGATATGTATAAAATAAAATATACCTATTAATAACTATGGCAATAAATTATGACCAAATTGATTGGCTATAAGGTAAAAATCAATGATAATATTTTAGTATTTGGTATTTATGAATGTTGATCATTATCTTAATGTAATGTAATAGTATTAAGGCCATGAGTGTAAAGTGTGGCATTAAATATTTAAATTGAAAAAAATGATTAGAATTTGGGAGATAGAAATTAAATAATTAGATAAACAATCAAATTTGCTTATAATTATCTTCAATAATATCAGTCCTAATTTAGATGATTATCTTATAGCTTAGTATAAATTGTTATTAGAAGATTTAGAAAGATATTTAGAATAACTGAGGCATAATTATTATTACCATATGAAATTAAAATAAAACAATGATTAATTGCCATTGATACCAAATATTAAAATTATATTACATTATCTTAAGCTGGAAATAAAGTTTTCAATGAAATGGAATGATTTATAATGGAATGGAATGTAAATAGATGTAATATTAGAAAATTATTGTTTGAAAGGGATATAAGGGTTTATAATATAATATAGTGAAAAGTTGCTTATCATTTTACATTCTATTTTAAACCCCTCAAATTGGAAGTTTCTCATTTTTATTGTTTAGGATGAAATGTGAATTAATATGTAACTCTACCCTTCAATCTCATTTCATTCCATTCTATTATAAGCCCTTCTCCCAGAGGATGAAATAATAATACATTTCATTATATTCTATTAATAAACTCTAACCAATCATAACCTTAATAATTTTTTAACAATATAAAGAAATACAATATACATATTAGGCGCAACCACTTTTTAAAAGAACTAAGATCTAATTTTTTATTACAAATTTATAACACAATTAACATCTTATAGGCAGATTCAAGAGATTATGTTAATACTGATCTTAGTTCAAATGATTGTCTTATAATTGGTATCAATGGTATTAAATATTTAAGGTCATATCTTTTTTTTTACAAGGAAAAGAAACAAAATTACATAATCCTCCGAGGGAGGCTAACCCCCACTATATCCTCTAGAAGGATAGTGGCACACCCTAAGGGTACAACATCAAAAGTGGTGAGCCCGAGATCCAAATTAATAGCAAGGTTGGCAAGCCAATCAGTGCATCGATTTCCCTCTCTGTACGTATGGCACGTATGAACGACCTAATTGCAAGTAAGTAATTCGTGAATGCCCAAGACAAAAGGGTTGAACGACGTAGTCCGGTGTGAAGCATCAGACAAAAGGTCCTTTACCATAAGAGAGTCCAGCTAGAGTACCACGCGCCGAAAACCAAGGGTCCAAGCCCGAATAGACTCCCCAAAATTTCGCCGAGACCAGGGAGCACCGACCGATATTCTGTGTAAAACCTCCAAGCCAATCCCTCAAGCTATCCCGAATAAGACCACCAGCTGTGGCCGAAGAGTTATCGCTATTAACTACACCATCAGTATTTAGTTTTACCCAGCCCGAGGTAGGTGGATACCACCCAATAAGTCGTTCGTAACAAGGGAGAGAAATAAGACAGGCACAAAGATGCCAAGCTGAGGCCTGATGAATCTGATGGACGTAGTTTAGGATGAGAGTCACAGGAGAACTCACCCAGGAGAATTGATTGAAAAGGGCCAAATTCCTCTATGACCAAAGGAACCAGCACGCAGTACCAAAGATAACTGACCACTCAAGTCCAGAGACCAACCTATGATTCTGAAAATTGAGGGTGAGCTAGTCAAGGGTATTTTTGTGGAAAAAGTTAAGAGATATGGAGTGGGTAGGGAAAGAACGCCATAGACTACATGCGTTTGGGCAATCGCGTACCACATGTAACGAGGATTCAATCGTATGATAGTGATAACAGGTCGCGCTTATGGTAAGGTTTTTGTGTACGCGTTGTTGGTTGGAGAGGAGGCGGTCATGAGCAAGAAGTCATAGGAAGGAACGAATATATTGGGGTTCAGGCCAATGCCATATGGACTTCCAAATGTTACTTGAAGTATAGGTGGAGTGTTCCATGATCATAGCATAAGTTGAGGCGGTGTTGAATCGCCCAGTAATCGAAGGGCCCCATATGAGCTTGTCTGTTCCTAGGTAGGGCTAAGGAGAGAAGGTTCCAACAATGGACAGACAGATATGGGAGGGAAGAAAGGTTTGGAGCGCATTCCACTTCCAATTACCTATATTATCCACGAAGTGTTGAACCCGTAGGTCAAGGTCAGATTGTCGAATTGGAGTATTGGCATATGGTAGAAGGGGGCCCATGTTCATAACCCAAGGGTCCGTCTAGAATCGCGCTTGGGACCCGTCGCAGATCATCCAGCTCATGCCCTTTAGCACGGAGGGCCAGATAGCCTTGATACTTTTCCAAACCATGAAGCCTCCAGTAGTGGTAATAGAGGTAAGGATGTTGTGAACATCGAAGTGATACTTATCAGACAAGATTCAAACCCATAGCACTGTAGTATTAGAAATCAGTGCCCACCCTAGCTTCATAAACAACTCTTCATTGGTGGCTCTAATGTTACGAATCCCAAGCCCACCCTTTTCTTTAGGATGGCAGACTTAATCCTAGTGAATGAGGTGTATCTTTTGGTTGCCGGGAGGGGAGCCCCATAAGAGATTACGCATGATTTTCTCCAATTCATCGCACAATCCCCGAGGGAGCTGGACCGTTTGCATGGTAAAAGTAGGAAGCACAAAAGTGACAGATTGTATCAAGGTGATGTGACCTGCAAACGACAGCAGGTTGGCTTGCCATCCCGAAAGACGTTGTTGGACTTTATCAATAAGATATTGGTACGTACGTTTATTGACTTTTTCATGCAACAGTGGTATGCCAAGATAACATCCAAGATCCATTGTTTGTTTGAAGCCCAACTCTCTGCTGAGATTATGAGTTACATAATTAGAAATATTTCGAAAGTAGAAGTAGCGAGATTTTTCAAGGCTAATCCTTTACCCCGAAGCTGCGCAGAATGTATTCAAGATATAACGAATGACCGAAACTTGGTCAATTGAAGCTTCAAAGACCAAGAAGAGATCGTCGGCAAAAAACAGGTGAGATAGGGAGGGGCCTCGACGGCTTAATTTGATAGGCTTCTACTGACCGTTGGCCATGAAGGTATGGATAAGGTGACCCAGACGTTCCATACATATCACGAAAAGGTAAGGCGAAAGCGGGTCCCCCTGTCAAATGCCTATAATAGGGGTAAGAGTATCATTGAGAACTCCATCCCAGTTGACCTGCATGGTCACCGTGGAAACACACTTCATGATGAGATTGATCAGCGAATCCAGGAGCCCGATGTCGTTGAAAGTGTCGTAGATAAAATCCCAAGAAAGACGATTGTAGGCTTTCTTTAAGTCCACCTTGATGGCCATCATCCCTGTCTTCCCCGATTTCCTTCGAATAGAATGGATAATCTCTTGGGCGATAATAATGTTATCAATAATTTGCCTGCCTGGGACAAAGTTGCACTGATTGGGGCTTATAAGGTTGGATACGTAGGGTGTCATTTTGTTCACGACCAGTTTGGTAATGGCTTTGTATAGCATAGAACAGAGAGTTATAGGTTGGAATTGAGTGATCGACTAAGGGGAGGGGGTTTTGGGGATGAGGACTAGGACAATACGATTCAGGGCTTGCTCCCAGACTTCATGTCTAAAAGTTTTCTGAATAAAAAGAGTGAGATCAGGTCCAAGATGATCCCATTGGGACTGGTAAAATAGAGCTATAAAGCCATCTATACTTGGGGCCTTGTTGGGATCCATGGTAAGAAATACATTCTTAACTTCATCAGGAGAGATTGGGCCTGTCAGCTCAAGAGAGGCTCTGTGGGGGAGAGGAGGGAAAAGGCCAGTGGGAAGAGAGTGAGGTGGGGTGGATAGGTCTGCTGTGTAAAGTTTGGCAAGGAAAATATGATCAATTTGTCGGAGAGTCTCAGGATACGTATGTACGCAGCCATTGTCGTCGCAGAGGGAGGTGCAATGCAGTTTCCATCGTCAGCCTGAAGTGACCGCTTGGTAATAGGCAATGTTCCTGTCCCCTTGTAGTATCCATTGACTTCTCGATTTTTGGTGCCAGAACAGTTCCTCTTGCACGAGGACTTGTTCCAGTTCCTTTTGTAAATGCGCCTCCAAGTCTTACAAAGAGTCATATTGCTTTTTCTTCTAACTTAATTTGAATGCCCCTTAGCCGAGCCATGAGTCTCTTTTTGCGCTGAAAGATGTTGCCAAAAGTAGAGTAATTCCATTGTTGAAGTTTGTTTGCCAGCTGCCTTAGCACGCTAGAAACTGCGGGCAAATGGGGATTCCAATTGTCTTTAATAATTTGGGCAAATTAGTCGTGGGTCAACCAAGAAGATTGAAAACGAAAAGTTCAAGGGGAAGGGGAATAAGGCATAGGTGGGGTAAGAGCCAAGAGGAGGGGTCGATGATCAGACTTAAAGAAAGGTAGGTGAGTAATTGTCGTGTGCAGGAAGGAAGTCAACTAGGGGTGAGAGCAAAAGACGCAATCGAGTCGGGCGCGAAGCTGTCCTCTCCTACAAGTGAATTTAGGTCCTATGAACCCAAGGTCCTAGAGGTGGCAGAATTGAATACAATCTCGAAATGAATTGCTCACACCGGACCGAAGTCTGGATCTGCCACATTAGTCTTCGCTTTCTAATTTGGCATTGAAGTCCCCACCTACAAGCCAAGGTTTAGTTGTAATCCGGGCAATTTGACGCAAATGTTTCCAAAGGAAATGTTGGAGCGGGTAATTCGAACTTGCGTTGATAGTCGTGAAATCGAAAGAAGATTGTGCCCAGGTGATGTGGACATGAATAAATTGACGATGAGATAAGAGAATTTGAATGGTAGTGTCGGTACTCCATAAAAGCCAAATGTCCCTGGAGAACCCATCAGCCTCCACTCTGAAAGATTGATTGAAACCCAATTTTCTAATAATTTTTTGTTCACGTACTCCGCTAATATGAGGTTCCACCAGGACAATAAGGACCGGTTTGTGAATCTGGATGTAATTCTTGAGAATGAGATGGAAGTTCTTACCGTTAGTCCCTTGGTAATTCCATATGAATATTGACATAAAAAATCAAGTAGGAAGGAAAATACTATGAAGACGACCCCATCGGTGGTCTGTCCCTCTTCAAGGGAAGTTGCATAAGGCAATGCCACCTCGTCCATTAGAGAGTCAATGACAGTGGGGTCGTCATTAGCTGGGTTTGGAGTAGCCTAAGGATCGGGGGGCCTAGAAGGAGGCAGGAAATTTTTGGAGGTTAATGGGAAGAGGACTACGTCAGTCGATATGTCCTCCTTTATGGGACCAGTGTCCCTATCTTCGTTCATATGAGTGACAAGAGAGTTGTCATGATAATTAAATCATGGTGCGAAGGTACAAAAATGGCCATATGTTTAATGTTAGAGGTGGTGGATCATGTGGGTTGTTGGCCTAGTCCAGAAGGACAGTAGGCTGAATTATCTAGATGGAGTTGGGCTTGGAGGGTTGGGCTTGGTCAGATGAAGGCCCAGCCTTAGACATGGGCAGCCCACGCGTAAGAGTAGGCCCATTCTCACGCGGGGCGAAGCCCAAAGCTGGCTCCTTAAGCGTTGGAGGCTGCTGCGAGTCCGTGTTGGATGGAGACGGCAGCGCATCTGGAATGTTCCGAAGCGCTGGGGACGGATGTGGGTTACAAATGGGAGCCTCCGACTCTGCTAGTGCCTGGTACCTTGAACCTCGGGGTCACTCTGCGATGGGTGGGTAACGTTTGTTGCGCCCTGTAATTGTACCGTTGGAGGGACGTTGACTTCATCTCTGAATTTGAATCTAGGGCCATATTCGATGTTGGGAATTGGAGTTGTGGCGGGGGACGTGCGCAGAGCCGTTGGAGGAATCGCTGAGGGGTCGCCTAGTGTCGGAGAGACAAAAGGCCAGTGAGGGCAGATCGCGGTCTAGTGGCCAGTGTGTCCGCACGCAAGGCAAATCGGAGGGAGGCCTTCGCAAGCAACCTTAATGTACTCGCCGTCCAGTTCCACCAAGGAACGGAGAGGTGAGTTAAGGTCGATTTCGACCGCTACCCTAGCATAACGTCCTCTTTGTGTTTTATGGGTGGTTGTGTCGATACGAATCGTGTGACCGATTAAGTTGCCTAGTACACGTAAGATCAATAGATGATAGTGGACAACAAATAGCTCAGGAAATCTGACCCAGGTAACCACGTGGGAAGCTTCGCCGGAGGATGGTCAGAAACTCGGATGCCAAGGCTAGATAAAGAGGACATAGCCCAGGATCACTCACGGCCCGTACGTGAGAGCATGAAAGTAGTCCTCTTCCTGCACAAAATTAATCAGAAAAAATCGTTATCCAAGTTTATAATTTTCATCGGACCTATCAAGTGCCATATAGCATGAAGTCAGAGCTTGACCATATTGAATCCGATGCAGCAACCCAACAATTTGACCACCACCGCATTCTCCCAGCGTTTGTTTAATCTGCCTTTTAGAGAATTGGAAAATTCAATTCCCAACCCAAGCTCACCTTGAACCATCGTGATGACACCCTCTTCAATTTCCACTGGTTCCTCTTCTAGCCATTCGAAAATTCCAGTAGCTTCAGATGCTTGATGACCAGAAATTGCAGCGCTATAATTATGGGAGAGGGTGTTTGGAGCAGGAGGATAAGGAGGCGGGTCTTCCTTTCGCTCTTGTATGCGGACTTTCTTGGCCGTGTGGTCAGTCGTGTAAGGAGAATTGAGATCATCCCGAGAAGTGTCTGAGTGTTGAGATTCTGGACCTGTTGACATTATTTTTTTGTCAAAGCAGGACGTCTTTAATCGTATTGACTAGGAGCCTCTTCAACAAGTAAAAGAAATGAGGCAAACTTAGCAAGCATCGATTTTTCGTAGCAGAAGAAAAGAGAATGTGAACAGTAGAATGATTTCAGAGAAAATAAACAGTAAACAAACGGCTCTTTTTTTCTCCTGCTTTAAGGTCATATCTTTTAAAGAATGAAGCATCCGATTATGAACAGAACGTACTTGATTAATTAAGCCCAACATTTGAGGACGTCGTTCTGCGTATTTCCTGTAATCTACTCCAGTCTTTCTTTGCGTGCAGCTTAGATGATAGAGAAACTAAGAAGAATGGTGAACGAGATTGCCTACGCGCAAGACCTCGCCAAGCTCTCTGCACTCCACCGTTCTCTTGTACCCTTTCTCACCGTCGCTTCCTCTCTCTATGACCTCGCTCTCTCTCTCCGCCGTCGCCTTTATAACGTGGGATTTTTCTCTAAGAGCAGGTGGTGCGCGCAATCACACACCCCATCCCCCTTAATGGATTTACATGCCAGTAATTTATGGAAAGTTTTGATCTTTAGTTTTGTTTAATGTGCGTTTTCTTTTCTTTTTAATGGTTAGCATTGGCAGTGCTTGTTTAGTTCATGTGCATGCTTAGAAGCAGAGAAAATGAAATAAATTATCGAAATTATTTATCTTTATGCTTGATAAGTGATTGTATAATGTGGGGTAGTTTCTCTTGTTAAAGGTTACCGGTGCCGGTGATAAGCGTTGGAAATGTGACGTGGGGAGGAAATGGGAAGACTCCAATGGTTGAGTTTATTGCACTGTTGTTAGCTGAATATGGGATTTCACCCCTCATTCTCACTAGGGTATTTGATTGCATTACTTTTATACTTGTTCTTCAACAGTTTACATTGAGTTTATCTATTTTGGATGTGGGTTCTTGTAAGGCTTTGAACAACTCCAATTATGCTTCCGTGTTAATGATGTCTTATTATATTTTAGCAGAATGCGTTTGTGCGCTAAAGAGGGTAGCTGGGTCCTGTCTTAGCCTACTCTTAGGTGTTGAAAGGTTGTATTTAAGTTGGTAATGCTAGTAGCTTAACTGATGGATTGATGTACGTACTTGGCAGGGTTATGCTGGTGGAGATGAAGTTAAGATGCTTACAAGGCATCTCCTTGGGAGACCTGTGAGGATTGGTGTGGGTGCAAATCGAGCAGCTACTGCTGCCCATTTCTTTAATCATTATGGTTACATTGGCATTCAGAATTGTTTGCTTAAAGGAATATGGCCAAACAAGAAAGCTGGAGACCACCATAACTCATGCAAAATTGGCGCTGTAGTTTTGGATGATGGTATGCAGGTAATATCCGTAATGTTTTCTCCTTGTTGACAATGAAAACTTAGTTACCACACTTATGCATTACCTGTGCACATCTGAGAATTTATTGCAGTAGTTTTAACAATTCCACTGCTGTGTCTGCAAATAAGCATATACTAGTGCAGTCAATTCTTTGATGTGTGGCTTACAGTGTCCCCCTGGAGCCAGACCTCTTTACTGTTGCTAAAAAAGTTGGGATATACGTACTACAAGGCCAGTGGCCTGATCTTGAACTTCAAAAATTTTATCTCGTCCTTTTCTGAAAATGCCTGCTTGTAGTCCATATGTAATTACTTTTCTCATTGATAATAGACCAGCAGATTACGGTTCTGCTAAGAAATAAATTACCTTTTCTGCCTTATTTTATTAACTGATCCCAGTCATCCAGTAATCTAACTTCCATTGCCTTAAGTTATCAAACTATGAGCAACAGCATTTTGCATTTGCAATTTGTGTCATCATTTATAATGATCTCTATGAAATGTAGCACTGGAGCCTGCATCGTGATGTGGAGATTGTGATGATCAATGGTCTAATGCCTTGGGGAAACCAGCAATTACTACCACTTGGACCTTTAAGGGAACCCTTGTCAGCCCTTCAGAGAGCAGATGTTGCTGTAGTACATCATGCAACTTTGGTATAAACTGCCGATCTTCCTAGTTTCTACAATTTGTTCATGTTCTGTTGGAAAGTAAACAAAGTAGGCTGAAAGATGATGACATGAGGAAAATGCATGCAGGTTTCTGAAGAAGATTGCGAACATATTAAAATAATGATCCAACGAAAAGGAGTCAAAAGATCTCTTCCTATATTTTTCACATCAATGTCTCCCTTATGCTTTTTGGAAATAGGAAATGTCAACTCCACGGTATCGCTTGATGCTGTAAATAATGCCATTTTGCTCTGCATTTGTGCAATTGGTTCAGCAGATGCATTCGTTCAGGGTGTGAAGAAGGTTTTTCCAACATCAAAAGCATAGTTATCCCAATTCGTTTGAATGTTGTGAAAATCTTGTGCTGCATATGGGAGCACTTTATCCCAGTTCGTTTGAATATTTTGCTGCAGATGGGAGCACTTTATGTTGATCGACTTGACTTCAGTGACCATTACTTCTTTCAAGCAAGGGTATTTATCGCATATGCTCTTTGTGTCATTATACATTGCATTGCATGTGCAATTGATCCTTCTTGCAATATGAGAGAATGAGAGGAGGGACATTCCAAATTGAAGTGATGATTTAAAGCGGAAGAATACTTTATCAAGATGCAGCTTCTTGTTTTCTTACTGCCATGTTGTGATGTAATCCAGGACATTGAGTTGATTAGAATGAAACTTAGAGAACTAAAGGTCAAGTTTGAATCAGAACCTATCGTTGTTACAACAGAGAAGGTAAGCAGAAATTTAGTTGGTTTGTTGGCAAAATTTATTTCTGCTTCTAGTCAATAGAGTGATGAATCCTCTTGCTGGCGTCTATTTTAAATGCAATTGGTAGTTTACATTCACAGAGGATATACCTGACCTTCAAATGCTGTACAGTAATTAGGTCTTATGTCTAATATTGTGATTTTAAACCATAATCTGAAGCACGGTATGAACAATAAGTGGAGTATTTTATCAGATATAATTGGAAATCCTTTAGACCCGATGTGTTTTTGGCAGTTGACTAAGAACCATTTCTATTACAGGATTATTATCGAGACCAGGAGATCCTAAGGCTTTTGAATCCTTATAAAGTACTGGTTCTTTGCTCTGAACTGCAACTCCTTCCTTATGGTGAACATAATGAGGATAACTTCAAGAAATTGTTGAAGGAGCTGCTAGAGGTAAAATTGTCAAGTTCAAGCAAGGAATAGTTTTTGATGTGTCAGCTACAGAGAATGTTTGAGGTATGACACTTGGGCATAGACGAGTTCATCTATACATCTTTTGGCTGTTCTTTTTGTCCTCAGCCTGCCTAGGGAATTTTATAATATACAATAATATTTGTGGTAAGCTTGTGGAGTGATTTTATTTGTAATGATGTTGCTAGCCCTTTTGCCAAAGATCAACTTGATTAATGATAGGAGGTTGAATTTTCTTCTGTTAAAGAAATTACCTTTTTTCTTAATCGATCGGAACTCCTATGGATGTCCATTGCAAAATGAACATTGTTGAAGCCAAATTGGTCGACAATTTTATTATCGCCAAGGTAAAATTATCGCATAATATCTTATTGCATGTCGTAAATCATCTTTTTAAATATGACTTTGTCAAATATGCAAACTAATTTGGGTTACCTATTATTTATCCAGCCTCACATTTGGGAGATTGAAGCCTAGTTCTTTAAGGGCAAGAAATGCCAAATCATCAAGCACATAGGTCAACAAGAATGTGGAGTTTCAGGCTTCTTGTAAACCATTCACTCTGTCCAATATACAGCTGAATAGAACACTTATCCTGTTAGCCTCATGCTTGGCATGGCCTAGAACAAACTCCTTGCAATGGGTGGCGGACTTTATTTCCAATCCAAGACGACCACTTTTGTCCGTCCAAGTTTGGAATATGCTTTGATTGGATCTATGTTGAAAGTTTCTCCAATTCTTTATTATGGAGGCAGTGGTGGGGGTTCATAACCCATAGTCAAAACCAAGCGTTGGTTCTGCATGCAAGAGCCTCAGTTTCTCCAGCAACTTCTATTTTGTATTATGTTTGTCTCTATTGATCATTCGGGGGACCCTCAAGAGAAACATGGTCGGCAACTCTATTCCACATTAAATGTGTTCGTTGTTGTTAAGTGGAAATCATAAATGTGGCCGTTGGTACCAAATACAGGAAATTCTTCTCACTTTGTCGTTGAAATTTCATTGGTAAGTTAGGCCAGGTAAACCTGTTTACGACCCCTTCCACACCACTGACTGGATGAGGCCTGAGATTTCCAGAAATCAGGTGTCCAATTTCTTATTAATGATAATACTAGCTAGTACCTAAAGTTAGAGTTGGAACTTAGCCTGAGCTATTGCAAATCATCGACGATACAAGGGGGTTTCTTGGATTTGCGATCCAACTGTTCAAGTGGCATAGGTGAATTTGTTCCATCATACAAAGTCTTAAATTGCCACCACGTATGGTTGGCAAGTATTGAAGTTTCGAGTCATCTTTAAGGAGTAATGTAAACGCGTTAACATCCACGAATAAACCACAGACAAGAGAGTTGTGATTGCATTACATGGGTGGACTACAAGCACTCATTTTGTGGTCTGGGCTGCCCAACATTCCTGGAGAGTCGTGGCCCACCAGCAACCGGAAGGTAACTTGATTCAATGGTTGACATATCTGATACCAGATTAACAGCAATGCAAGTAAATTTGTGGCTGAGCCAAGCCACTAGGCTACTTTTTGTGTTAGATGGCTTAATGAGATGCTTGTAAAGTGATTCAAGGAGAGCATGATAACTTACGGTATGCGGGAGAGGTTATTGATTAGGACTAAGAGCAGGGGACGGTGCCACCTCAGTTTTGTTGGCAGTAGTAATAGTGAGATCCCGCCAGATTTCTCACTACACGTTACATAGGCCACTTAAGGAATGCAGCAGTTTAGATTAATCTGAATATGTTAATGACTTAAAGGTGTCACCACCAAGTTCAGACTCGCCCAGATGTGGGTTTACAAAAAAAAAAAAAAAAAAAAACTCCTTTTACACTTAGGTATAATTCAACTATTGAATTGCATTTGAAAGACTTTTAAATCATTAAAAAAATTTAAAACCCAACCTTTTTGTTTACCAAAGTTAAATAGCCTTTTAATCTTGAAGGGTGAAAGTTTCACCGAAGTCTTTTCTTCTTATGCCCAGATCATAACAAATGCGGCATAGCATGGAAAGCTGAAAACATCAGAAAGCTACCGGAACATCATGTAATACAAAATACTAAACCGGAAAACGAGTGAACAGATCTCTGTGTCTAGTGATAATACATACGGATGAGACAACTCGTAACAATCGTTGCTCCAGACACCATCTTAACAACAATTCCATACCAAGTTACTAAAAACATTAAAGCGCAGGTCTACACTGATAATGCCAGGTAGCAACATCGTGAGTTTGCATCTACTTGCAAGACCTACCCCACACCCCACACCGCACGCAAACTATCCTATTTCTATATGCTTTTCACACTATGAAGCATCACTTTGAACATATAATCTATCTGCTCCGTCTATAAATACACCAAATCCTCCAAGCTCCTGCGAATCATTGGTACCCTGAGATCAAAATGCATAAGAACACGTTACTGATGGGTTCCTTTGGTGTTTTAAGTCTCCTCCTCGTTGGCCTGCACGTCTCTGACGCTCAAATGGTGCCAGCCATGTACATCTTTGGAGACTCCTTAGTCGACGTTGGCAACAACAATCACCTCCCACTGTCTGCTGTCAAAGCAAATTTTCCTCACAATGGGATCGACTTCCCCAGCAAGAAAGCTACAGGAAGGTTCTGCAATGGAAAGAATGCTGCTGATGTCATTGGTGAGTTTCACTGGAGGAACAATTCCTATTCAATCTCTGCGGATTCCATGCTTCTCGAGTTCACTTGGGGCGGTTGGTTAATTGGTTCCCAATTCCACTTTCGTTTTTATTCAACAATAGTTGAGTTGACTATAGATTTATAATTAATTTTATTATATAATCTATATTCATAAAAAATAATAAAAGTAATATATTTTACTAAGACAATTTTTCAATATAGTTAAAATCAACGTTATTGTTTAAAATTAAATATTTTCATAAATAACTATTTGTAAAATTGTTAAGATAAAATAAATTTATTGAATAAAATATCAAATCTAAATTTTTATTCTAATTTAAGTGTAAAATAATTTAATAATTAAATTTGTATTTTTCATAATTATTATTAGTACTTAATAATAAAATCAAACTACGATAAAAATTTGAAATTAATTTTCATATTTTTTTTACAAATTTTGAAACTAAAAACCAAAAATTAAGCCAAATAAAATTACAACTTCTAAAATTAAAGTCTTAATTAATGTCTAAATTTCTAACAATCGACCCTTTTAAGAAAGTTATGATTTGGCCTTCTCTTTTAGTGTTGGCGAGCATCGTATTTCTTTCTTGACTTGATGAGGTATGGTATAGGAGTCTTAATACATTTTGATACGCTAATAGTATTAAGGTCGAATGGTTCTTTTCTACAGCTTGCATGTTGAGTAAGAATAAGAACCAAAAGCTCACTTTTTCACATGATATACAATTAATGCATTTTCATTTATCACGGAGTCAGTTGCATGTCATTTTCGTATCAAACTATAGAGAAAGGGAAGTCGCAGCTAAAAGCTTGCAGGAGGGATCAGATTGATGCTGATTTTCATAGATTATGTGTTACAGATTCTCGAGTCTCTTTTAGCTTCTTAATTGTTCCTTGAAGAAAAGGCATGCAATGCAATACCTATACTATACCCCATCCGCCATATGCATTCATGCTATGTGATACCTAATGTAATGTATTAGTACTCATATCTTGGCAGCTGAGAAAGTAGGCCTACCCTCTTCTCCACCATATCTGTCCTTGCCATCCAAGAATGCCTCCTCCGCCATTACCGGTGTCAATTTCGCCTCTGGCGGTGCCGGAATATTCAATGGCAGCGACCAAACTCTGGTAAGACAAATGTATGCTTCCCTACTCAAATTTACTTTTCATACATTTATGTAAGTGGATGGCCTACCTTTGTTCTCCTTATCGGAAAAGGTCGGACCCAACAATACTTAAGCCTGTTCTGAAGAAAAGCCCAGTCCAAAATATTGATATGCAAAACCCTCAGTCTTGTGGTGGATCGAGAACACGAGACCTTCAGATCTTCAGTCTGACGCTCTTCCAAATGAGCTATACCCGCTTGGCCAGTCAGCTTCTAATTATCTTTTATATTTTCAAACAAATTCAGAAACAATCACTTCCGCTAACGCAACAAGTTGGGTACTACGAACAATCGGTAGGAAATGTTGGAGCTCAAACCCAATTGTCGAAGTCACTTATTGTGATTGTAATCGGTAGCAACGACTTGTTCGGTTATTCGGGCTCCTCTGATCTTCAAAAAAGCACCACCCCACAACAGTACGTGGATTTAATGGCTGCTACATTAAAAGGACTTGCAAAGGTACCTACCTAATCGCCGTTACCATTTATGACTATTTAAGACTCTATTCTCCTCCTGATTCAATCAGTTTCTTGTTTATTTAGTGAAACCCCAATGTCATGTTTTTGCCAGAGAATACATGCAACTGGTGCACGTAAGTTTTTATTGGTTGGGGTGGCTCCAATAGGATGTATTCCATCACAAAGGGCCAAAAACAAGAATGCAGAATGCAATGAACATCTCAACTCCATGTCTGTTATGTACAACCAAGCTTTGAAGTCAATGTTGGAGGAACTGAAATCAGAGCTTCATGGCCTATCTTACTCCTATTTTGACACCTACACCGGCTTGCTCAACTTAATTCAGAAACCATCCGATTATGGTCTGTAACGTATCAGTTACTAATGATTTCTTTGTTTTTTTCTTTGCTAATTAGTCAGAAAAATATGTTTAAACTAAGCAAGCAATCAATGATCTGATCTCTTGTTTCAGGGTTTAATGAGGTCAAAGCCGCTTGCTGTGGGCTTGGAGACTTGAAAGCTAATGTCCCATGTCTGCCAATTGCTACTTACTGCTCCAATAGAAAAGACCATGTATTCTGGGACCCGTATCATCCAACAGAGATAGCAGCTCGAATTCTTGTGGATACCCTTTTCGACGGTCATCCAGATTACGCTTTTCCTATTAACCTGAGGCAGCTACTTGCAGCCTAAGCTCTGCCACTGACAATCACTTCTCACAAGGCAGGCGCCATATAGATACCAAAAAAAAAAAGAGAGAGAGAGAGACAAATATCAATGCACAAATGTACTTGCCTGAATAATGAGAATAGCTGTGATGATTATATATAGACATTTGGGTATGCAAAATTACAGAAAAACTATGCTTTCGACAAATCAAAATTTCTCATTCAATTTGTCAAAGCAGAGATCTTGGCTTTAAAAGCTTCAGTAACATCTTTTCTACTACAGTCAATACTTATTTGAGTTTTATGCGCATTAGAGCTATTAATGCATGGTCTGTTCTGAAGTTAGCGGAATGATTGAATGCAACGGCTTACATTTAGTCAACTAAACCCTTTTACATAACTAGCCTTTAATTCATTAACTACTGTTATATATATATATATATTGATAGGGGCCCTCAAGAAATGCTTTGCATGTATTTTTGACTCGTTAATAAGAGGTTGGCTTTGCAACCTGCACCAAGTTTCTTTTAGAGACCTCGTCGAGGTAGTCTTGTCTTTCAATAATCCTTAAGGGATTATTGGAGCGGTGGTGCTATGATTAAACTGAGGATGATACTGGTGATCCTGTTAATACCAGTCTTTTGGCTGCAGGTGAAGATTATTGGGGAAGTTAAAAGTACTAAAAAATGATGATAATTAAGGATTGGAAAAACATAATTAAAGGTAATATAAGTAACATTATAATAAATTACAAATTGTTGGTTTATGCCCTACAGCCAATCGCTTTGGTTGTAGTTTAGTGACATTATTTAAAAGGCATTCTTTATCTTGTACATGTTTAGATGTATATGATAAAGTTCATGGGATAATTCTACATTGCAAATGAAATTATAATGAGATTATAATTATGAGATTCATATTGCATTTATGTATTAT
>JANSVA010000005.1:25235028-25257014 GCA_025504915.1 Erythroxylum reticulatum | reverse complement strand
TATTTATTATTCCATTCTATTATATTACACACAAAATCTTCAAGAATTCATAGTTGAAAGAACACAAGGACAACACAAGACCACTTCTTGACTAACATTATCAAAAATAATATCAACACATTATGGTTAGATATCCAAGTGAAGCAATCATTCTCTCCACTTCAGTGAATGTTGGTCATCAAAATGCAGAAAACCAGAAACCAGGATGTCTCTATCTGCATTGAAGCTTACAATGTTTATGCAACCTTTATGCTTGTCTAGTCCGGTATCATATAACAATCATCAAATTGGAGCTTCAATATATTAAAGTGAAACGAGATACAGTGAGACCGAATAGTGTCATGAATTAATCATTTCTACACCAGAAAACCGAAAAGTATGCTTGCATGAGGGAGTTGGAGAATCGTCCAAGGCATGCATACAAAACACGAGTTAAAACTTCATCTCACTGCCACTTGGATCACAGAACTTGCTGCAATGAGTTTTCGTTGCATCCCAGGAATCAAATTCTGCTACTTTTCTGAAAATAATGATTGTCCCAATGTCCCTTACACCCCCATGACGGTGGTGGCTCTGACTACCACTCAAAGCGTGGTTTCTGAAGTGGGGTGAGAGTTATAATTGATGTTAGGTCTTAGACACAGGTGTCGAAGCAACTACTTTATGGCTAGGTTGTACAGGACACACACATACACACAAAAAGTCGTTGCTGTCTTTAGTTTCTTTTCAAAGTTTAACACAACATTTGTGGTGATAAATCCAATCTGCATAACTTTACACAATCCCTCAAGACAACCTCCCTCAGCATTTCTCCTCCCTTCACTGACCAGTAAAGACGAGGAAAAAAATTGAAAACCTACTCTACCGCTCAGTGATATCGAGACCCATAATACTTCCATCAAGCCGTTGAAGCCCACTCTCATACAGAAGACTTATGGCCTTTTCTACATAAATTCCCGACTAGAAGCTATACGCAACCGTCAAGGATTTTCTTTTTTATACCACTACAAAACACTAGCCATGACATGCATACAGGCAGGGTATTAAGCTACTCGGCTAACTAATAAAACAGCAGATATAGTTGCCCGCTCTAAACTAAATGAGTTAGAGCAGATCTTGATTGAAAGTTGTTTGTTGTTCCAGAAAGAAATAAGTCATTTCCTACTGTTCCAGGATTCATTCCAAGAAAGGGAACAGACTCCTCATAAGGACAGTAATTTTCATTTACTTAAAACTCATCACAAGTTCAGACGCAATGATAAGAACATTCAAGTTATTCGAAGACGGCCTTAAATGAATCGTCAGTTAAATGTGAAAGAAATCTTCTTGTTCTTCTCGGTCAGTAAAAATCAAGTTTTTGACTACACAAGAATCTGAATTTGATCATGCTACCTTTCAACTTCTCCAGCCAAAGGAAAAATAACCAAAACAACAAAATCCAGATCAATAGTTCTAAAGCAAATCCCAGAAAACGTTAAGAAAATCATTAGAACGTACAGTAAGAAAGCACCCACCTTTGCTTGGTGACGGCTACAGTTTGCTATGATGGATAGAATTCAGGCCAACCCAGCAAAAATAAGGATCTGCGTCTTGGAAGAGAGCTAGAGAGATTAGTTGTTAGGTGAGAGTCGACTAGTTTAGACGAAGAAAAGTTGCGTGGGGTAGGTAACTGAGTCCCCTGTAATACAGTAAACTAATAACTAGTTGGCATTGCCTGAGGCGGAGGAAGAGAAGCAATTGATGAGAGAGAATTGTAAGAGTTGGAATTTGGAAAGATGGGTAATACAAACCGAGCTCAAAATGACCTTAGTTTGGAGGAAAAACCACAAATGCCTCTCAGAGATAGTCACTGAAAGCATGAGTTCTTCGGTGTTTGTAATTTTTACGAATCGAAAACCAAACCCAGTAGAAAAGAAGAGAGAAGAAATATGCAATTATACGGACAAAAAAGAATTGAAGAAAGAAAGGAAGAAAATTACAGGTGCTATTTATTGGTTTCGGTTGTTTGCTGCAGGGATTGTTTCTGGTTTCAAGTAAGAGAAAAGGTTAAGAGAAAATAATATCTGTTATTAGTAGAGAGTGAGGGAGGAGACAGTCGCGGGCAAAACTCCCGCCCAAAAACATAAAAGCGACTCCCATTCTTCATCTTCTGGATTACGAGAGGAATGGAAAATTGTTGAAAACCAGGAATAAAATTATTATCTCTTTAATGACAGATTCGTACTAAACAGAGATGGTCATTCTGTACCCAAATTCAGAGGAATGGAAATATTAGCTTCAAATATAGACTCATACCAAACAGAGATGTTCATTCTATACCCATACTTTTCTTCCCATCCCACCTAAACAAGCACATCCTTAGAGTTCAGTAATAAATACCGTCTGCAATATGTAGGTACGGAAACAAAAATAGGTTCTTAATTGTTCGGGCAGTAGTAACAGTTTTGGACTGGGCTTTATGTAACACTCATATGTAAAACAAATCCATAGATTTGAGACATTTCTATTTTGCAAGTTCTATTGTCTGGTCTCTTTGTTTCATAGTTCACACTTTGGCGACTTTTCTTAACCAGAATAGTAAATGAATAATAATATAAAAATCAGAATTGATGCCCAAGAAACATCTACGTCCATTCTGGAATTTGCAAAGTTTAAAATTTGCATTCTTATTTCAGGATTTGCCGTGGTTCTATCTGCTTCTTGTGGAAAACAATCGTGCTTTCTGGGACGTAGTTCGTCCAACAGAGGACGCCGCACGTTGTTGTTTTTCCTGATTATCATACAGAATTCCATACATGAACGTGAAAAACTTTGGTATCATTGTACCCTGTCAGAATAGGTAATAGTTAGCAAGCAGAAGATATGTGGACGGAAAGGAGACCTTTAACACTGTTCAGATTGCGAATGAAACTGTTCGGATTGAGAAGGAGACTGTTCAGATTGCGAAGGAAATATCTCCTGGAAAAAAAGGTTGAGGTCACCGGTAAGAACATCAAAGGCCAACATCTTGTCAACTGCGCCCTGCATTTGGATCAAAATTTCAGAATATATCCTGATGCAATATGCGTGATTTCATCATTGCATTTGCCAGTAAAGACCTTGTATTCCTGATCTTGCAATAATATCTTCTCGTTACGCAACCTCTCGACAAAGTTGTTATTTCCAATAGCAGCCAACACTAACGCTGCTCGTTTAACAACATCCTCTGGCACGCCTAAACGGTCGATCAGCGATCTATCAGGTTAGAGACTAGGCAACATAATCAATGTCACTTCAATTATAGATCTACTCGTGTCGTAAGCTGAAGTCAAGTTCAATCCTAACAAGACCCCATTTTATAATATAACATGCAGTCTCAAGCCTAAACCGAGGAAGATTGTGATTGGTTGATAAAAATGTAAAACAGGAGGTAAACAGTATATAATTGCATGTGTAGGCAGACCGTATGTCAAGTGTCGGGTACGTCAGGGACTTGACTCTGGGTCCTCCTATTTTACACTTGAAGCACGAAATGAAGCAAGCAAACAAAAAATTTTAGGTCTTACTTCTTATTAAAGAGATTAGTATCGTATCATTTGTCTGTAATGATTCCCAATCAAAAGAAACACAAAAATTCAAAGAAAATCTCTTCTCGTTTTAACATCATTTGCATGTACAAAAACCTTTCAGGAAACCAAATATAGAATACACAGAACGTACCAGCAAGTTGTGCACAGTGAAGTCCTGCAAATCATAAACATGTAATTATGGCATCAAGAATTCCAGAAATCATTCCCAGGACTCCATGAGACATGAAAAAACACGCACTCACCATAACTAAGATGTGCAAGACCAGGAATTAACCTGCCAAATAAGAACCCAAAGAAATATTATGGAAAAGAAAAAATGCAAGAGCTCATAATCAAAAATAAAACAGGATCCTGGCGCATGTAAATGACGATAAACAAACAATGATGGTTGATCATTCTAGAGCCGAAATATAGTCATCTTCTTCCTGAGAAGTAGGATAAAAGACAAAAGACTTGTCTATGATTTAAATAATTTACAAAATTCTTAATCTTTAAAATTCAAAAAAATTCTTTATAATTTTAAAATTTTAAGTTTGTTAAAAATAACGGTAAACAAACATTGTATGAACACCAAATATAGATCAATCAAATACAATTAACATGATAATAACAATAGCTCTTAAATCTAGCTTATAATAATAATTTATTGTAATTATCTTAAATTATTGATTTAATTAAATTTAATTATTTCAAAACAGTTTTAAGAATTAAATAAGATTGTCATATTATTAACGTTTGATTAATCCAAATGTACTGTTCATATCACGTATATTTAATTATTATTTTTTAGTAAAACTTTAAGAGTTCTAAACATTTAAAAATAATAAAGATTTTTTAATAATTTGAAAATTAATTTTTGAAAGAGCTATTTAAATTTACCTATATAAGAATACGATGTCCTCAACATTTCCAGAATTATTGTCTGGCCTCAGGACACTCATTGTATAAAACTTCACCATCTCAGACTGGAACAATTCAAGAGAGTATTTCATATAACTTTTCAAGCATTTGCACAGTTAAATGGTAATTAGCAAATGAAACTTTACAAGAAAACATGCCTCCAGCAAGCAACTTTCATTGAGCAACTCAGTCAAGTGAGTACACACCAAAACCTATAAGAAGATAATGAAGTCAGCAATATTTTTATGACTGTAACTGATATATTTGATGTTCCTTCAGCACAATGCCTTTGTACGATCACCAACATGGCAGATCAACTTCAAATGCATTACTTGCTGGTTTTAACTTGCAAAATAAGTTTAGAGAGGGATTAACATATCGCAAATAAGAAAAAATGGTCAGAAATTTTCAAAATCAGGTATATGATGGTAAGTAGTCAAAAACTAAAAAAACAGAAAGGTCTGGTAGAATCAAGTAGTTGGAAGTTTTGTGATGTGGATATGTTGGAAACTGATAAAGAATGAAGTGAAATGCTGGGACGCCCAGGCCTAGCCCAGCCTGACAGTTTCTGCAGGGGCCCAGAGTCGGAGGCAGCCAAGCCCAAGTCGGACCCTGAAACTTCCGGCTGAACCTATATTTATTTTTTAAATTGAAAACGTCATTTTTCATAAAACGACATTATTTTCCTTATAGGTGAAAGGCCTCAGGCGGGCCTGGGCAGCCACAGCTCACTCAAGGCCCGGTCAACCCAAACGCGGTCAGGAGGGCCTGGGCTCAAATGTCATCCGTAGGGATGCGTGCAAGTACTTAGCAACTACCACAAGCGTTTCTTTCCAGAAAATGTTACCATGGCAAACGAACAAGACTTAAGCAAAGCATCATCCTGCTGTTGGTGTAAAGAACTGGAGAAAATGATAAGCATCAATGTGTTGTAATCATCTAGTTCACCATGGCCATTGTGAAGTATAAAACAAACCCAGAAAAATGAGATCTAACTGGTTTTCAGAAAACCATTGTGCTAATAGGATTTTCTCAGTTCATCTGCATGAAGAATACCAAACCTTGGGAGGGTCAGCACTTTCAACAAAGTGGTTTATTGTTCCACCAAGCAAACCTATACCATCTGTATTGCATATTGTGATCAATATCAATGTTAATCATTGTTATAAAATAAAGGGAAAATTGATACAAATCATAGAAGCTAGTCCATTTTCCTCATTGCATATGATACATCCAAGAAAAGAAAAACTAGGAAGGTTTACCTTCTGTAAGTGTGCCTTTACCAAATTCATCCAACAGACACAACGATCTTGAAGTTGCCTGCCTGAAAGTTTGACGATTTGAAGAATAAAATTTAAAATGTGGATGGTAAATGTCTATTAAAGCTTTGAGCAACTTAAGCTGGGATATTTACAACCTTGAATTTATAAGGAATTAATAACCAAGATAAGTTTTATCATATATATAACCAATATACTAGGTCTTTTTTCCCGATTTGTCCTTTCAAATGGAGATGTCAAAAACCACACTAACCACCTTCATACCTTAACATCATCCCAACTTGATGTAGATCTATCATAAATGCTGATTGTTCTGCGGTCATTAGTTTGCTTCCTATTGCGCAAAATATCCTGTTGCAAGTTGAACAGTAGCTAGTGTAGCCAATTACAATTCTGATGAATGCAACATAATGAAAACATGATTCAAGGAAAACCTATCAGTCAATCCCACAGTAGCAGCATCTGCAGGTACAAAACTTCCAATATGGGAAAGGAAAACAATCAAAGCCACCTGCAAGAACAAGTTTCAGAATGTAAATATACATAGGAAATTGGTGTAATATAAAAAGGAAAATCAAATGCATAGCAATCATATGCACTGGAGACATTCCTTTTGCAACATTAGAAAATAAATCAAATTGAGATGAAATTCCATTTTTCTAAATGCTGCTGAAGTAGTGAAGCTTAAACTTGGTACCTATCATGTTTAAGGGCTCTGAAGCCAACATTGTTAATTTGCTAGAGTTTGTACATCTAAAAGATCATCTGGGCAAGTACAGCAGAGTCCATTCACTTTGAGAGAAAAAGGTTAACATATTTTCTGAAAATATAATTACAAATAGACTCAAAATAATCACATTTATGCTCATATGTCAAGATGACATGAACAGGCGTGAGTTGTCGTTAAAATCAATTATTTAACTGTAGCACAAACATGAAAATACAAACAAATTCCCACAGTCACTCCATCTCTCAAAGATAGAACCAATAACCTGCTTTATGTAAATACTTTTTCCTGAATAATTTGGACCAGTGATAATGTTAATCCTTCCTGAAAAACAATTTTAAAATATCAAAAGGAACTGGTATAGAAAGATGCAAGTAAAATATAAACGGGAGTTAGATATTAATTTGCTAATCAATTATACCATCATGAAGAATTTTTGTATCGTTTGGAATAAATGTGTCAACAGTCATTTCCTGCAAAACATGTCTGGAAAAGTGAAATCAGGTATGAATCATTGTGTTCAAAGCCAAATGGGACAAGAGGTCCTCAAGGAGTCGTTGCAATAAAAAATGGAGCATGTGATTCATTCATATCTCACCTCCCGTTGTGTATGTCAAGCAAGCTTTCTTCAGTCAAAATAGGTCTCACATAATTGTTCTGGCGTGCAACTAGAGCCAGTGACAAAAGGCTAAAGAACAGAAATTGTATGTTATATAATATAATACAACAACAACAGCCAGTGAGAGTCAAGCTAAAACGCAGAGTCTAGGGATGTTATATAATATAATAAACTGAATAAATCGTAGTAAGGGAAAGAAAGCACTTGTAACGGATTCTTACCAATCGAGTTCAGCTGTGAAGTTTGCAGCCTTCAGCAGATGCGCTGAAAAGAGCAGTATATGTGACACCAGATCTCTGATGATTGCTCTCTCCATATCTTCAATGAGAAGTTTGGCGAATGAACATCTTTGGGAAAAAAGGTATAACCTAACTAAAAGAATTACATTCTATAGAAAGGTATACGGCTAATGTATTGAGATCTCACATAGAAAATCCATCACGTTAAGGAAGCTAGTATGAACTTGGATCAATAAATTGCTTGAACAATATTTGATGTGTCCATATTTTCCCGTAGCCCATAAAAGTATTCAAATCTCATCAAACTTTGAATAATTAGAATAAGATATTAAATTTACCTAAAATTTTATGATAAATATCTCCAAGGCCGTCGTCCAATTCTTGTGTTTTTGGGGTACGATAAAAATACCTATTGGTCTCTCCATCAGCATCGGAAAACTTCCATTCACAGTAAATCTTCCTTAGTCAATGTCAAATGTAGTAATGGTATTACCAATATCTCTATTTTCTTAATAACTGATTTAGCAACTTGCCACAAATTCAAAATCTGGACGCTTTTCAAGTGATGCTTCATCAAGTTTTTCTTCAAAAATACACAGCAAATATCCTGCAACAAAAAAAAAGGAAGGAATAACAAGAAAAGAACCATAAATGTCACCAGCCCCAAAATCACCCATGTCTTTCCATGAAAAGATATAGGACACTGGCAGACTTAAATTTGAACGGCATTCCAAAAAACTAGACACCCAATACAAATCTTTCAGCTCTGTGCTGGTTCTTCAATCACTACAGCCAAATGGAGCTCATAAGAGTTGTACCAGACAATGTCGCAATACTAAACTAAATTATCAGTAAAAAGCCCGATTCTTCTATTAATTTTAGCTTAACAATGAAACAGAGTATTCCACTAGAACTTGAATATTCATCTATTGTCAACAAGTTGAAATTGAGGATTAACGGCTAACACTGCATGCATGCACTTTTTCATATATATGACTCAGGTTCTTAGTCGTTCATTCCTTCCACATGTATCCAGAATGCATCATTGCAGCAAAAGAAAGTAATATAAAAGATAATCTAGGTGTTATACATAGTACTTTGTGCACTCTATATGTTCTAACTGAGGAGAGATCCATACAAAAATCAAATTAAGCATGCCAAGTTTTCAGTTGTAGAATGGTAGAGAATGATGGCCAACCTATTTGATGCATATAAACAACACAAGGAGCAGTCTTTAAGTCAGGAAGTTGTGCAATTTCATATGAGGCAACCTAGATACAACTGTCATACTCAGAATAGTTGTAGACGGGTAATAAAAATATGTGTGAGTTTCACTCGTGTATTATATGAAAAAATGTACCTGGTCCAGAAACTCAGGCAGTTCCTCATGGATTTGCCTCAATTCATCCAACTATATATAAAAAGCGGAATTAGTTTCTAAATGTCTATAACTCCATAAAATTGGTAACCAGCATTGGCGTTATGAAAATAAGCAAAAAGTTTTATAGATGAGGATGCAAGTTTCAAGCTTGATGCCAGTATAAAAGGTTTAATAAAAGAGGAACTAAAAATAATGAAAATTGAAATTTCAAGATATCATCTATCACAAACACACAAAAATTTCATCTGTTGGAGGTGAAAAAGAACAAACTGAAGTTGCAATTTCAGTAGAACCTCGTCGCAGAATCCGTCCTTCACCATTGTCCCATAACCCTTTTCGTTACTTCTATTCACATCAATGACACCGATGACCTACAAAACGCATTACTGAAGTAAGAATATGATCTCCAAATATTAGTATATTACTCGTAATGTTCTATGACATTACAAGTCATAAAAAAGATATTGATTTAATGCAATTTAACAATATAATAAAAGCAAAGGTAGAAGGAAGAAATATTTGACAGCGTGAGCAAAAGAAAAAGTAGACCATTAAAATTAGAAAGTATAAATCATTTCCTTCTTTCACATTTTGGACCTTCGCTTAACCTACTCAAAATTTCCTTGTGAGATTTTCTTTTCCTTTTCCATTAGCATTAATTCTCTCTTCCTTTTGAAACTTAAACTCACACATGATTTAGGCATATGTGAGTTTAAAATCTCACATAATTCGGAGGAAGTGGTAAGGGTCAACTATCCTAGTTCTAATCATTTTGGCAATACTTGACTCAAGTCCAATTTTTGTTAATGGACTTTCCACTCTACCCGTATTAAAAATTCTAATATGATATTAAAGTTGATGGTTGTTCGTCTAAATGGTCAGTCCCAGTTGCACTTGAGGGGGAAGGTTAGAATATTTCATATTGACTAAACATGAAAATGTTAAAAGGTTTATAATAAAGGGTTAACTATCTAAATGACTAGTTCTAGTCAATTTGGCAATAGTTGACCCAAGCTCAATTCTAATATATAAAAATAAAAGAAGAGGTAGAAGGAAGAAATATTTGATAACATAAGCAAAAGAAAAAGTAGACCATTAAAATTATAAGTATAAATCGTTTCCTTCTTTCAAAATTTGGACCTTCACTACCTACTCAAAATTATTTCCTTGTGAGATTTTCTTTTCCTTTTTCATTAGCAGTAATTTTATTTCCTTTGGAAACTTAAACTCACACATGATTCAGGCATATGTTCGGTCATTCTTGCTAGAACTAAAACATGGGATTCCTTTTTTGCTTTACATCAGCCACTCTATGGTTTCTCGTTTGTTCCAGGCTTCTTTAAGTTGTTAAATATTCATGTTAAGTGGAACTTCTAATGATAATCAAGATAGAAAAGTTTGATTCGACTATTCCTAGGCAATAGCATGATTAAGCTAAGAGAACACCAAGGCAAGATAGACTAACCAATTCATAGACATAAGCCAGCTCTGTTGAAATACATGAACCAGCCTGAGATTAAAAAAAAAAAAGAAAGACAAATCATATTAAATAGTTAATAGTGCTCATCAAGGAATCTAGTGGAAAAAATGAAGCCTAGTGGTTACACCAGAGACAGGTGAAGAAAAGATTTGTACCTGCTCAACAATGTCCAAATTCAAGAGATTCACATGATGTTGAAGGTTCTCAGATATGCCTACTTCAAATATCTTGCCAACATGCAAGAATGAACAAACACTCTGAACAGCAGAAAAGAATTGTTTTACATTGGTTGCAAACTTTATAACTTATTCTTTCAGTACATTAATGGATTTTAAATAGAAATGACACGGAAGAACAGATTATTTTCAAATGCAAAAGAATAAAATCCTTTCGTTATGAACATTCTGGATAGTAGAGAATGCTCTGGACGTTCCTTAATTGTCTTTGCTCAAAAACCAGAGATTCTCTCATGTAGGGAATTCCGTGAGAAGCTGAGTATGCAATTTAACATAATTTAGGAGATATGTTCCCATGTCTTCCAAATTTATTGATGTTTTCGAAATATGTCAAGATCGAATGATTTGTCACATAGACAAGTATCAATCTTTGCCAATGAAAAAGAACATATTAGGGGCGATTTATTTTCTAGAAGAACGTATTTTCTTCAGCTTGATTTCTAATTATTTTCCTAAATGACACGGAAGCATCCTCTTTGTAAAAATACAAAAGGAAGGCCCTCCTCGCAAAGCAGGAAGACTTGTGTATTGGATACATTGGCTTTGACTTTAAGAATATCTCCCAATATAGTTCATTGTCACATCAGCTACTTCTTTCTAGCTCTTTTCCTACATAAAAATTTTTACCTTCTTACTTAAAATGTAAAGCCCAGAATTGATGTTTATGTACACATTTAAGAAGGCAGAAGAAATTCTTCTGAGATACCACTGGACAAACTCAGCAACATCTTATAAATTATAATATTGAGTCAAGGATTCAACTTTCTCAAGTATTTGTTCGTGTGCAACGATTGAGCTATGAAGCAAAAGAGCCTGGCCTAACAAGTCGTTAATTATGTAATGAACCTTTTAATATTACGCAAGTTCCTACCTTAAGCAGGGGTAGAAATTAAATAGCAGAGATAGAACAAAAACACAACAAGCATAACCATTGCAAGGATTGATACATCTCAGAGGCATTAGCATATAATCCGACATTTACTTACATGCTGTAAATATGGACAGTACTCAACTTTAGCTTGCCAGACGAGAATTTATGTAAGGTGGGAGACTTATTTCTAGGAAGAATTACCTTCAAAAAGGCTGTCCAGTCACCAGTGGTACTCAAAGAGCTTGGTGAATTGAATTTCTACAGGCAAGAGAGAAAGTTGATTATGTACTCAGATGCCAAAAAGGGGTGTCTAACATTTTCTTAACGATTCTAGAAAATGACTGAGACTCCATTGCATAGATGCCAGATCATATACTACTAACTACATTGTATCTGCAAAGAGCCCCAGTTTGCTCAAGCTGTTTCCTCTTCTCCTTTTCTTTCGAATAGATACCAATAAGCAAAACAGCTTCTGCAAAATACTCTAAATCTAAAAGAAATGAATTTGTGATATAGTTTCTTTAGATTAAACAGAGTTATCATGTTTAAAATGAGTAATACTTGTTGGCGTAGGCTGCTGACAAGTTCACTGAAATACTTAAATGTCATTTACTCTGGAAAGATGGGATGATTAAAGAGAATCACCTTGAGAATGTGGGGAATGTCCTTGACAGACTTCAATGTCTCACGTAAAGAAACCATTAGTTCTTCTGAATGGAGAAATATTGATATCTTAATTTAATTTAAGGAACACAACCTTTCAGTTAGAAGAACAAAAGCATCTACAAGCTTTCAATTCTGAAAGCCACTCCCATCTTTCGGTTGAAATATAGCTTCATTTCACAATTGTTCACAAACAAGGTATATTTGCTATACGTCCTCTATCTTAAGCTTAATTCCACCATGAAACCCCGAGTTTACCATGCTCATTGTTATTATCATTTTCCTTCTTTGGCTATGGCATGATAGCATTTTCCAGTTCAGCTGAAGAAAACCATGTTTCATTAAGAGAACTAGCCTGAAGAAACCAAGTTTCATTCAGAAAACTAGTCAAAGGATACAGCATTGAGACGAGCATTCAGATTTTCAAGGTCTACTATGGGCCTCAGGAACCAACTTCTGAAGGAAGGAAAACATTTAAGCAATAAGACTCAAAAAGAATATCAAAACAGAAAAACGACAAAAGGTATTAAAATAGATGTACCTTAAAAGACGTCGACCCATTGGTGTCACGCACTGATTAAGGAAATTTGGTCAGTCGAATATGTAGAATATGCTTAAAGGAAGAATATTGCATTTCCACAAACCTTGTTCATCATGCCAAAAACGGAGAACCTGTAGTCAAGATGTTATTAGAGATCTTTTCCCAGCAAAGATAAATGATAGCATCGTACACAATTTACCCTTCTTTTGCTCTACCAATGCCCATGTGGCTAGGATGTTTGTCTATTTGGAAAATCTGTAAGGCGTCATGAGCTGCGGCATCAAGTTTAAGAAATTTATTCCTTTGTAAATGTAAGGGGCATCTTTTAGTTCAAGCCGTTTACAGAATGCTTTGAGTCTAACTACATATATGAAAAGGATACAGTGAAATCTCTGTGACTGAATCAATAGAAATGGATGTATTCCCGCATTCCCTTTGCTCAACGGTATCTACTATCCTTTCACCCTCTAATATGGCAAGAAGGCCCCCACTTGTTCGGACTTGAACATCACTCCCCATGTTTATCATGGAACTCAGCTGGCGACGAAAGATTTTGAGAAACGAAGGCAAGCTCAGTAAAGGGCCTGGTCGCTTTAGGACAGGACTGGCATGCATAGGATATAAATTCCAGTCTCCCACAATATAAATGGTCCCCCAAAGAATGGACGACTACCTAAAGAAATTCATAACTATGCTCGCTTACGAGGACTCGCAAGTGAATTTAAACCTGTTGGGTTAAATCAATGTACCGAAACCGTGACTCATAGTAATAATAGCTAGTAACACACCAACTATGTTGACAGATTGCTCCACCAAGAAGTTAGGGAACAGATCATTGTTTCTCCTAGTTGAAGAGATAATTAGCATGTGCTCTATAGGAAACATGTCAAAGAGGGATTCCGGTTAAAAGGAAAAAAGAAAAAGAAGAAACATTTTGATATTTTTAGTGCGGCATTTTTTGTTTTTTATATCAACAGCATTGTTAATGAATTTCACCAGATCTTATTTAACAGGTATCAAATCTTACCTTATCACGAACAAGACCTAGCGCACCAAGAATCATAATTGCTTAAGATTGCCGAATGATGAGGAAATTGCAAACTTTTGTAATGCTGATACGAGTTTGAAACGAGACGTTGAAAACTTAAGACAACAGAGAGAATAATTTGAACAGAACATCATATTGGCTAACACCACAGGCGTAAAATGCAGAGCAGGAAACTTCCAAACTCCAATTGCAAGATAATCCTTCTTCCAGACAAATGGTAAGGGAACCTAACCATTCACTTACATATGAAATTCTCTCCTTGATGTTCAAGCCCTCATCCATTCCCGTTACTCGAAGATACAATAATCTAAGAAAACAACCAAAAAACTGGAAATTAGAAGAATTGGTTTTTAAGAGAGAGACAGAGACACAGAGGCATCACATAAACAATTAATGGACCAAAAATATACTATCATTTCTCCAAGTTCCCACTGGTGGAATAGGGAGGAAGAGATTGACACAGAGATTTTGGCCTATAGTTTCAAAATGCACTTAAGGATTTGACAGTTAATAACGTCACGAGCTTAAGATATTAAATTACTTATAAAGATTGAGGTGATGCTACCACCCCTGGATAAACAGGTCTTTCTAAATTCACTGGGGTCAGATAGAAATTTCAACTATAAACAGGTCTTTCTAAATTCACTGGGGTCAAATAGAAATTTCAACTGAAATTTCCTTGGAATAAGAAAATGGGATAGAAAAAATATTCATCTCCATCTCCACATTGCTTTCTTGGTACATCTGAAATTTCTTTGATTACCCCGGTAATTACACAAACAAAGCGAATGTTTGTGCACTGGTTGAATACATAATTAATAATAGCCATGCGCAATACATAGCGATATCTGAAGCAAGGAGGCGAGCTGAATGTTGCCTACCGACAAACCCGTCAAAAGTTATTGTCGCCCCAGATAATCCTTAATTTCATTATCTTGGAATAGTTTCTTCTCTCTACCCATTAAATTCATAGAAAAGAATCAGGATCGGTTCATTCGATCCGTAATACCTATGCCACGCTTGCTCATAACTGAATATTGAACTTTTTACCAGTTTCACTGAGGGAGCCTCAGTTGTGCCATCTGCATCACATATAAGTCTTTGTGATTAAACTTAGCCCAGAAGCAGAGAGTCGACAATTCAACTAGCAAGGAACAGCATACCACTTCGTTCTAAAGCAGATAAAAAAGATTCTTCACTCTTAGTACTTGCATAAATGATGCAGGGCTTCGCCTGATATTTTGCTGGAACAATTACTCAGCCAGAGATAAATCATTATAACAAGGATATGGCAACTAATGTGTAGATGTCAAAAAACAGATGAGGGAAAACAGAATATGAAACATGAGGTCCGAGAAAGGAAATAGTTGAGGTCAATCAATGATATCGTCAGAAAGATCACTCAATGTCCGCAAGCGCAAAGATGGTCTAAGGTGCACCCCACTGGAGACAAGAAGCGTGTACCGAGATCAATCAGGAGAAATTCTGAGTTGTCATCTTCCCAAACTTCAAGCACATGAAGTTGACGAATACTGGAATCATAATAAGAAATTCCAACCCTGTGTAGGAATTCAAATTCACTCCTCTTCAGAGATCAGTCTCACAAAATTAACTGAACAGAAACAACAACGGTCCAGTTTGGTTCATCGTCACAGTTATTTTACAGATGTAAGTTCTACGAGCTCTTGGCTACATGTTTAATCGATCTTTTATTCTAGTTACCTCTTTAATCCCTTAAAAGTGAATAACAAACTAAATACTCCTTTCATCAAAGACTTATGATTTCTTCTTACTTCTGACAAGACTTGTCTTAAAATGAAAAGTTTTTATATCATTAAATTGAAATTTTGTGACAGCAAACTTTCAAATTTATATAATTAAATTGAAAAATAATGAGTTTTTGATGAAATAATATCATTATTACTATTCATTTTTCATTTTCTAAGAAAAAAATTAAGAATCATAATTTTGATGGCTATTATGGGTGATATTTCTTAAATTAACATTTACATACCATATAATAATTTATATAGTATTGATCGCTATAAAGACACTAAAGTGTCGGTCATTATAAGATAACTAGTGATAGTTATAAATATATAACTGGTATAAATCCAATTCAAATGTGTTAATATCTAGAATAAAAACGTGATCAACCTAAACTCTTTGCTGTATCAAAGAACATTGTTGACACTCTCGTAGATCAAAGTTTCAATGAAACAAACAATTCAGTCACACAGACAGACGAAAGGAATGCAAAGGTACAAGAAGTAGCTCACCGGCGACCGTGTTGAAGGCATGCCATATACACCTGAAGGTTTCAGGTTAAAAAAGTGATTCAACTCAGAGAGACATAACACAAAACGTGATTTACAAGCCAAGCACAAGTTTCCAATCACGTGCTCGCCACACACAGAGAGAAATGAATGAAGCAAATTAAATGTTTAAGCAATTGCGGCTATAGATCTACGAACATTAGAACAGGCTATGAAGGCGAAACTACATGAATTGAATTCCTAAAACTGAATTAATAAAGCTTTTCGCGGGAAAATTTTCAAAAACAAAAAGAAATTTCGAAGCCTACACTGATCGGACACCGAATCAACGTCGGATGCACACAAACCACATCATCATTATCTAGAACCTAAGATCGTGATGGAAATAATGTAAATTTCTTTTTGGAAATTAACTTAAACTGTAAATATAGCGGGGAAAAGATCGACCGAGATCGGACCTCAGGTACAGCTTCAGTTTCGTCCATTTCCTCCATTTTCGAGCTCTGAGCGTTTGGTTAGTGAGGTTAAAACTGAATAACTGATCTGAAGAGATGCGTGTTTAAATATAAATGGGTTATGGCGGGAACCAAAAGGATTGGATCAAAATTTTGAAAAGCGTTTAATACGTGACAAAAGATGCGGGGGGATGAAACGTAAATTTTCCCTTGTAGTCAATGACACGAATATCATTCCATACTGGCCAAAAAATAGAATGATATTACTCACTTCAGAACCAGTCTTGGGTATCGGAAGTTTCACCTGGTATTGAATAGTGTTTAAAATACTGATCAGTTTCAGTCGATACTATAAATTTTGAAAAATGTAGGGGTTAAATAGCAAAAAAAAGTTTAACAAACCCCTTCAACAGACAATCGTATCTCTCACCTCTCTCACTCTCAGTTTTTTTTCTCTCCCTCTCTTGTCACTCATTGTCGTTGTTCTTGTACTACACATTGCGATGACTTAATGCTGGAAAATATTGGAGATGGTAGGTATTTTCTTATTATTGATGAGATTATGCAGATGCCAAAAATGTAACCAAGTTCATCTATAATCGTGCATAGGTCTTGAATTTAATGAAAAAAGATTTTACCAATGGTAGGAATTTATATTGTCCTGCTATTACAAGATTTGCAACGAATTTCTTATCACTTCAGTGTTTTCTTACGATGAATAAAGAGTTGAAACAGATGTTTACAAGTGATAAGTGAGTTACATCTTAGCATGCTAGCTCTAATGCTGGAATGGAGGTTTCTAGAATTATACTTAAAGATACTAAATTTTATTCACAGGGTCAATTTGTCATCCGAGTTTGTAAGCTTCAATTTGTCATCCGAGTTTGTAAGCCTTTGGTAAGAATGTTTCGTTTGATTGATAGTAATGAAAAGGCAACAATGAGTGAATTTTTGGATACTATAGAGAGGACGAAAGAAGTAATCAAGGTTAATATGAAAAATAGGTCTTCTTTATACATACCTTATTTTGCAGTCATCAATGAGATATGTGAAAGGCAATTTTACTCTCTATTATTTGCAGCAAAGGCATTTTTTTAATTTTAGTGTCTATTTCAGACTAGGATTTACAAAAAAAGCTGAATTTAATAGGAAAATGTTATTAATTATTACAACAATTATTGCCTATGAGATGATGTAAGATCTCCTGAGCCCACAAATAGAGCTTTATAAGTAGTCCTTGGAAATTTTTGGATGTCAATTGCTATTTGACAAAGAGAAAAACTTAATTCAAGTTTTTTTTTTCACTTTTGTTAATTGTTGAAAATTAATTATTACTTTATTTTGTTTATAAAGCTATTTTTGTTGTCTTATGACTTATAGTTCTTAGTAGGACTAATTCGGAATTGATGTTTTCGAATTACAAAAGTTTACAATTTGAATTCTAAGTTAATGTGTTAGTGCAACAAATTGTGAAAGAAATTGGAGCACATTTGAATTTATCCATTCCAAGAAAAGGAATAGATTAGAGCACAAGAGATTGAATGACTTGGTCTTCATTCATTACAATTTAAAGCGTCGGAAAATGTATGTTATTATTATTTTTAATTTACATATAATTTCTTATATATTTTTAATAATTAAAATTTATTATTTACTGTTACTCTTAATAGAACAAGTAGTTCAATAGATCAATTTTATATTGATAATATCAATCTTTTGACGAATTGAGTTTCTAAGGAATTGGATTTGGTAAATGTGAGTGACTCGGAAGATATCTTATATGGGAAGCAATGACATATCATTTGGTGTTATAAATTTAAATAATGATGATGATAAAACTCCTCTCAATAATGAGAATTTTGTAGCAAATGATAATTGAGGTCAATAAAGTTATAACGGGTATTCCCCCTAGACGATTGAATGAAGTTTTAAGCTTTTGTTTATCCTCTTTTTTTAATTTTACTTATATTTGATGTATATGTTAGATTCTATGGCTTCAATATAATTGTAAATATTTTTGTTTCAAATTTTGTTTCTACTTGGTTGTTTCATCATTACAAACTTTTATTTTAAATTGTAATAGTTAGAGAGTTAAGGATATTTATTATTCTTTTTTATTTGATGTTTTGATATAATTATGATTTATTATATGATGAAATTGTAATATTTTAAATATTTTGTATTGTTCTTAATTTTATATTTATATGATACTTATATTAATTGTGGCTATTATTTATACTTGAAATATATGAAAATTAATGTTAATAAAAATAAATAACTTATTCTTATTTTAAAATTTTATTATTATGATTTTTTTAGACATAGTTGATGTAAAATTATAAAGTATACAGTACAATATATTAATGAACTATTTTATAATTTTTTTAAAAATTCAGAAATTATTATATAAATTTAAAATTTTGCCCAAAACAATACTCGATATTGACCAATATTAACTCAGTACCATATCAGAATTCAATTCAATACTAAGGCCAATATAGTATTCATAACATTACTTGTACTTGAAATCATTTTCAGAATATTTATCTTATAAACGTCCACTGTATCTAACTATCATCTTATATTTTTCTTAAAGAAAAATGGAAAACAAAACTCTGCACCTAAAATAAGTTACTAAGCTTTACTTCACAGTTTTGGTTTAATAAAAGCCTCAAATGGAGAAGATTCAAAATAATTTAAATCAGGTATCCTTTCATCCAGTGAAAATTAGGAGGAAAAAAAAATTGTTTCCGCTTCTTTCAATCATTATTCCCCATATTGGTTAAAGGTGAATTGACATTATATCAATGTTCATACATTTGGATTATTTCATTTTAAAATTACACAATCCCATTCTAATATTCAAAAGGAATAACTAGGGGTTAGAGAATGTTATTTTCTTTGTTTAGTTAGGCGTTTATGCCTTACATGCATCGACAATGATCCTTTTATAATCATAAAAATCAAATAACTTAAGATGATGTATCAATCATTAATCATCGTGTGTATTATGAATTTTTTAAGAATATTAGTTCAGAACATTTTTTTGGCTTTCACAATTAAATTGCAAACCTATATCCCATTCTCGGGATGTAGTTTAAGGTCAAATAATTGACCAAGTTCAAACCTCATATTGAGTACATGAATACTAGTAACTTTTTTCACCTAGTACGTAATAAAAACTAATGCGAAATCAACTATTTAAGTACGTACGAGAGATCTAATACTATTATGGTTCAAATTGAAATAGATTAGCATTTTTTGTGTATATAAATAAAATTATATTCATTTTTGTATTTATAATGTGGATTTGTTGGTTTTAATGATACAACTTGAAAACAATGACAAACTAAATACTTATGCTTACGATAATTAGCCAATAACTAAACCACTCTATATAATACTTGAAACTATCATCAACTTTTGTAATGTCCAACTTTAGTAGAATTGCCATCAACAATTAGTTAGTGTACATTTTTTTTTCTTTTTGAAAAATTACAAGGTTTCAAATTTTACATGCATCTTAGTGAAAGTTTTCTAATTTGAACCCTTTTTAATTATTCATATACCCTGACTAAGGTCTAAAACAAGGAAAATGCTAACAAATGAGAAAATGTAATTTCTTATAAATATGTATTTATTGCAAGGAATTTAAAGAAAAGGATGGTAACGTATCATATTAGGTTGGGTTAGATCCAAAATTCAAAAATAAGAAAGATAATGTGTTAGATTGGATTAAACTCATCCTTAGTTAGGTTCAATCCAACCTTCCTAAGGTATGATCCAACCTTGATTCGAAACTTGATCAATTCAAGTTGCACCTTAATCTAGTTTGGTTCACATAACTTGAGCCTAATTCTAATTGAGTTTTGGACCGTCCAAAATTTGCTCAAAACTCAAAAGTCCAGAACTGCCTACACTCCAACAAGAAATTGATCTGACATCATTTTGTCATTCCCTTCCATCGAGAGTGTCATCACCAACTCACTATTGCCTCCGTTGTGTTATGAAGGGAAGAAAGTTGATCATTATCATTCTACAAATTAAACAATACTCTCTGTTAACAAAGGGCTAGAGAAACTTTCTAGTGAGGTATTAGGTATAAAATAATGGCAATGCTTGATTATAATTTTGAATTTGATATTATATGCTCCATCAATTCTTTTGTTGTTTTTTATGTTGAAATAATTTTTCTTTATCCATAGGAAATGAGTTTTGATTTATTGGGGTATCGCATCAACAACCATAAAAATTTGAAAGTAAAAGACATCTTTCGTTATTCAAAAGCATAAAAAATGTATAGTAAAGAAGGGTAATTTATGAAATTAATAAATTAATGGGAAGATCATTGCCATATTTAATAGTGACAATAGTAGTTACACCAACACCCACAAGAATTTGGATATAAAGTGTAAGAATTCCAAGTTTATTATATTACTAATCACCAATCTAAGATAGAAGTTTTCAGATAGACAACATAACTATAGAGTAAATTTCTAAATAGGTAGGATATATTTTAGAAGATAAAGAGACGATTAAGAAAGTTAATGAAAAGGATTATTGTTGGACCAAGGGAGGTTCTTATCGATATTTGGATAATAAAAAATACAATTACTACTAATGAGTTTATTATTTTAATGAAAAGTAATATAAAAACAAAATGAAGTTATAAACTCAAAAAGATAGCTTATAAAGTTAACAAAGAGAAGTTGAAGTTTACAATCATCAAAATAAAGATCAAATCTATAACAAAAGGAGATCAAGGCTTATCAAGTTCATTCTCTTTTTTTTGTATTTTTAATTGTAATCTCACTTTTTCAAATTAATGTTTTAAAAGGCTCACCATGCACAAAATTTCATTTCACTTTATTGCATAAGTCTTTCCATCCCTCAAAAGGCATTAAAGCTTTTGGTTTTAATATAAAGGCCTCTTTATCTTTGAAACAAACTTTAGGGAACATTTTGAAAAGCATTCAAATCATAATTACATTTAAAAAATTAAGTTTGAGTGTTTGTAGTTATTAAAATAATATTTGTTTAGGTGATTGATAGACCTATATGGGTTAGTAGTTGATTAATATAGGTTAAAGTTTTTAAATTTGATGTACCATGAGTTTGTTGTAATATTCATTGATAGAATAGTTGACCAATATGCCTACTGGTCTACCAATGTCTCAATGGCTAATAGAAATAGTTATTTTCCTCATTAGTTTTTACATTAGAAAGCATTTGAAAATATTTTACACATATTTCTAAGTGTTTTTTAATCATTTGAGCATTATTGTCTTATATTTATGTCGATGAGCATCTTTAGAGTTATTAAGTGATAAAGTAAGGAATTTTGGGTTGTAATATTTGGTTAGGGCATTATTTTATTGTATTTGAGGTATGATCTAAGTGAGAATAAGGTTTCTCTTCATTTTAGAGGAAGACTGTAAAAGGGTTCCTTTTTGCAGAAAAAGATTATATAAGGTTATTCTTTACTTTGAAAGAAGAATTATAATAGAATTTCAAAAAGAATCATGAGAGTGGACATAGATTAGGGTTATTTATTGAATCACTATAAATTGGTTTGTATTTTCTCTTCTCTATCCTCTTTAAATTATTATTCAATTTTTGATTGATTTGTGTTAAATAATCCATTTATTATATATATATATATATATATATATATAGTTATAGTTATTCAATGATTAGAAAT
>JANSVA010000005.1:25208317-25234928 GCA_025504915.1 Erythroxylum reticulatum | reverse complement strand
TATAGTTATAGTTATTCAATGATTAGAAATTTTTTGAATTTTATAAATGCTCAATTCACTACCTCTCTTGAGTGTCATTAAGGAGGAACAACCAATATCAGAGCACGTCTATTAAGCTAGCTTTTTTAACAAAATCTTATAGCAAGTATCATATGACATATTTAAAAGCATAATCATCATCATTTAACTAAGAGGGACAAAATATTAACAAGCCACTTTTCTTTGATGGAAATGATTACCTTTGTTACAAAAGTAGATGAGATTCTTTATAATGGTTAAAGTGTAGTCCTATGGGAAATAGTTTTAAATGGTCCCCTTATTTCTATAAAAATTAGAGATAATAAAAAGGTATTAAAATTAAAGTAAGAATGAGAACCTTAAGATACGAGATTAGTCTCCTTAAATAGTAAGGCCATACACATCTTTTTTTTATTTACTTTTTGCATTGGGGATAAATTAATTCAATAAAGTCTATATATGTGAAACGACTTGTAAAATTTTGCATCGTTTAGAAATTACAAATGAGGGAACCATGCAAGTAAAGAAGAGAAAAGTAAGCACACTAATATATTAATATGAATTGTTTCAAATGAACTATGATGGAAACTTATATAGCATTTATCATAGATTTATTGATATTATTAATACTCTTAAAGGTCTTAGAAAGACCTATACTAATATTGACATAGTAAGAAGTTGCTTAGGTTACTTTCGAAGATGTGCAAAGCTAAAGTGAGGGTCATACAAGAAATAAAAGATCTAACAACACTACCATCATAGGAGCTTATTAGATATTTTTTCACATATGAAATGAGGCTCTAATAAAATTAAGAACAAACAAGACTTTTAAATAAAAAGAATTTGGCATAAGTAGACATCGTACATATAATTATGGTAGCTCTTTTCACTACTTTAAGAAACCATTTAACATGTTTAATGTCTATAGGAAGTTTTATCATTATGCATACACATATAGTAATGCATTTATGCATCATCATCACTTGCATAACATTGTATGTTATTTTTCTAGTAAGTTTGGACATATTAATAGATTTTATTTTCTTAAACAAATAATAGCAAGCAAATCCTTGAAAGTGTAGTAAGGAACCAAGCTTACTTGGAAGCCTAAAACACATTAATTAGATTGTCTTGCATGTTTTTTAAAGAGAAAATGATATGTGGTAGAGATGGTAGTTATTGAATTGAAAATTATTCTTAAAGAGATTATATTTTTTATCTTTGATGAATCTAACTTTCTTGTGTCTAAGAAATTCTTGAAAATATTTACACAGAATGTGAAAAATAGTCATTGAAGTGAATAAGAATAATCATTAAAGATTATTCAAAAAAGTTAATTCTTGAACCAAATGACATAAATGAAAAGGATAAGGTGCTTTTAATGAATTGAAAATTCAAGAAGAATCTTCATTTAAGTCATATCATAAGTAACGTTCAACAAGAGATAACTATTGGTTCATACTTTAAAATTATGTCATATATTGCTCTTATTTATCAATTTGAGTATAAATTCTTAGGTGATGAATGCTTGGGTTTGTACTATGAAAATTGAACATTTATTTGGTATATTGTGGAACTAAACTTAGATATTATGTGTAAATAGGAATATGAAATTAAAATTTGTGATATAGTAAACAAATTGGGATGTAATTTCATTAAACTAATGAATGATGTTATTAGGAAAGAATTGGAGATGATTATATGTGTTTAAAGTCTAAATGTTTATAATAATTTTTGTGATATTTCTATGAATTATTACATGTTTTGATATTTTTATTTAAATTTAAATTTAAAAAGTTGTTTCTCAAATTATCCGACCAACCAGTTAACTAATATCCTAATGTGGTTGACTAATATCCTCAAAATTCGCCATTCCTTTGTTTTCCAGTGAGTTTGCAAGTTGCTTTGTCACTAATTTGGATGATTACTTAGACAAATTGGTCGATCAATATCTTTGTATGGTCAACCAATGCCATTTCACTTAAGCAGTAATTTCTTTCTAGTGAGTTTGTAAGGTCTTTGGTCACTCCTTTAGCTGGCTAATGTCCTTTTTTTTAAGAAACTTTTCCTTTCAGTGAATTTGTAAGTAGATTAGTTATATATTCTAGTAGACCTTATAAGTCATTGGTGAACCAATATGGCTCTACAGTCGACTAGTTTAGTGAGTTAAAAACAAAATTTCAGCCACTTTCTCGTTTGTTTAAAACTACTTTAAGAAAACTTTGGTCAACCAGTGCAAGCCTTACGATTGACCAATCTCCAAGATCTAAAGGTTATCTCCTCCTCTTTTCTTTTCTTTTTATATGTTATGTTTATATCTTCAAAAATCCAAAACAATTATCCTTTTTTAACAAAAACTTTATCCCCTATTTCATAAAAACCTTGTTAATTTACATCAAATAAAATTTTATCATTTTGGGTTTCAAATGTGGGAATTTCTAAAAAAAATTTCTAAGAGTTATCTTTTCAAATTGATGCTTTTTATAATTAAACTATAAAAAGAGCCAAGGTTATTTCCCTTTCAATCATATTATTTTGTTTAATTTTAGTATTTTGGGAATTTTTTATATTTTTATTGTTTTAGAATTTTGGAGTTTTCAAAATTATACATTTTTCTTAAATTAATTCTTGGATATTGCAATTATGCTTACATTTGTTACAATTCTAATCCCTAATTTTATTAAAACTTGTGTTCTTTGTTTAATTGAATGTTTAGGCGTACATAGAAATTAGGAAATTTTCAAAATTAGACACAATTAGGGATGTTTCTTTTAAAATTGAGCGATTACTTTGACTCTTTAATATTTAATAGCCTGCTTTCTCGAATAAGCTTTCAAATCTCAATCAAATTCGTTTTGATCTTTTAACCAAGTTAGCTAGATGAATAATACTTTATTTTATGCATTTATAGATAAATGATTTTTTTTATTCTAAAAAGGGGAAGAAATAGTAGTGATATTAAATTTGAGGGGAACTGATGAAATTTAGGGGGAGTACTATTTTGTTGCTTTTATATTTCATGTACTTTATGTGACATGCTTAAGAAAATCTATGTTATCTACATGTATGGATATTTCCTTGATATCGAATATCTCTTTTATTCTTAATATTGAATTTTATTCTTTATATTGTATTATGTTTTATGCATAAATTAAGGAGGAGCTAATCACTTTCTTTATAGTTGTCGTGTGCTTAATTTTATTACTGTTCTCTAATAATCAAGTGTTTTGTCATAATAAAAAAAGGAGATTGTTAAACTAAAGAAGGTTTCAATAGAATTTTTAATGATAATAAACCATTATTATTACTAATGAGTTTTTTTATTTATGAAAAGCAATATAAGAACATAATGAAGTAATAAACTCAAAAGGATGGCTTATGAAGTTAAAAAATAGAAGTTGAAGTTTACAACCGTCAAAATAAATATCAAACTAAGAATAAAAGAAGATCAAGACTTATCAAGGTCATTCTTTATATTGTATATTAATTGTAATATGACTTGGTTAAATTGACGTTCTAAATGACTCACCATACATAAACATTTTATTCCACTTTATTGCACAAGTTTTCATATTCATCAATAGGCATTGGAGCTTCTGGTTTTATTATCAAAACCTCCTGATCTTTCAAACAAACTTTATAGAATATTTTGGGAAGAGTTTAAATCATAATTTTATTTAAAATTTTGATTTTAAGTATTTAAAGTTGTCAAAATCATGCTTTTGGGTGATTGGTTGACCTAGATGGGTTAGTGGTCGACCAATATAGGTTAAACTTGTTAAATTTGATGTACCATACGTCTTTTTTAACATTGGTTGATATATTGGTCAACTAATGTGCCATATTAGTTGACCAATATGCCTATTGGTTAACCTATTTCTTAACGACTAGTGAAGCTGGTACTTTTAATTCATATTAGTTGACTAATATGTTATATTGGTCAACTAGTACGCTACAAATAACCATTATAATGGTTAGTTCTTGGCTCCAATGGCTAGTAGATGTCCAAAAACACTATAAATAGGTGTTTTCTTATTAGCTTTTGCATCAAGAAGCATTTGGGTGTATTTTATACACATTTCTAAGTATTTTTCAATTATTTAAGTATCACTATCTTATATTTGTGCGAGCGAGCCTCTTTAGAATTATCAAGTGATAAGTGAGGTATTTTGAATTGTAATATTATGTTAGGATATTATATTATTGAACTTAAATGGTGATCCAACTGGCATTGATAAAAGAATATTGTAAAATAGTTCCTCTTTACTGAGAAAGATTGTATAAAGGTTATTTGTCTCCTTGAAAGAAGAATTATAGTGAAATTCCAAGAAGTGTATTGGAAGTGAATGTTGATAAGTGTTATTTGTTGAACCACTACAAACTGATTTATATCTTCTCTTCTATATCCTCTTTAAATTATTATTCAATTGTTTGATTGGTTTATGTTAAGTAATCCATTTATTTACACACATGCACACCCAAACACATTTATATTCACCCCCATTTGGGTGTATGAATGGCAACCAGTTGGGTTGGGCTTGAGCGGGCTCTCTAGGGCTTGGGCTAACCCTAAGGTAGCCCAGCCTAGACTGGACATAATTATTATTTTTTTAAAAATATAAAATGATGTCATTTTGTTGTTTTAGCTTAAGGCCTGATTAACTGGAGCCTGTCTTGTTAACTTCAAGCCACATCAATTCGGGTAGGGGCCAAGCTCTTTTACCATATCTGCTTGGGTGTTATTAAGGACTAACAATTATTATAGAAGAAAAATATTATAAAGAAGAGATGACTCAAATTAATAAGTCTTAGGAATAGAACAATGACTAAAAGATGATGAATTCATGACAATTGTGAATTTAAAGAAGAGAAAAATGGGAGATTTAAAATTTTTAATTATATATAATTAAATTTTAGATTAAATTATACTGTGCAACTTGAATCCAAACTTTATCCAAAGTTTAAATATTTTAAAAAATTAAGCCAGCTCTAAAATCTAGTCAACTCTAATCAAACATGTTGATTTTAGATGAAATCAAATTTAACCTGAGATGTTTTGCTAAACCTACTCAAAATTGGTTTTATGGTAGCCAAAAGTGAAATTTAAGCTCCATAAAAACATAAAATGGGTACAAAACATTTTGTACCCCATAAAATCAACGTATCAGGTGGAAAAATAAATGCTTAAGAATAAATAAATATTGCCCACATTAAACATAAGTTGAACAATAGAAATTGTCAAGTTTTTTGCAAATAATCTAAAGATGCATTACAATCTAAGATTAGTCTCACTAGACAAGAGGTCATTCTTGTTTGAATTTAATAATGATCTATATAATAAATTGAAAAGGGGGTGCCCTTATTTTGAATTTCAAATTAAATTAGAACAATATCTTTATTCTTTTTATTTTCTCAATTTATTCAATTTTGAAAAATAAAATTAATACAAATACAAATACAATTGCAATAATAAAGTCATATAAAAGACACATTAATATATCAAATCAATAATTAGTGATATAATGAGACATTGTAATTTCATAATTTTACAATTTTATGTATATCAAAATTCACAATCTTGTTTTCAAAGACTAATGGGAAATGTATCTCTTCCTATATCACTGCCTTGAAAATATTCAACAAACTTTTAGGTTTACATACAAACAATGACAATAGTGGATTATACCTTTCTACGTGTGCAACTTATCAAACTGCATTATTAACCTCCCTCTCTAGTTTAAGGTATTTACAACTTCCTGTAATATATCTTTAAAATATCAATAGCCTTAACTAAGCCTTCATACATGGATTTTAAGTCTCTTCTTTAAAGATTCAACATAAGATTGCCAGCTTACGCAATAGGACATTATCATTGGCAGGTAGAGCACATGTAATAACCCGTTTTCTATATTGAGGGTTAGAGCCTTAGATTGTTGCACATGGCCATATCATTGAGAATTCATGAATCACATTTCATTCACATACATATTATTAGCATACACCCATGAATTATGATTTAGTAATCATTGCAAAGATAGTATATACTCTTAATTGATATATTCTGGGGTATGAAAGGTTTAAAATGATCATGATTTTAATTGTGTATTGTTTATGTTTTGAATTTTGGTTTGGTGGATTATAATTAGTAAACTTGGAATTTATCGTTACAATTAGAAAATTGATGAATTAAATGTACATTTAGTCTAAGAAAAATTCCAAATGGTAAGACAAATTGACATGAAAAATTAGGATGATTAAGCCTACAAATAAGTGACATTTGGCATAGGTAATTAATTGAAAAATGGCAGCAATGAATGAGTGACAAATGGACTAATAACTAGGTAACATATGGTGGCTTATGAAGAGGATAACTAGCTAGCATGCTTAAGGACACGTGTTAATCCAAGTTAATAACACCTTGTACCTAGTTGAATTAAGCAAATGCTGGAAAAAAGTTTATGCTGTGTTTTCTCTTCTTTCTTCTTCTCACACCACCGAAACACTCTCACCTGCATATCCTTGTGTTTTGCTTGAGCTTTGATAAATTATCGAACCAAATCCAAGCTTTTATCCTTCATAAAGTTAGGTAAAGAATCAGAACATAGTTGTTCTTGTTATAGCCATTGATCCTAGCCAAAAACCATCCAATTCTTACCTTGAATTTGTGATGATTTTGCATGCATGGAGAGCTAAATTAGCTTGATCTTTGAGTTGGAATTTGAACTAGACAAGTAAGTAAAAGATTGATCTTTATGGCATATTATAATAGAAGGATTATGATGACTGAATTGGGATGGAATGCAATTGGCGTTGATGATGATGTTGTGCTGGAATGTGATGGATGAATTGGTTACTTTTCTGTTTTGTTTTTTATGCATGGAAACAGTAGGTTACATACTGTTCATAGATGATTTAGGTTGAGATTTGAAGTATAAATGAAGGTGGATTCATGGTAAATATAGGTGTTATTTAAGTGTTCTTGAATATGAAAAATTAGAGTTATAGATGTGTTTGTAAAAAGGTGACTGTTAATGACATAAATGGGTAGAATTTTGTAAGCCTTAATGTAACCAATATGGAAGTTAAATTAACCTGAAATGACATGAAATCTAGAAATTTTCAAGTGCTAGTGATGTCTTTAAGCTTTTAAAATTCGTGAAGCATTGAAGGTAATAAAGTTACACACATTAGTGATGTTGATGACAAATTTTGGAATTTTAGTTTCATCCTTGTGTACATGTTGAACTAGCTGAGAAATTTCACTTTAAATTGGTTTATTTGGACTTAATTAAGGCTAAGAATGAGCCTAGATTTTTGCTTGATTAATTGGTTAAGAGCTTGAAAAGTTTATACAGTTAATTGATGTCATAACTTAAAGAATTGACTGTTTTAATATGGTTGAGTTCAAATATGGAAATTATGATTTGTTAAAGGAATAAATGAGTTCTTTTAAAGCACACATGATCTTAAGGACATGAGTAATGTGTATAATATATGTTTGAATGAGCATTGAAGAACATGGGGTAATTATGAATAAGAATTGGGTAAATGTATGAATATATATTATTGGAAAAATTTTGGTGAATATATAAATCTAGCTTGCTGAAATTTCAGATTTAAAGTAACAATTGTGTATGTGTTATAAGAGGCTTTTGATCATGAAATGTTCAAGAATAAGTGTAAAGTATGGTTGAGGAATTTGGAGTGAATCAAGCTAACTTAAAGGTACAAACTTGATTGTAAAATGGTAGTATACAAAATATAATGTTTGAATGATCTTAGGGTGTATAAGCACAAATTGAATAGTCAAGATCTATATATAAGAATACATACCCGGGAAAGTCAATTGAGCATGCATTGAATATGACACATATACATATGTATGATTTGAGTACTCATTTGATTAAACAAGTTAGTAATGTGTAAATATGTGTGTATTGCATGATATAGAAGCACAAATTGAGCATTCACATCCAGACATTGCTAGATCGTCAAGGCAATAGCTTATCTGGAGCATACTGTGAGTTAACCTAGATGTTTCTCACTATAATTGATTTTTTTGCTTAAATTTCAATTATTGAATTGTTACTTATATAATTGTGATATTCCGGACATTGTTGGTCTGAAGAGTTTGATATTTACGATTGTATTGGAAGTGTTTACAAATTGAATGTGCAATTTGAAATGTGTTCTCAATTAAATGTTGAATGCCAGAATTAGATCCGATGATTATGATAAATGAATATGCACATTAAATGAAAGTGATTGATAGCATATTATGTGAAATGATGCATTTCATCACAAGAATATGTGTGATCAAATAAAGGAGTTGTGATATGAGTGACCAGTCTGAAAGAGCTTAAAGCTCAGAATGTGCACAAAAAGCCAGAGACTCAGTTGTTAATGCGCCCAGTATCCTCAAAGGGGTATGGGATAGTATCTGAAATGAACTCGGTATCTACAAGGGATACAGGACAGTAAATAAGTGCTCGGTCATAACAAAAATAAAAATGAAAGTGGAGTCTTAAGTGAATTTGCATCTATATCTTTAAATGTATTCATGAGATTTATTGCGAATAATTGCTTAACTGCGTTGATATAATGATATGCAATGCTTGTGTACATGTTGATGATATGAAGGATTGAGATGAATGATTGGATTATTCTGAAATGATTATATGAAGTGTTTGTATTCATAATGTGCTTAGTGAAAAATGATGTATAATGTGATATATGGGGTTTGATTCTGAATGAGGTGATATACTAATTCAACTGTGTTATATTCTTGAGATGTTTATATTATGTTTTGAGTGAGCACATCGATGATGATTTACTCATTGAATTCGTAAAACTCATCAAAATTGCAACATTGATTTTCAGGTACTGAGGAGACCTAGCTTCTAAAGCAATCTAGTTAAAGTTTAGTATTGTCAATTTTGGGAACAAGCAATAGCTCAAAGGTCTGATCAGCTGATATTTGAGGAGTTTAGATAGAATGTGTTTGTTTAGTTTGTCGTTTCATGTCGAACGTTTTGTATAGAGCAATGAACTTATAGATGTTTTTGTAATGTAAATAAATGGAGTATGAAATGTAATGTAAGTTATGTTTTGTTAATGAAATGGGAAAGGTTGATCCTTAAAATACTTGTGTTTCTGTGATGTCATAATAAATGATTATGATTGCTCTAACATGTCATTCTTATAGGGTATGTTCTCATATGTCCTCTGGATGTTCAGGCATATGCTTTATGTTAGTGGTGTGTTACAACACAGTTGATTACTTTTGTGCTTAGTTTCACTAACGTATATTGAGATTTTCATTTGGTAATTCCTCGCACCATAATGAAGGCCATTGATAAAATATTCAAAACATTTCTATGGTCTGGATCCAAAAACAATGAAACAAGAGCTAAGGTTACAATGAAACGAGAGCCAAGGTTAAGCAGTCTGATGTTTATCAACCTAAGCAACAAGAAGGTTTGGGCTTCAGTTCGTTAATAACAACCAATATAGTGCTAGTAAATAAGAGAATTTGGAGATGTTGTGAAACTCAGGTTAATTTCCACCAATAATAGTAAATTCACCTTAAGCACTATTGCCTGGGTGAATAGGATGTGAACGATTGTACTAAAAAATCATTCCAGGTAAATTCCCAGGAAAGACTGAAGGGATTACAAATTGTCTCACTTAAAACCCAACCTCTTAGATATAAATTTCTAGACATGTAATTTAATAGCACAATAATTCAGTGCAACTATACCCGATAATAGCTATTAAATAAACAAATAAAGAATACCAGAATTTAACGAGGTTTAGCCAATTATGCCTACTTTCTTGAACACTACTAAATTAATATTTCACTATTTTCAAGAAATATTACAATTGAAATACTACAAAAGGAGAGAAGGAATTTTTTTTCTTAAGAAAGACAATTTTTTGGGATGTTTAATAAAGATGGAAAAGCCCTCCTTTTATAGCTTAAGGAGGCTTTCCCATTTTCACAATTTTCCATTATGAGATATCAAAATATGTCATAAGTCAACAATTCTCCACCTTGACATATTTCTCAATCTTTTTTAGATCTCTAACAAAACTCATCTTTAGCAATGTCTTCAAATGCGCTTCAAAGCACCTATCTTCAATTTTTAATAATATTGATCAAGTTGACCGCAATTGTTGGAACTTGACCGCAATCACCACCTTTGTCAACATGTCAGCAGGATCCTCAATGGTCTTAATCTTCTAGAATGCTACTCTACCTTCTTCCAGAACCTCTTGTACAAAGTGATAACAAACATCGATATACTTCATCCTTACATGGTAAACCTGGTTCTTTGCTAAAAAGATAGCATTCTAACTATCATAGTGCACTTTGATGTGCTTCTGTTGAACCCCTAACTCACTAAGCAATCCTTAAAGCCAAATTGCCTCCGTTATAGCCTCTGTAGCTGCCATATACTCTGCCTCCGCAGTCAACAAAATAACTGTTGATCGTAAGGTAGATCTCCAATTGATTGTTGCCTTTGCAAGAGTAAACACATAGCTAGTAGTTGATCGACTTTTATATAAATCACCTATATAGTCAGAATCACAATATCCAACTACACATTGATCGTCTTGCTTATCCCAGTGAAATGCCAATCCAACATCTATGTTGTCTAGAATATACCGTAGAATCCATTTCACAACTTGCCAATGTTTCTTTCTAGGATCATGCATATACTTGCTCACAACCCCAATTGCCTGTGAAATGTTGAGCCTTGTACACACCATAGCGTACATCAAGCTACCAATCGCATTTGTATATGGTACTTTAGTCATGTACTCTCATTCTGCATCTTTCTTTACAGATAGGGATACACTGAGCTTTATATGAGGAGCAAGCGGAGTACTAACAGGTTTTGACTTTTCATTCATGCCAAAATATTATAGTACCTTTTTCAAATATTGTTTTTGAGTTAAAACACAGTGTCCTTAACTTTTTGTCTCTACTTATCTCCATGTTGAGAATTTTCTTGGCTTCATCTAAATCCTTCATTTAAAACTCCTGATTTAACTGAATCTTCAATTTCTCTATTTTTCTTTAATTCTTTGAAGCTATCAATATATCATCAACATATAGGAGAAGATAGATGTAGGATCCATCTTGTAGCTTGCGAAAATACAAACGATCATATTTGCTTATTAGTACTTTTGTCCTATCATAAACTTGTCAAATAGCTTATATCGTTGCATCGAAGATTGCTTCAATTTGTACAACGATTTTCAATCTTACACATCATATTCTCTTTTTTCAGCAACTTTAAAACCTCTGGGTTGAGTTATATAGATTTCTTCCTCTAAATCTCCATGTAAAAACACAATTTTTACATCTAATTGAACTAGTTCCATATCAAACTATGCTATCAAAGCCAACAAAATTCGAATAGAGTAATGTTTTACAACTGGAGAGAAAACTTCATTATAATCAATTCCCTCTGTTTGAGCATAGCCTTGGGCCAACATCTTTGCTTTGTAGCGAACATTGTCCTTATCAAGAAATCCATCTTTCTTTGCATATACCCATTTGCATCCAATTGCCTTCTTTCGTTTTGGGAGACTAACTATCTTCCACATTTGATTCTTATGAAGGGAATGTATTTCTTCATTCATAGCTATCCTCCACTTATCTTCTTCTAAACTTTGGATTGGTTCCTTATAAGTGGTAGGAATGTTATCAATTTCAATTGGAGATGCATAAGCCACCATATTAACATAACGAGCAAGTATTTGAATGTTCCTTTTTGGCTTTCTCAATGCAATTGGTAACTGTTGCTGTGGAGGTTCTTGGGTTGGAACCTCTTCTTCATCTGGCTTCTCATCTACCACAGGAGTTTGTACATATGCTTATCATTTATTGGGGGTAACAATTCTTCCTTCAAACTCCACCTAATTTGGAGTACCATTTGTCTGCTTAACATTTTCAGTTGTCACCTTTCTTAACATGGTAGATTCGTCAAAAGTAACATCCTTGCTAAAAATTATTTTCTTTGACTCTGAGCACCAAAGATGATATCCTTTCATACTAGAGGTGATTCCCATGAAAATTGCTTTTTTTGCACATGGATCCAACTTTGACTCTTTAACATGATAGTATGCAGTGGAACTAAACACATGTAAGGAATCATAATCTGTATTAGGTTTTCTAAACCATTTTTCCAAAGGTGTTTTACCACTAATAGCAGTTGATGGAAGACGATTGATGAGATGACAAGTGTATGTAACAGCCTCAACCCAAAATTCTCTGCCCAACCTAGCATTAGACAATATATACCAAACTTTCTTCAACAATGTCTGGTTCATACGTTCTGCCACCCCATTTTGTTGTGGTGTATCCCTGACTGTGAAGTGTCTGACAATACCTTCATCTTCGCAGACTTTTAAAAATGGATCACTCTTGTACTCCCCATCATTATCTGTACGGAGACACTTGATCCTTCTGCCTATTCGAGTTTCCACCATCTTCTTCCATTTGAGGAAAACTCTGAGCACTTCATCCTTAGTCTTTATATTATACACCCATACTCTTTGGGAAAATTCATCAACAAAGGTCACATAATAGTGTTTTCCTCTCAAAGAAGTTGTTTTAGAAGGTCCCCAGACATTAGAGTGAATATAATCCAAATTACCCTTTGTATTATGGATTGCAGTGCTGAATTTCACTCTTGTCTACTTCCCTTTGACATATTGTTTATAGAAGTCTAATTTGTAGGTCTAAACTCCTTTTAATAATTCTTGATTTACAAATATCTTTAAGAATTTTTCACCTGCATGTCCCAAACGTATATGCCACAACCTAGCTACTTCTAGCTCTTGATCATCATTAGAAGCTACTGTTGTTGTTCCAATAACTGCATTACCTTAGTAATAATACAGGTTACCGTTTCTTCGAATTCCTTTCATTAGCACAAGTGCACTAGAGGTAACTTTCATTACTCCATTTACTGCATTTATAGTATAGCCCTTTGATTTTAGGACTCCCATAAAAATGAGATTCTTCATTAAACTTGGTATGTATATGACATCTGTCAGAGTCTTGGTTGTTCCATCGTGATTCCTTAAGCAAATAGAACCAATCTCATTTGTTGTGCAGGGATTGTCATTTACTATGTAAACAAGTACGTATTCTAGCTCTCTAAAATCATAGAACCAATCCTCATTGAAACACATGTGATGGCTACAGCCTGAATTGCCCAGCCATAGACTAGAAGGACTTATTAAAGATGTAACAACCAATGAAAGATTTGATTTTGTATCTTCACACTCAACAATATTTGAATTTGCAATAGCCTTTCTCTTATCAGGTTTATTTTTATTCTTCAAATTTGGATAATCCTTTTTCTAGTGCCCTTTTCTCGACAAAAGGCACATTTATCTTTGCTCAATTTGAGCCTCGTCTTCGATATCCTTTTCTTTCCTTTAATCTGGCTTTGCAAACGACCTTTAACTACCAAAGCTTTTGTTGCTCCACTTGTACGTTCTTCCTTCTTAATTCATGATTGTACAAAGTAGCTGTAACTTCACTAAGAGACACATCAACCTCCCATGAAGTAAGGTAGTTTCAAGAAAAACTCCTCAGGAAAGGATGCCAACAATATCAAAGCCAGATCTTCATCTTCAAATATCACATCCAAATTCATTAAATCAATAACTAACTGATGATGTGATCATTTATAGTGGTACCTGAAATATAAGAGAAACGAAACGGCCTCTTCTTCATACGGAGCTTATTCTGACTGCTTTTCTTCAAGAATTTCTCTTCCAACGCGTTCCACAATTTAGATGCATAAGTTTCCTTTGAGAAAACATACTTTTGCTCTCTGGAAAGACACGATCGAATTGTACCATATGCCAAATGATTTGTAGCCTTCCAATCTTTCTCCTCAACATCATCTGGTTTCTTTTCTTCAATGGCGACGTCAAGACTTTGCTGAAAAAACCGTCTTGAACCTCACTTTGCCACATATCGAAATGACTTGTACCATAAAAAATATCCACAACAAATCTTGCTAAAATAGAAGAGGTAGAAGCTATCGACGTGGTTAGTGCAGTCGTATCTTTGATTTCTGTCATCTCTACCATAATTTCTATTCAATAGCTGTCAATGTGGAATCCCAATAGCCCAAGAAAAAATCTTTTTCTGATGTGGAAGATCATACTACACCACAACAACAGAGCATACTAAGAAAAAATGTTAGCTTTGATACTAATTGTTGTAAAACTCGGGTTAATTTTCACCAATAATAGAAAGTTCACCTTGATCACTATTGCCTAGTTGAATAGGGTGTGAACGATTGTACTGAAGAATCATACCAGGTAAATTCCTAGGAAAGATTGGAGGGGCCACAAACGGTCTCACTTAAAATCTAACTTCCTAGATAGAATTTTCCTAGACATGTAATTTAATAGCACAATAATTCACTACAACTATACCCAACAATAGTTATTAAATAGACAAATAAAAAACATCAGAATTTAACGAGATTCAACCAATTATACCTACTTTCTCGGACACTACTAAATTAATATTTTACTATTTTCAGGAAATAATATAAGTGAAATACTACAAAAGGAGAGAAGAAATTTTTTGTCTTGAGGAAAGACAATTTTTTAGGATGTTTAATAAAGATATAAAAGCCCTCCTTTTATAGCTTAAGGAGGCTCTCCCATCTTCACAATTTTCCAATATGGGATATGTCATAAGTCAACAGGAGACTGTTCAAATACAAAGATGCAATGTAGGTAAAGTGGATACATGCCTACTACATCAAGGGGTGTAATTTTTGGAGCTTCAAGATGTTTCCTTAATTATGAAGTTCTTGGTTAGCATCAGAAACAAAGTGTGGATAAAATTATTAAATGTCATTGGAGATGGAAAAACACAACTTTATGGGATGACAATTGGTTCCCTATGGTCCTTTTGAAAGTATCAACATAATGCAACCACGACTAGAAAATCGAAGCTTGTTTAATACCATCTCATAGCACATTTATTCTTTCCGTTAGGATATGTCTTATTGTTTAATTTTGGCATTTTTTATTATTGTATATTTTGGATAATGATTTAAAATATAAATCATGAAGTCTTACTTGAATTGGATTCTTGAATAGTGTTGTTGCACAAATAAAAGTCCATCTTGAATGAAGGTTGGAGTGGATTATGTTTCTTTTTGAAATATGAATAATGCAAGATGACGTGTGTAAAGGTGGTGTGAAGGTTTCTATGTCTTAATTTTTTTTACTACTACGTTAAATAGTTCTCATTAGAAGACATGTGGGTGATCTGGTGATTCTTTTTATGATTTTGATGTTGGCATGATTTTAAGGTCTTGGTTTGACCACGATGATCTCTGTGTTTTTCTCCCTTTTACAACATGCATGGTAATGATTTTGTGAGACTTTTTTCTTAGAGGCTTGCGTGTGAAGTTACTTTGTGTGTGAAAAAAATTTGACAAAGTCGAAGGTGTGCTATTGTGTGCTTGACCATTATGTTGGAAGGTGTTGTCATGGGCTGAAGGAAAGAATTAGTGAGCTGCATATTTTGTGATGGTTTATGCACGATTCCTTCTTTGCTTTGCTTTTGGTTTGGTCTTTGTCTTGTCTGGGTTTGTCGCAGTGGTTGTTTGTGTGGGTTGTCATACCTGACATCTTCATCATGCAACGGTGAATTAATACTAGTATTTGCATAGATCAACCCATACTTTGTGGTGATAACTTTTAGATCATTTCAAAGAGCGGAACTCATCGAGAAGTTCCTCTTGTCTATTTCAAGTGTATTGAATTTTTGCTCTTTATTATTTTAATCACTTGAGTTATTCATTTATTATTCTTTCGTTAAAAGATTGATTGAGAAAATCCTTTGTTGAAGTTAATACGAGACGGTCGTACTATTGGGTGTGAAATTCTTTCACAGGTAGTGAGGACGAGGGATAGTGTCAAATGTTGAGTAATGTCGGCTCAGTAAAGTCTTTTATAAAACTATTGTTGTTAGTGAAAGAATTAAGCTGGGTGAGGGCTCTGCAGACGTAAGTAAGATTGCCGAATTATGTTACCAAATCTCGGTTTTGTTTATCTTTGGTGTTTTTATTTTTTTTCTTCTGATTTTTATATTTGTCAAAAACAAATCGAAAAGTTTGTGAAGCAATTACCCTTTCGATATTTTCACTGTCCTTGGCAGCTTTGTCCTCAGACCAAACATTAAGGATAAACTCATTTACAAAGAAACTACGTCAGGTGAGTTCAGCTATACATCATGCAGAAAGATAGTCAGTGATTCCAACTCGGAAGTAAACTGGCGTAGGCTAGTCTAAGATAAAATTATGCTCCCGAAGCTTCACATACACTATGGTTGGTACCGAAAACTGGACTTCCCACTTCAGAAAAGTTGAAGAACAAGTATTCAACTATCCCTAATTAGTGCTTTCTTTGTTTATCCTCTAAAAAAAACCCCTTAACCACCTGTTGTTTCAATATGATTACACTAATGCGACTTCGATTGAGATGTTGCGTAGATGTATTATAGACGGTGCTCCCAACACCTAGCAAGAAATACTAGATTGGTGCTTGAAAAAACAACCGTAAGAAGGAAAGGGATGGATGGATATTTGGTGTCACGTTATTATATGGAGTACTGATTTCCATTTGGAACAAAAGAAACAGGAGAACTTTTGTAAATCAATGGAAATTTTTATCAAGATGTTAGTCGACAAGATAAGATGCCACATCTATTTGAACAATGACAAACTCAACCGTAGTTCAGATGTCTCCTCGAAGTGGAACATGAGTTAACATGTTGATTAGTTCCTCTGTGTAATACTAAGATTGGAAACTAGATGTCTCCTCGAAGTGGAACATGAGTTAACATGTTGATTAGTTCCTCTGTGTAATACTAAGATTGGAAACTAGCTGCCTCTCACGAGGTACCCTAGTGGTAGAAAGGGGGAGAGGATTGTGTGAAGGTTTTGGGTTGAGTCTTGAGAGGAGCAGCCTTTCTTTAAGGTGATGTAATCCTCTTGGTGGTGGCCCATCTTTTGAAGCAGGTATCTCTGATACTATCTAAGATCAGATCTGGATTTACTTATCTATAAGTCTGAGTGGGTGATTCATAGGTCCCAAGATAGTCGGGCAAAGCCCAGAACCTGAGTTATCAAAAAAAAAAAAGATTGCAAACTAGCTAATTCTATGAAAGTAGTTATCTAGTGTAAAACCTAGCATCAAACTAACTATTCTTCATTGTAGACTTTTCCATAGCTTTTTTGCCTTGAATGAGTTTAGTCGTTGTAAGACTAAAGATATCATTCTCCCACTTCAAATATAAATTTTAACATACCATGAAGAAGGGGGAAACAAGAGTGTAGTCAAACCTACTGCAATGATACTAATAAGAAAATGGTTTAATTAATAATACCATTTCAACTTGGTGCCGCAACCAAATGGCGTGTGGGAGACCCGGACCAAGCCCAAGAAGGACGAGTGTTACGCAAATATTTAATCTCTGGACCTTGTCAAATCCGTCCAATGGTACTAACTACTAAGTACCGTTTTATTAAAATTTATATTAAGAAGGAGTCATCTTGTTAATTCAAAATTTAATATAATTTTTTTATTATGATCCCGGGAAATGGGAAATATACCATTCATTGAACTTTTCTTTTGTCTCAAAACGAAATTAAGATAAAGTAACAGTAACACTACACGCATATTCATTAGTTATTTATATCTCCCTCTCTCTCTGTACTTGGGAGCGGCCCTCCTCACTACTACACACTCCTTCCCCTGATCAAACCACCCCAAGCAGCTAGGCGCCTCCATCGAAAAACATGCCTTCATCTTCGTTCACTTCTCTCTGACCGTCGCCGTTGATTAAAAATGGAGGCGCCGTCATTTGTTTCCAAAGCAAGGACCGCCTTCCATTCCGCCGCGGCTAAAGCGGAGCGTGTTCTCACCGATATTAAATCCGACTTTATCTCCGATCGCTCTGGTCCTCTCTGATTTTCTACCTTCTTTTTTGTTTTATCTATTTTTTCCCCTCCTTTTTATCTTCCTCATCTTTTTCCTGCTTTTTGCGCTTCTCTTTCACTTTCCTATTTTGACCTCCGCTTTTGGAATAAAATTGCGTGTGTGTCTGCACGGATCGTTGACTTTTTGCATTCTGTCTTCCTTTCTTTCTTTTCATTCGGAGAAGATTCGGAGAAACAATCACCTGAGGAGTCGGGAAAAGAATTGGAAGACAATTCTCTGAAAAATGTTGCCGAGTCAAAGGTGAGTTATTTTTGTTCCTTCCTTTTTTTCCCCCCAATTCTGACGTTATTTTTTCCTAATTCAACGGAATGGATTTTCTCTTTTTATTGGTTTTATCTGGAGTGCAAAATTTTTGTTGGAAAACTTATTTTTACTGCGATGCTGGAAATGTTTTTTTTGGTCGCCGAGAGGAGAGAAAACATGGAAGCTTCTCGCTTCAGATTGGGTTACAGATTGTGTTCATTTAAGTTAATCCGAAAGGTTTTTTTTTGTTATATATATATATTCTTTTTTTTTTTTGGGTTTCTCAATATCGTTTTCTCAATTTTCTTAGTGACCAATCAGGCCATGAACTTGTCTCTTTAGACGCGACTTAGTTGTACATTGGGATTATACATTGTTGTGTTCGCTAGAATGTTGAACGTCGAGGCGTGATTGTTTGATATTTTGGTTTTGATGTTATTTTTCATTTTTGTTTTGTTTATATGTTAACAGTTCAAAGCGTAAGTGAGAAATTCTTAGATTCCATAATATGTTGCGAGCAAAATATTGAGAAAGTTGCTTTCTTCTTGTTAGTCGCTCCCTATTTGTTCTCATGGTGTAATTTTGGTGTGATTTTAGGGTAACAAAGAAGGAAGGCACTCCAAATGGAGACCTTCACCTATAGGGGCAAAGCAGGATTGGCAAGATAAATTCAAGAACATAAGGATAGGAAAGAGACCTCCTGAAAGTCATTCTGAGAAAATCGAAAATTTGCCAATGGCTGTTCCATATTATGATGAGAACTTGTACATTTTGAACATGAAGAATGATGCTGAGGGAAAGGTAATGGTGACTCTAATATGTTTTGTGTTTGTGTGAAAGCTGATCTAGTACCAGGTATCATGGTTTCGATAGTTGTATGGTAGATGAAATTGATTTGAAATGCTGTTTTTAGTCGTTTCATTAACAGTAGTAATTTGTTGATATATGGGTGCCTTAACTTTCTATTTTTGTTTGTCATGTTATTTGGTTTTAATTTATAGTTTACATCTTTTCTTCATTTTCTTCTTTCTAATTTTGTAATTGATATTGGCAGAGTTCCCAAATTTCTTACATATTAGAAAGATTGAATGGCACCAACCAAGATGCCATTCCCTCATCATCTGTCTTGAAGCAATTGGCCATAGCTGTTGAGTAAGCTCTTGTTCTTGTTTGTATACTTTTTTAATTGAGAGTATTCCAATGTAGCATTCCGCTCAGGGAATAGTTGCTGGCTCCAATTGAGATACTCTTTCCATTGCTTTTCTTTTTATTCTCTAATTCCTACATAACATTTTAAGACGTATTGTATCTGTTCTTCAGTGCTGGCAAGAATTGTAAATCAATGAAAGATCTTTTGGCATCATGTGGTGGCTCTTCACCAATCAGGGAGAGGGCAAGCTTAAGCCTTGCAGCTGTTAAGTCACTCGTGTGCCGTGACAAAGAGGATAAACTCACGTCTGAGCTTGGTGATGATGAGAAAGTTTCAGTTCTGATGCAATCATTATTTGACGCAGGTAGAAGGTCATGTTGAGATTTTTCTTTTCATGATTAACACTAACTTATGTTCTTTTGTGCTATCCTGTGATGATCTTTACTTCCGTTGTAATATTTGCAAGATATTCGCAGAGGGAAACTTTCTCAGAAGGAGTGTCAACTCTGGCTCTGAAGCATTGTTGTTAGCAAAAGACATTCATGGTGCTCCTCCCATGGGCTTTCTTGTTAAACTATCTGAAGTAATTGGAAGCTTTAAAACCCTCCGGAAAATGGCATTATTGTGGTGCAAAGTTGTTTCCGAGGTAAGTATGTTATGATTAAAAATTGGCAGTGAGAAATTAGAGGATTTTGTTTTAGTATCTAAACTTCTATTGGAATTGCTGAATTTATCAGAATTTATCCATTTTGAAATGAATAACATAATCTTTGATGAAAACTCTTTGGTTTTTCATGCGGAACTACGTGTAAAATCTTAAGAAGCTGTAAACAATTATCATGCAGAAGGAAAAAGGTATTCTACCTTTGACAGCTGCCACTACATCCTAGAGTGTGCCTTCTTCGGGATAATTAGTAATTTGTACTTATATAATTGTTTCACATTCTATGTTAATTTAATATTGGAACATTACCATACTATATAATTATAGCTTTCTCATACGTATTTATGTGATCTTTGAACACATGCAGCTGAGAAGACATTGGTCTGAAGAACTTCATATACCTGGTGTGCCTCTGGATGAGGTGCCAGATTTAAATTGCTGTCTTCTGTACCAACAATTTCAGGTTATAAATTGTTGCCTTTCCAGAAAAATACGTCGTGATCTAGCCATAGAGTCACTAGAATCAATTATGAAGGATGCTGGTTTACAAACTGAAGAATCAACAATTTTGAAAGGCCCAGTTGTTTCAAGCCATATCTTTTGTGCTAGAATAAGCAGTGGAGAGCTTGTTCTGAGATTGGGAGCTAATTGTCCAGCTGGTAATTTGACCATGTTAGAAACTGGGGAGCCCATATACACTCCAGTTACCCAGGTTTGGCTAGCAAGTAGTTCAGATGATAACCATGTCTTGGAACCTACTCCAGTTGTTCATATCAAGGTACTTCTGCTTATGTAGGATGCACCATTGCTTACTGAAGATCTCATCAAAGAAACAGAAGAATTTGTGCTGCGAACAGGCAGGTTAGTTTGTTGAGTTTATAACATCTTATTGGACAAATTATATCTTAATTGCCAGTCTTTGTACAATTTGTGACACCTCCTTCTATTTGCACCTTTTTATGATGAATCTGAAACCCTTCTTAGGTTAAGGTTTTTATACATTTCTTGAGTGAGAAGACTCAAATAATCCCGATAAATGAAATGGTTCAAAGGTCTATATGCTTTAAATATGTGCCATTTCATTCTTGTTTGATCATGTGCAGAACACGTCTAGTACTCAAGTCTTACGGTTGACTATCTATCTGATAAGTTGATGATATAAAAGATAGTAATTGAGGTTAATGAATTGCAATATTTGTTGTGATTAGTGTTGGTGCTGGATGTTCTCAACTCCTGTCAGACATGCAGGCGTTCAAGGTATATTTCTCACAAAAAGAAAATCTGCCTTGTTTACTTACAAAATGTATGTATTAACAATACATGCATTAGGCTGCAAATCCTGGTTGTATCTTGGAAGATTTTGTAAGATGGCACTCCCCTCCAGACTGGACGGAAAATGACTCTAATGATGTGACTAAAGAGTCTACCAGTGGATTTGATTCATCTTATTCAAAAGGGCAATTAAGTAGTCGAATGCAAAAAGAAGGTTATTCTCATTCTTTTGTCCCATAAGTTGCTGATTCCTTGACCCTTTCTGAACATCAAGGTTAACAAGTTAAAAATTTGAATGGTGCTGGATGTTTTTGTCCTTTATTTGGACATCACCTAGAAATAAATCTGCTACTGTGTAACCCATTGTACTTCAATTTGATCTATATAGGTATAGTTTTTCTAAAGTGCAAATATTGCTTTGTGAACTTTTACATGTTGATGGTAGGTAACTTGTGGCGTGAACTCTGGGAAACATCTAAGCCAGTGCCAGCTGTTAAACAGGCTCCACTGTTCGATGAGGATTTGGCAGTGTATGTTGAAATGGCAAATGTTCCATCTTGTTAGATTCTAATTTGTTACTAAAGTTACAAAAGCTCGGTGTGTCAATTCTGCAGGGAAGGTATACTGAACGACTTGGAGGATATCTCGCCTTCTGAGCTTTTTGAACAACTGTTTATTGCTTTGGTAAGATGGTTATTCAAAACCAGAAGTTATTGTCATACACAGGGCTATGCCAGAGTAAATGGGCCATAACTTATTAAATCCCTGCCATCCATGTTGTCTTATTACTTTGCCACAGAAAATCCGTCATTGTTCAGTTTAACAACAAAGATTTTATATTTTGCTGCTAGACATTCATATTAATCACGTCAGCTCCGTCTTTATCAATTTCCCTTGGTGTCATTTAAAACTTGTCCCTTTTCTGTTTTTCTCATCTCTTCCTAGTCTCTTATATTTATTGACTCCTGGATTTGATGCATACAAGCAAGAAAGCCTATACCGTTCTCCCAGGTAGATTAGGAAATGCTTAAAATCTGAAAAGAGCAATTCCACTTCTGTTACTTGTTTTTTCCAGTGTCAGTTGGGGCTTCTTGTTCTCTTGTGTGCATTTTCGGATAATGTCAATCATGAACCTTCTGTGTTATTTTCTTTTAATGATGCGAGATCTTCTAAACATTTCAGCTTGGTTTGGGATTTGTAATGGCTGAGACAAAACTCTCCAATAACACTGATTTGTTAAAGCTTTTTCAAGAGTGCAAAGACTACATTATCATCACTTGTCAAGGAAGCAGTTGGGGGGAGAAATTGGATGATCTATGCCAGGTAACGTTTAGCAATATATTCCATATCAAAATTTTGTGCGACTCAGAAAAATGTTGTTTCTTTTGAATCTAACAAGTAGCTCAAGCTTTAATCTTTAATATAGGTTTACGAAACGGTGGAGGCCATGGTACTCAATCCGGAGGAAGCCATGAAGACAGTGAAGCAGACGGAAGAAATCACCAGTAATGGAGCTGAAATGAAACGTAGGTTCATGCGTCTGGGCCTATACTTTGGAAACAAGGATAAAACCCAGAAGAAAATATCACAAAAAGAAAATAATTCGGAGGAGAGCCAACCTCGGCAAGCATTTGCCAATTTCTTCGACAGTAAGTCATCTATATTAAGAAAGAAGCCTCCTAAGCCAGATGGAGTATCCCCCCAGTGGCAGGAGACTTCCCCAGATGAGAGCGAATGGACAGTTGTGTAGCATTACTGTTCTGGTGCCTTTATATTCCTCCAGTCGTCCTGTTTTGGGCTTATAAAATGCAGCCTTGCGTTAAGTGTATATTATTTTGAATACCTCATTTTTTTTCTGATGCAGAGAAAAGAAATAAGCAAATGAAATAGTTTCTTTCTGGTCCATTTCTCTTATTTCTTTGGGCACTAAAGCTATTGCATCGCATTTCAAACAAATATGTCACTTGATGACATCAGTCGATTCAGGACTTGCGTGTTCCAGCATAAACGACCAACAACGCCCAAAATAGCAAAGACTAGACGTTTCATAGTATCCTGTCCTGACACTGCTGATTCTATCTGCTCTCACTCCTGTTCATCGTCGGAGGAACTGGCGTCATCCACCGCGATGTCTTCGTCCATCGTATAATCTTTGGAGATGAAACTTGGTACAAGAAAATTGGCAATCCCATATACGAACAGGAGTAAACCTCTGCCCATCACAAGGAAGACATTGGATTAATAACAAGTATTATTAAGTATATAGATTTTCGCTATTTACTGCATAAGCTAAGTAACTACCCGGTTTTAAACAAGACCGTTAGGTCACCGGCTTTATCAGGAGAAGTTGCTGAAAGTATGAAGTAATGGGCGATGCTAGCCCTTGTCGTCATTGACAATCTTGGGCGACACTGGAGAACCCTCCTTGTGGTGGGTTCTTGGGTAGAACTTACTAGGAACAAGCTTGCCTTAGTTGGATACTTAGGTTTGGTCCGCCTTTGCAAGGTAATGATTGGAGACTGAAACTGGAGCTGGAGGGACTTCATGTGCATTCCTTGGAGAGTGAAACCGTTGAACTGTGGATAACGTCGCAAGATATTAGCTATTCCTTTCCTCGGCCTCTCGTAATGATCCAAGTAACTTGTGGACTCAAAAACTATTATATTGGACCGGGTTAAGCTTTCACCTTGGCTGTAAAGTACCTTAACGTCTACTCTTTTTCAATCACACCTTAATTATCTGTTTCAAGTATATTCCGCGATCCATTTTTCCTTTTCTTCATTTCCGTGCTCGATCCTAAATAATTCTTTCAAACAATTGGCACATATGAATGTTCCTGATGGAGATCTTAAGCTAAACGTGAATGGAACTGGTTTTGTGGTTGTGGGGGAGATGTGTAGACAATTTTGAATTTTATCGGATGAATTGAGTACTAGGTGTTTGAAAGACAGTTTCTAGGTTATGGGTTAGAAATTTGGTTTTGATGATTGAATGTCTAATTGAGCGGTATAATGAAGATGGTCAAGAAAAATTAGCATTTTTGGTCAGGCTGGAATTCGAACTAGGTAAAATAGTTAATAGGTGAATTATAGGCTTGGATGTGTAGAACAAACTTGTTTTTGAAAGTTTTTCGATTTGGACAACATGTGAAAAGATAAACGGGATTTCGTGATTCGAATTTGGACTGGACAATATAATGAGAACGATTGAAAAAATGGGTATTTTTGATTAGTATATAGGATTCGAATTGGGTAAAATCGTTAATTGGAGATTTGTAAGTTAGGATGTGAAGAATAAACTTGGTTTTGGAAGTTTTTCAATTCGATGAACATGTGAAATAATAAACTGGAAATCATGACTGTAACTAAGATAGAATCTAGAAATCGCATAATACAAGAACAAATTGAATGTTTTTGGCAAACAAACAAACCCAATGATTATTTTCGAAAAACAATCAATCAAACCTTATAGAACTTGATTTGCCAAACGAGAGAAAATCTCACGAAAAAGTTAATTCATTTTTCTGATCCTCTTCTAAATGGAAACAAACTAGCTTAAATAAGGAAAATGCTGAGGATGAGGATAGTCACATGTTGACTTCTCTTATTCATTATAACAACCGAATTTAACATACTAAATAATAGCTAATTAAGTCTTTAAAACCACATAATTAAAGTCTCAAACTCATAATTAAAATGACAATAATAAAACAGGAAAATAACAAAGTAAATAGGTAAAAATAAGTAGGAAAATTTGCAAAATTGGACCAAAATCAATCAATTTAAACCAAATCAGTAATTCCTGACCAAAGATAAAATGAGATCACTTTGGTGGGCCTTCTCATCCTTCTTAGGTGGCATTTTGGTCTTCTAATTATGCATCAAAGTGCTCCACATGAATCCAAGTCTTATAGTCACCAAATCGTTTCAATAAGGCCTAAAATGTAAGAAAACAAGTAAGTCCAATTTCTTCTTCAATTGCTTGATCAATACTAGTTTCTTTTTCTTCACCAAGGCCCATAGCTTTAATGTCTTGGATGGATAGCTTGGATGGTCACTCAGAAAAAGTTCATAAAATTTTGAGATAAAATCCGACTTCTTTTTCAAGCACTCACAATATAAAAACTCCTCAGTTACTCTTTGTACCTTAGCTAATTATATAAAATTTGAACCATTTTCTCATAAGCAGTAGATATTCTTGTCATTAAAACGTTGCAATGGAGTCTAGAGATTATTTTAAAGTAGTTAGGAGTACATATTGGCGTGACGCCATGTGAAAGAAGATTGTAGTCTTAGAAGCCGATAAGACTTGGACGATGGAGAATCTTCTACTTGGAAAGAGACATATTGATTGCAAATGAGTTTACGAAGTGAAACACAATTCGAATGGAATAGTGGGACGTTATAAGATTAGATTTGTGACGAAGGAATTCATTTTGATTGAAAACTTAAATTTCTATATAAGACCATACTAGTTGTAGAACTCATATCCGAATTTTCTTGGCAACAACTGTGTCAAAAGGATGAAAGCTACACCATATGGAAGGACGTGAACAGTGTCTTTTAGCATTGTGATTTGTAGGAGGAGATTTACATAACTTTGCTTACAAGTTTGTTGGTAGGTAGAGGCAACAAAGTTCATCGACTTACATAGTGTGTAAAGGAATTAGATTAGCTACAAAGGACCTTGGGCCAAGAAAATTGTAATAGGCCTGGATACATAAATATGAGCCCATCTGCAGACTACAACAAGTCAATATCCAAGACTACAAAATTTTATCTTAGACCTGATAGTACAGAAGCAATTCCTTCTCAACATATTTCTAGCTGTAGATAACAAATTTTGTTATTCCAGTTGTACAATCTGTTTAAATGAACAGTCTAGAATCACTCACAATTTTGTATAAATTATTCTCATAGCAAATGAAATAAAGGAGAAAAAAGCTTTACACATTATATCAATGTTATGAATACCGTACCGAGTTTGGTACCGGATTGAGCTCTGGAACGGAACTGTACCGGTACTGGTTGATACCGGGTACCGTTTCGGGAAATTTTTTAAATTTATGAAATAGTCCCTAAAATTTTTAAAAATGACAAAATAATCCATATTGGTATATTATACAGATGTACTGTATACTTTACTAGTTTACTGTTTACATCAACCATGCTTTCAAAAATCTTAATAATAAATAATAATGACAA
>JANSVA010000005.1:25143768-25156706 GCA_025504915.1 Erythroxylum reticulatum | reverse complement strand
AATTTTCTTGGTTATATATAAGAAATAAGATTCTATAAAAAATATCTTCACAACTAAATTCCATAATATGAATTTATGAAAGGAAGAAAATATGATATGAGATTATATAATGTAATATTTATTTCTTTTATAAGTATGCCTAGTAGTAACTTGCCTTTGATATATCTAATTAAACCAATTAGCAGGATTCCATATTAGATATAGAATGGTAAGACTTTAAATGAATCAAATTTAATAATTTTGGGACATCATGCTTAGTTGAAGCATATATTATCCAATAAATTTAGAATTATAAATTGGACAATAAAAAAGTTATGTTATATAAAAGAAAGTTAAATATCATCTTACAAATCCTATTGAATAAAATATTTATTTTAATGCATAATTATAAGAGAATGGTTCTCAAGCTATATAATGAGAGTAAGATCAAGTTTAAAAAGAATCTCATGACAATAAATTCAATTAGAACTTCTGCGTTTGTTAATACATTTGATGTTATATTCGAAAGATTACGAGATATTCAAATATTTACTCTTATAATGAATTCAAACAGTTTGTTTTAAGATTATTTACGGGTTTATCATGTTTACAAGAAGTTAATGTGACTATATTTGTCCTGTTCAGTGGGAGTATATACAGCAATATTATTTATTGAGAATGATAATTCATATTTTAATTCTTGAAGCTATAATAGTCAAAGAAAGCTCTCATTGGATATAAAAAAATAACAGCTTAATTTTTGGAATTAGATATATAGATTTAGATATATAATTTATTTACATATTCTAGTCCAATTATATAGATATTGTACTAAAGGTATTTGGTATTTGAGATATCTAATACTTATGAAGTACTAAACTTATTCCTTATTTTACGTGTATTTGAGTTTGAGGTCATATGTATATTGACTTTAGTTTAACGGAAATAAGTTCTAGTTAAGGTATATTTTATTTGCAACAATATCATTTTGAGTTGGAAAGGTTCTAATATAGCCTCAATAGCTAATCAAGCTATAATGCATTTTTTATTTAGTGAAAATAATTATTTATATCAAGAAATCCTTTAATTGACATAGTTCCTTATATTATAGAAATAGTAATGTATTATAAAATATTAAAACTCGATATGTAAAAGGAGCTAAGGTCTTCTTAAAGATCCAATTACATATTTAGGTGGTTTCTTTTAATTATAATAATAATTGAGAAGAAAGTTATAAGACTTAAGTAAGTTCTTATTATAGAAAATCTTACAAAATTCTTTTACTAAACAACTAAAATGTTCAAATTAAATTTTAATGTCTGTAAAAGGTTCCAAATAAACCGTAACATTTGAAAAACTTTTAAATTAAATCCTCTCTACTAACGGTACTGTCAAATTATTTGCTACTGACGTGACACGAGTTTTGCTGACGGGGTTCTTTTTGAATTTTTTATTGTGGACCCACCAGAAATGGAGATGACCCCTACCTGCAGCTTTTATGTATTTAAGTTCTGAAGTGTGCAAGGAGTTTGGAAGCTAATCCAAATTTGTGAAGGTATCATAAGCGACTGCAGATTGAACAACATGGATAATGTTTAGAAGGCCAGGCATGGAAGACAGAGATGGATTCTATAATATTTTTGATCCCCATATATGGAATTTTAGGCCAGACTATTTCCTAATGGAAGCTAGTTTGCCGAAGTCTAACAATTTCTTGGTGGGAGTAAAATAGAGGCGGCCATTTATCCAAGTAAATCACAAATGCACAGCCATGAAATGGTAAGAGCATTAACAAACTTAGTCTAAACAAGGGTACAAGCCAAGAGGTAGAGAGAGAGAGAGAGTCCTCCAATGTAGGAGGCCACAAGTCTCTTACCGTAGCATGGAAAGAGACTCCGGGATTAAGCACGGACGACCCTCGTTACTTGCGTACCAAAAATTATACTGACGACACTCTGGGATTAAGCAACAATAGACAATGATAGAGAGTTCAGGGATTTGTCCTTGGGACCATTGATGTCTTTTCGAAGACACGAAGATGCTTGGAAAAGACTGTGTGTTGATTTTGTTGTATTAGCAACAAAAAGTAAAACATGGTGATGTTTCTTGTATACGTTGTATTTCCTTTGATCAAATCCAAGTCATGATAGGACTTGTTCAGTGACTTTGGTTTTTGCTTCTCTTATTTTCAGCATCCTGAGATTTTGAGACAAGCAGTTCGGGGAAAAGTGGAGCTTCTGGCAGGATTTCAACGTGTGTCTGCTCACAAATAATCATACTCCAAGAAATTCATCGTCAAAATCATCAGAAACCAGTGGCCCATCTGGTGGTCAAAAAGTTATAATGGGAGTTGTAGTTGGAGTTGGGTGTTGCTAATCGTTAATGGTCATCATTTGTGTGAAATGTTCTGGGAAAAAGCAGAAAAAAAAGAGAAGATAACACCTTACTATGCAGAATATCCTCCCAAAGTGTGAAATCTATTAGAAAATCCTTAATTGAGACGAAACACAAAATTCCTAGTTTATTTTGGCTCTAAGTATTTGCAGTGCTTGTAACATGTTGTCTAAAACCTTACACTATAAGAAAAGCAGGAATTAGCGACAGAAAATTACTAACGAACTATAAACTGTTGCAAATTATCGACAGAAAAGTACTAATGGACCATAAACTGTTGCAAATTATCGACAGAAAATGTTTTTCCATCGGTGAAATTGATGGAAAAAATCTCGTTTAGTGGCGGTATTAATATCCATCGCTAAATATGGAGGGAAAATATTTTGGCAAAATTTGCGATGGACTTTAGCGATGGCATAAGATGTCCGTCAGTAAATAAGACGAGAATTATTGGCAGAATTAAAAAAGTTTGAATTTCCGTCGGTACATCGGTAATAGGGTTAGAAATGTTGGTGGAATTAAAAAAGTTTGAGTTTACTGACGAATCCATCGGTAAATTTTTAAGAAAACAATGTCGTTTTATTTTACATTAAACTCACCCGAAGCTCCCCCCACCTGCGTCCCTCTCATGCGATTTTCTTCTCTCTAGCATTGTCTCCTCTTCTCCTCTTCCAAAGACAGTCCAACGTAACCATCCTCCTGCTACTGTCTTGTTGGTATGCTACACATTGCTGCTCCTTAGCAGAAATTTGTAGTACCTGGATGCTCATTCTTATAGGATGCTCCTATTACAGGTATCTGAAAACCATGTATCTGTTAATCATGCTGGTGCTCAGCAGCAGTATAAGGTTTTTTCATAAGCCTTAAAATTCGTTGCTTCTGCTTTCTTGATTGGGAGTATTTCAAAGAATCATTGTGTCATGGACTCAAGCCCATCCTCGACTCACATTCACGCCAGGGATCACTCCATAGCTGCTGAGCCACACCAACAACCAACACGTGACAGACAGCCACCTGCGAAATATTATGATTTTGTTATGTAATTATGTTATAAGCAGAGGAGGGCATAGGAGTGAGACAGAACATTCCATTTGTCCTTTGGGCGTCTTCTTTTCTCCTAATAGTACTATTGTACTGCTTCTATCTTTCTCAACCCCCCTTTCTTGAGAAACCCTGGTATTTTCCTATTTGTATTGAAATTCGAAGGAATGAATTGAAGTCGTCATTTTCGCTTGCCTTATTTTTTTGGTTTATATCCATTGTTCCATTTTGTGCATTCCATCTGGTGCTTTCATTGAGAGAAATTTTTCTCCCCTCCCATGGTCGACGGAACCCGCCTCACCAAACTTGATGCAGCTGTCTCCAAACTCAGCTCCGATGTTTCCACTCAGGCCACAGCAACGACCTCCCTTCAATCCACGATTTGTTCTATGCAACAGCAAATGGAGGACATTACTCATCAGTTAGTTAACTTGGGTCAGCTTTTGAAGGAGAAGATTTTGCCTCAGGGGCCAGCTAATAGTAGCGGCTCTGCTTTCACCACCGATAACCCTGAGTCATCACGGAGGGCAACCATCGTCGTGTCAGGTATGATTCCAACAGTGAGGAATTTCCGTTTAAACCAAAATCCGCGTGAGTCGAGTTATCGAAGTTCAACGGCACCGATCCGAAGTCGTGGATATTTAACACCGAGGAGTTCTTTGAGTTTTACAAAACTGAAGATACGGTGCGCATCACTATGGCAACTTTCCATTTTGAGGGCAAGGCCCGCCGCTGGTATCGATGGATGAAATGCAATCGACAACTATCTTGTTGGGCCAACTTTACCCGCTCCATGATCGAACGATTTAAACACACCGATCTCGAACCTCCTCAAGGACTCTTGGCCAAATTACAACAAACAACGACCGTTGAAGAATACCAAAGCCGCTTTGAAACCTTGGCAAATCAGACTGTGGGTTTATCGGGTTCATTTTTTGTTGATTGTTTCATTTTTGGGTTACGGGATGACATTAAAGCCGAGGTATTATCGTTCCGACCCACTTCTCTCAATCATGCTATTAGTTTGGCTCGTTTATAGGAGGCTAAACTTGTCAAAACTCGCAAAATATTGGGTAAAGGAACGGGCTTCACGAAATGACGGGGTTTTAGTCCGGGGTTACTTCCAACCCCTCTAGCTGCTCCTGTACGGCCCATAACTGTTGCTGATGCTCCAAGGCCCACTACCAGACGATTGTCTCAGGCTGAAGCCTAGAAAAGAAGAGAACTTGGGTTGTGCTTCTATTGTGATGACAAATTTGTCAAAGGCCACAAATGCTTCAAACCTCAGCTCTTCATCCTTGATGACGAAAATTCCAGCGCCGATTATGAGTTCCCAGCATAGCCCCCTGCGTCACCTATCCTACCATCGCTGGAATCGCCCAAATCGCCTGACTCTCACGCCGTCGGCTTCCCACCTCCTCTTGCCGCGAGCGTACCACCCACCGATCCCTCTTCCCACACGATGATCTCTTACAACGCCCTCTCCGGTTGTCAATCGCCGGAAACTCTTTGATTTATGGGTCACATCTTGGGTCATCCGGTCCAGATTCTTCTTGATGGAGGGAGTACCTACAACTTCATACAAAGTCGGGTTGCTAAATATCTGGGTTTTCAGGCGGACTCCACTGCTACCTTCCCGGTTCTTGTCGGGAATGGTGATGCTCTTCATTGTGAGGGTAAGATTTGTGATATTCCTTTAATTGTTCAAGGGACACAGATTTCCACTGATTTCTACGTATTGCCCTTATATGGATTTGACATTGTTTTGGGTGTGGCTTGGTTGGCTACCTTGGGACCGATCATCACGGATTATGCTGATTGCTCATTTTGCTTCACTTTTGAGGGCAAATCTGTGTGTTGGCATGGGATTCGGACTAATAGTCCGACTGAGATACAACTAAATTCCTTAAGGCGTTGCATCGATGTGGGTTCGGTGGCCTCCTATTTCAGTCTACAGATCAATTTCTGGTCTGAAAGGGCTATATCTGCTCCTGTATCTGCACTTGATACCCTACTTGAGCAATTCTCGGATGTCTTTCAACTAGTCTCGACGCTACCTCCTCCACGTCCCACAGATCACGCCATTCATACTCCTGTCGAGGCGAAACCAGTGAATGTGCGACCTTATCGATACCCTCATTATCAGAAGCAAGAAATTAAGAGGCAAGTTTCTACCATGTTGAGTAATGGCATTATTCAACATAGCACCAGTCCTTATTCATCTCCGGTCCTCTTGGTGAAGAAGAAGGATGGTTCTTGACGTTTTTGTGTGGATTACCGGGCTCTTAACTCCATCACAATTCGCGATCGATTTCCGATCCCGATGGCTGATGAACTATTTGATGAATTGTTTGGGGCACAAGTATTCTCGAAATTGGATCTCCTTGTCGGGTTTCACCAAATCCTAGTCCGTTCGGACGATGTTTTTAAGACGACATTTCGCACACAAGAGGGACACTATGAGTTCCTTGTTATGCCGTTCGGTCTCACCAATGCACCATTCACATTTCAGGCCACCATGACCAACATATTTAAGCCATACTTGAGACGATTCATGCTGATTTTTTTTTTACGATATCTTGGTCTACAGTCGGTCTTTGAAGGAGCATAAGACACACCTTGTGACTGTTTTTGAGGTCTTGCGCGCCAATCAATTGGTCGCTAAGCGTAGCAAATATGTGTTTAGGCAAGAGCAGATTGCATACTTGGGCCATATTATTGCCAAGGATGGCTTACGAGTTGATCCAGCTAAGATTGCGGCAGTCCAATCATGGCCGCCTCCTTCTTCCGTTAAAGGCCTACGTGGGTTCTTGGGCCTTGTCGACTATTACCGTCGATTTATCAAGGGATTTGCTCGTATAGCTTCACCCCTTTCTGATCTTCTCAAGAAGGATAGCTTTGCTTGGGGCACTGCTGAACAATTAGCCTTTGACCATTTAAAAACTGCAGTTAGCCACGCTCTGGTGCTGACATTACCTGATTTTTCGAGTGCATTCGTCATCGAGACTGATGCATCTAGTACTGGCATCAGTGCCATTCTGACTCAAAAGGGTAAGTCGATAGCCTATTATAGTCAGAAATTATCTCCCCGTATACAGGCTGCCCCCGCTTATCACCGTGAAATGTCGCCATCACTCAGGCGGTCGGGAACTGGCAACAATATCTTCTGGGTCATCGTTTCTCAATTTCACTGACCAGAGGGCCCTAAAAAATCTCACTGCACATACTATACAAACTCCGGAGCAGCAACATTGGTTGTATAAACTGATTGGGTATGACTTTGAGATGGTATATCATCCCGGCAAGCACAATATTGTTGCTGATGTTCTTTCTCGGGTCTCGACAGATTGCTTCTTAGCATTTTTGGTTCCACAGTTTGAGCGAATAGCTGAATTTCGCAAGTTGAACTCTTCTGATCCAGAACTGCTAAAAATTCACAATAGGGTACTTGAGCATGATCCTGATTTCCAATCCTTCACCGTCCATGATGGCCTTCTTTTTTTTCGATATCGGTTAGTCGTTCCAAGCTGTGCACAACTACGTCATTCCATTCTTACGAAATTTCATAGTTCAATTATTGGAGGACATGCGGGTATTACTCGTACCTACCATCGTGTTGCTGCCAATTTTTATTGGGTCTCGATGCGTAAGGATGTTCAGCGTTTCGTACGCGAATGTTTAATCTGTCAAACAATGAAGTCCTCTCAATTTTCACCAGCTGGACTGTTACAACCCATCCCCTTACCGACTAAGTCTTTGAGGAAATCACAATGGATTTCATCACTGGGCTGCCTCCCTCTTTCGGTAAGACCGTTATTCTGGTTGTTGTTGATCGCTGGTCCAAGTATGGCCATTTCTTCGCTTTACTAAGTAATTTTACTGTAGTGAAACTTGTGGATGTGTTCTTGCATGGTATTGTTAAACTTCATGGAATTCCCTCTAAGATAATCAGCGATCGTGATCCATTATTTCTTAGTTCTTTTTGGGAGGAGCTAAACTGTTTGCAGGGGACTACTCGTGCTCTTAGCTTGGCTTATCACCTGGAGACCGATGGCCAAAGCGAGGTTGTCAACAAAGTCCTCGAAATGTATTTGCGCTGTTATGCATCGGATTCGGCCCACACTTGGGTTAAGCTGCTTCCTTGGGCTGAATATTGGTACAACACCGCCCATCACGTGTCCACCGGCATGACTCCCTTTCGGGCCTTGTACGGTCGCGACCTACCGACTATTATCCGCTGCATACCAGGTACTGCTAAGCTGTCCGAGCTCGACACTGAACTGGCCAACCGTGACCTCCTTTTGCAACAAATGAAGGCTAATTTGCTCAAGGCTCAAGTCCAGATGAAGAACCAGGCCGATAAAAATCAGCGCAATATTAGGTCGGTGATTGGGTTTTTGTTAAATTACAACCTTATTGCCAGGTTTCCCTTCGCTTAAATCGTAATCAAAAGCTGGGGCAGCGGTACTTCGGACCCTTTTGCGTACTTCAAAAAATTGGGAATGTCGCCTACAAGTTGGACCTGCCGTCGTCTTCTCACCTTCATTCTGTGTTTCATGTTTCAGTCTTGAAAAAGTGTATGGGTGATCCTACGACACAGAGTATTCCATTGCCGCTGCTTGATCCACTTGTTGACACCACTAACCTTAAGGACAAGGTTTCCTCCGATGGTAGGGGTAATGTCATGGACTCAAGCCCATCCTTGACTCACATTCACACCAGGGATCACTCCACAGCTGTTGAGCCACACCAACGACCAACACGTGACAGTCAACCACCTGCAAAATATTCTAATTTTGTTATGTAATTCTGTTATAAGCAGAGGAGGGCATAGGAGTGAGATAGAATATTCCATTTGTCCTTTGGGTGTCTTCTTTTCTTCTAATAGTATTATTGTACTGCTTCTATCTTTCTCAACCCCCCTTTCTTGAGAAACACTGGTATTTTCCTGTTTGTATTGAAATTCAAAGGAATGAATTGAAGTCAACATTTTCGCTTGCCTTATTTTTCTGGTTTAATATCGATTGTTCCATTTTGTGCATTCCACATTTCTTTTGGTCCTTCGCTTGTTGAATGAGCAAAGTGGGGAAGAGCAGGTTGTCTGCTTATGGGAAGAGTGGTAAGTTGCTAAATTTTCGTAATCACTAGTTTCCTGATATTTCTACACTGGTTTCAAAATGATAAGGCACTCTTGATATCGAAATTTGAATATACAACATTTGCTAATAAAGGATTCGGGCAAAGGCATTATTGATGACTAAGTTACATGAAGTGTTAATTTTCATCTACTTAGTGAAAGTTAAAAACTAGAAAGTAAGAAAAGCATGCCAGTTTGGAGCTTGGGTTTGGTTTTTTAAGGAAGCAAACTATTCCTATATACTTTATTCTTCAAAATACAATCTACTTTTTTTAATCACGATTAACCTTCGACTGTGGGGGTCTGCTCTCCTGAATAAATGATATTTTGCACTGTTTAGGTTGTAACTGCTAAATAATTTGGGGCTAATTTATGCTCTTTGCTATTTCTCTATTCAGTTTAATCTCATATCAAGGTAGGCTTGAATAAATCTTCATTTCCACTTATACTGCTTTGCTGATTGGATTATGTTGTTTAGTTGTTCTAAGTGTTGACCTGACACCTTTTCAGGTTCTACGGTATAATTGCACCAGGAGACACTGAATGTGATTGGTGAATTTGATGAACAGGGAAAGTGCGATGTACTGTGAATGTAATTGGTGAATTTGATGAACAAGGAAAGGGTGATGTGAACTCTAAGAAGAATCTTTTAATTGTTCACCCAGATGTCCTAGTTTCTGGAACCCGGCTAATACATTCTTTCTAGAATCTTAGTATTTTTTATCAAATATTTTTCAATTAGCTATTGAGCTACTGCTACTAGGCCTATTTTATCTGCAGTCCCTCCTGATGTACAAAATATTGTCAGGTTGTCGGTAATTTCTGTTGCCCCAGGCGGAATGTCCTGGATGAGAGATTGAAAATCAATGAACACTCAACTCCACCATTAGTCGGTACCTTGTTGCACCAATTTTTTCAGTTTTTGAGGATTTAAAGACCTTTTCTGCTCTAGTATCAAAATTCTTTGTATGGAACATTGCTGGCACTCATAAGAATTATGTATCTGAATGATATTTTGAACCTTTTCCACTTCTAGGCAGGGCTTATGAGGAAGAATCCTACAATAGACTTCTCGGAGGAATATGCTAGAATAGTTCTCCAAAAAAATATTGACAGTTAATATGCATGTGGAGGTAATTATAAGTAAATCTAAGTTATGATTATAGTTTTGCCCTTTGCTTCATCAATTCATTACACTTATCAAAGAAAACACTCTCGTTGTATGGATATTAGTTTTAATTGCTTACTTTTCAATATGTGCAATTTTCAGTTCATGAAAAGGATTTACCAAAGATCTTATTTGAAGCTACCCCAAAATTATTAGACTAGATTCTCCGATTCGAATAAGCTGAGGTGCATTGGTGTCTCATCACTGCTCTTATGGATTTTCGCTCTTGTTTTATTAGACATTGATTCTCAGAGAACTTAAGCATTGAGATACACATGTGGTTCGAAGGTGCAAGGAGTCAAATGTATTAACCGTTAAGAACCATGAAAAGAACTCTAGCAGTGAGTTCATATTGTAATTTAGCTGTGTAGTATTTTTCAATTTTAACATATATGATAGAAATTGGTAGGGATGCTGATATATGTAATTTGTGGATGTACATCTCTTTCTGTTCTTGGATAATGCTTTGAAAGTTATTCTATGTAAGAACTAAAACCAAGTAGAAGTTCTTAGAATGGTTGTTTCAGATTGATTGTGATGATATATGTTGTGTCTTGAAATCAGTAGGGTGTGGGCATGGGTCGTTCGTGTTCATCAAGGTGGATTAAAAAAATAGTTTTTAGTTATTTACATATGAAAAAAGAAGTCCATCGGTAAATTTATTAAACCGTTGACCAAACACAACACAGAATAATCGTCGGTATATTCACCGATGGTATAAAATTTTCGTCGGTAAATTTACTGACAGTCGTTTCTCCGACGCATTTTTTGCCTATAAATTCCATCGCTAAATATCCTTTTGACGGAATATTTAGACTTTTGCCAGTAATTTTCCGTCGCTATTTCCCCGTTTTCTTGTAGTGTTTCATTTGTCCTTCTCAGAGTATGAACTATCTTTTTCAAAATGGATTTTACGTTTATCTAATGTTATGGTTCATCGCAGGCAGTTTGAAATATTACAACTTGACAAGAACCCATTGGAACAATAGTCCCGCACCTCCTTCATCTTGAAGATGCCCCCACGAAGGATTAAAGAAAGCACCTCCAGCACACAACCTGTTGAGCAGTGAATCGGATTGAAGAAAATTGTCAAACAATTCCTGCACTGTTCACACAAGTTTCCTCCAAATGATAAATGTTGGAACTTCTGTCCCTCGATTTTGATCTGAATGTATGATGTACCTCCAAAAATTGCAACTTGAATCCCTCACAAATCAGTGAATGCATGACAGATGATATTGTGTAAATTGAAAATGAATGTAGGTCTCCTATTGTACCTGAATAGTGAACTTTAGTTTTGCAGGCTCTGAGTGTGTAAAATCTGCTTCATTTAATCATTCTTCAAAATAAAACTTTGCTTCTAGTTTCAGATTTTTGGAAAAACAAAACATCCACAAATGCTTCTTCTAATACTCAACTTCTGAACTTGCTACAAGTAATCAAAAACAAAAGGAAAAACATAACATAACATGAATATGAATATGAATATTGAAACTTGAATAGATGATTTTGTATTGAAAGTTTTCTAATTTTTTTCATGCATCCGAAAGTGAAGTAAGGAGCTTTATATGTAGCTCTCGCATGTTCTGATAAAATCTGATTTTGAACTAAAGGATAAAGACTTGAACTAATGAGTAAAACTTGTCTAGTGCTGACATTTCCTAATTTGACAAAACATAAAAGCAATTCATTTTGTTTTTAGTATAACTAAAACTAACATTGGTAAAAGCTAAAACTTGTACAACATGAACAGTAATTACTTTCTTCAGCAGCAACTTGATTCTTCAGTAACTAAAATCCTGACATGCAAATCCAATTGTCAGGCCATGAGAGTGAAATGCTTAAAGGATTGACTAGTTGCACTTGTTTTGCTTATCTCTAATAACTCTTGATTATGCTAATTAATCTAACTTGATTTGCTTCAGTTTTTTTTCATGCTTCCTGCTCTGCATCTCTTCTTCTGATTTTCTTCTTGCTGCAAAATCTGATTTGTCTTCAATCTACAGAGCTGCTTCAATTTCCTTCGAATTCCTTCAACTCCTTCTCTTCTTGATCTTCAAACTTCAGAACTTTGTTTCTTGAATGCATAGCCTTCTGAATTATCCCCAAAATCAATAGCTCGATTTTTCTGATAAGTCTTGGAGGCTTCAACTTGATATTCACCTTCCTTTTCTACTTCAGTTTGATTGCCATTGCAAGATCTTCAGCTAGCTTCAACATAGCAGGTTTTACAAAACAATTCATTCCAACAACTCCTCCTTTGCTTTGTAAAAGATGCACACCTATCATACTTCTTAATGATTCAAACCTCCATTTCGGTAGTGCTTTGGTGAACAAATCTACAAGTTGAAACCTTGATTTGCAAAAAGCCATCTTGATTTCCTTTTCCTCAATCAATTCCCGAACATAATGATACCTCACCTTCATATGTTTAGTTCGAATGTGGTCAACTAGATTCTCATCCATTGAGATAGCTGCACTTGAGTAACAAAATATTGTCACACAACTTTCCTTCAATTCATCAACATCCAACATGATTTTCTTTAACCATTGTGCTTGCTTGGAAGCCATGTTCACTACCACATATTCAGATTTAGCTGAAGATTGAGCAACACTTCTTTGTTTATTCGAACTCCATGTAAATATTCCAGATCCAAAGCTATAACAATAACCACTTCTACTCTTGCTTTCATTGCTCCCGGCATAACTAGCATCACTGAATACATACAACTCTACTTTTTCACCTCTTCCAAACCAGATTCCACACTCAATTGTATGCTTAACATATCTAATAATCCTTTTAACGTAAACAGCATGTTGCCTTGAAGGCAATTGATTAAAACTTGCCATAATGTTCTCGACACACATAATATCAGGTCTTGAAACACTTAAATACATTAATGATCCAATCATACTCCTATAGTAAGTAGCATCAAATTCCTCACCTGGTCTTATCGGTTCTAGCTTCAATTGATGCTCCATAGGAGTCCCCATTCCACTACTCTCCTTTAAACCAAACTTCTCTATTAAATCTTCAGTATATTTCCTCTGATGTACAAAGATCCCATCTCTTCTTTGATCCATCTCCAATCTTAGGAAGAAGCTCATCTCTCTCAAATCTGTCATATGAAATTCTAACTTCATCATCTCCTTGAATTCATCTGTTAACTCATCATGTGTTCCAATGATCAATAAATCATCAACATATAAAGAACAAAT
>JANSVA010000005.1:25101744-25138461 GCA_025504915.1 Erythroxylum reticulatum | reverse complement strand
TAAAATAAATTTAAATAAAAATAATTTATTAGTAATAAAAATAAAAATAATTTATTTTAAGTTTTATTTAATTTATAATAATTATTAGTAATAAAAAATTTATTATTATTTTAAAAACTTAAAAAAAAAAGAAGAAAAGAGAGATAGAAAGATGGGAGAGAAGTTTTAAAAGTTTTTGAAAATAAAAAAAATCTTTCAATTTTTCAAAATTTTCAGCACACTCAAAATAGCGATTACTAGTGTTGAAGAAATATATCTTCCTCTCGTTAAGTCACATCGTAACATAAATCATCGAAGTGCTGCCATCTTACGGCTTGTTGATTTCCACTTTAATTTATTGATTTTTATTTTTGTTTTCAAATTTAATAAAAAATGCATGTTTGAGTTTTTAGTTTTAATTCCTTTTAATTTTATTTTTAATTTTATTTCACAGTCTGATTAATATAATTTCACATCAATCACTAATAAAAATTATGATTGATATAATTTAATAAAAATTATTTTTATCATTTATTTTAATTGATTTTTGAAAAAATATAATTTCAAATTAAATTAGAATTAGTAACTAAAATATATAAATATTAATTTATAGATAAATTTTACTTATTAAATTTTTTATTTTAGTAAAATATGATAAATCTTTTACTAATAATTATTAATAAATATTATATAAAATTAAAATAAACTATTTAATTGATTAATTCATAAAATTAATTTATATTTAATTTTTTCTATTTTATAATTATTATTAGAGATGGCAAAAGGGCCCAGATGGGCCCAAAATCAACAGGCTAGGCTTGGGTTGATCGAACCTTGGTCTGGGCTTAGACTTAGGCTCAAGCTACCCGGGCTAAGTAATGCAAAATGATGTTGTTTTATATTTTTCTAAATAAAATAAAAATTCAAATCGTCCCTTATTATTATCAATAATAAAATAAATTACATTGATATTAAAAATTAAATCAAAATTTATTTTATTTAGAAAGAGAAACTAAAAGTAAAAAATAAAAATAAAAACTACAATTAAAAAACAAATGTAAAACCAACCGATGCCTTAATTATTTTTGCAAATGATAATAAAAAATAGGCTCTTATTGAGAATTGAATACAAAATTTCTTTTATTTTACATACTAAGATAATTTGATTGTAGCATTTTTCTCTTTGTATATCTCTCTCCATATATTTGTGTTCCAGTTATATTAAAATTACAATAAGTTATTGTTTATCCTAAAATATTTCATCATTCATCATTTGAGATCTAATTTATTAACACGACATCTTATGCCTATCTACGTCTAAACTATGTGGGTCACTACTTCTATTTATCAAAAAGGAATATAACATTTTATATATTCTTAAATTCTTTTGTATTTGGCACAATATATAAAAGCATTAACAAAAGGAAGACCCCAGAAGAAGTATTTGCTATCTCCACTCCAATTCATTAAGTACCTAATTCATGCTTATTCAGATGCTTGTGCTGATAAGCTTCCATTAATTTTTAAAAATATATAAAAACATGTAAATATATTTTCACAACGAATGGAATTATAGAATATTTATATATTTTATCATAAAAGATTATTGAGCAATTTATTTTTTTGAATTATTAAAAGAAAAAATTTGTATTAGAAGCAATGAATTAAAATTTGAATCTTGTTGGCTCAATGAGTTAACTAGGAGCGAGTCAATTAGCCAATTCAAATATATATATAAACCTATAAAATTAAAAATTGGCAGGTTAAGAAGCAAACTAATTGGTTTCATCAAATTTTTGTAACTTGTGTAAACTATTTGGTAGAGTTCATTACTTATTCCTCTCCATTGTTTCTTTTCAACTTTTTAACCTAGATTTCTTTAAACTCCTTCTTCTCCTCTATTTCATAACAAGATAAAAATGATAGAATACAAAGAATAAAACCAAAATTTATAACATAAATGGTTTAAGAAGGGTTGATAAGGATTTAAAAGGAGTATATAAATGTATGAATTCATATATTATTCATATGAATATATTGTGAAAAAGTGGGAAGCCAAAGTAAGTTGTTAAATTTTTACAAAGAGATAGTTATGAGCTGAATATTGTGACTTATAATATTGTTATAAATCTTTGGTGTGACAATGGGAGTATGAAAGAAGCTTATTAACTACTTGACAAAATGTGCAAGAAAGGAATTATCCCCAACATGATAATTTATCATTTTTTTATTGTCATAGCCAAAAGAGATTCTTTTATTTGACAAAATGGTGGATAGTGCATAGTTGTGTTAGGTTAAGCATAGGCACTTCTGTGATGCTTTAAAGAAGTTTGGAAGACTGAAAGTTTCTTTAACTAGTTTTTTTTGTGACCAAAGAATAGGCTTCTGTTTAAAAATAGTTTTTCACCAAAAGAGATCCTATCGAGGAGAGATCACACTATTTTATGTTTTGAATGCCATATTAAAGATGAAACATTAGAAAGGTAACAAAGAAAACCCTGTAGATACATGTAGAAATCTGACATTCAAGTACTAGGATCTTATTGTCTAGAATATAATAGAAGAAAAGAGACATAACAAAAAAGTTACACACTTTTTATGTGAGATTGATAAATTTGTCAACTGATTAAGAGTCTTTTAATTAAAATTAAAAAGGATGAGAACTTTGAAGAAAATGGCTCACAAAGACTTGAAAGCAAGATGAAGTTCAAAAAAATTTCCATAAAAAGATATATATGAGTTGGGAACCTAAAAAAACCATTAGAGAAAGTATTATTTTGAAGAAAACCAGTCATGTTGAAAAATTCTACCAACTATAGCTTGAAAATTTTGTAGTTTTGGTCTTTTGAAAATTCAAGAGCAGTCTTAAGAAATTAGAGAGAAAGGAAGGATAAAGAAGTTAAGTATCTTAAATAACATAATTAAATACTTGTGATAAGAAAAAACTAATGCTTAAAATCACTACAATGTGGTAAATTTGGGAGTAAACAAAGCTCATACGTATGAGCTAAAAAACACTAAGTAAAAAGATGGCCTTTGAAAAGTTGTTACAATGAACTAATAACAAAGAAGCACAACTATTGATGATTGATGGCTAATAAGTGTGAAATATATCGTGTTTTAGGGTATAGTTTGATATGTGTTTGTCTGTTTATTCGATTGTTTAGTATGTGTTTTCGGTAGACTTGTGTTAGTTTATGAATTATTTGTGTTTAAGTGTTTTTATGGGTTAATACAAGCATCTGAGCTTAATTATTATATCTTTGAAGTACCTTGATGTGTTTGTTAGTATTTCAGGGTCAACAGTGAAGAACAGAAAAGTTTTGAAGAGACTTGGATTGAAGCAACAACCTACAAACATGATCTATATGCCACAATTGTGACAGAAGTGAGGAAGAAAACTCACAATCATGTCCAAATTGCCACAATCATGGCAGAAGCATCAGACTTGGCTCACGATTGTGACCTTCCTACCATGATCGTGACAGAGAGCTTACATATGGGCTACGATTGGCCGGCATCGGGAAGATGTACAGACACACTAAAAAGTTAAGTTTTGAGGGTTTTTTAGGACGTTGCCATAAACATCAAGTATAAAAAGAACAAGACAAAAGAAGAGAGAGAGCTTTTTGCATCAGCCACCACCACGAAACCATACAGAGAGAAAGTTCATCAAGAGATTGAGAAAGAGACGAAGGAAGAGAGACGTGGAGAAGAAGCCTACACGAAGTACTTCCCTGAACAAGAGGTTTCCCATCATTGCTGCCTCCATCATCCATTCGGATATATTTTCAGTGTATTTCCATTTTTATTTATATATAGAATTGGAATAGCTTTTGAGGTAGGATTATTGAATGTTGAATGATTGTCTAAACTCACATTCGGGTTGCTTTTATCATTGATTCAATAAAAATTTGATTGTTTATGATAATTGGGTTATTTGTGATTAATTTCTGCATTTTCATAAATCTGTAATAGACCGCAAGGGTGAATTGATGAAAAATAATTAAATTGGGCTAACAAGAGTTAAGTAATTTAATAAGAATGAGAAATAAATCAAATCGTAATCGTGTGACGAGAGATCTCACATAGGTTCCTGGTAGTTTAGTGGAAAACTTCAAATCTAGTTAAGGTGTAGATAAATTACGAATTGAGAAATTGTAATTTTCCATAATCTGATTAGGGTTTATAATTTAGACCTTTTGGTTATAATTCAAGAGAGAGTAATCAACCATAGGACAGTCCAAGACCAATAATCTGACATTTCATAATTAATTAGGTTAGTATTGAAGAAAAGTAAAAATTTCCCCTTTCTCTCAATTGGTAGTTCTTTAGGTTGATTATTGGTGTGTGCCTTGGAGGTTGCTGAATTGTTAATATCTTGTGATTAATTATTGAGTTGAATTGGTTGATTGGATTTATTGATTGAATTGCATTATTGTGGTAGTTTAGTTGAATTGGAATTTCTGCGTTTAGTTTGGCCTTAGATTTTAGGATTAACTTAATCCTCCTCGTGGGATCGACACCTTAGGTACTACGCGAATGACCTGTACGTTTGCAAAATATCAAGATTAAAATTAAAACTTACTCATATCAGAAAATCACGATAAAGGTTTTGGCATCGTTGCTAGGGAGGCGATAGTTTAATTCTATAGTTTAAGGCATTAGGTTATTTTTCTTTATTTTTATTTTTATTTTCCTTATTTCTTTCTTACATCTGAAAACGTGCTCTTGTATGAACATAAGAGTCACGAGAAGTTCGAGTTGCGTAGCTGAAACCTTAGGTTTAGATATCACTCGACTAGAACACACTATTAGGAAAGTTCAGCGAAACGAAGAAGAAGAAATCGTGAAGACCACATTGGCAAAGGAGTTTCAAAAGGATTTGGACCACAAAGCGAACCAAGGATTACAACAGAGGACCCTTATGGACTTTATAAGACCAAGGTTCAATGTTGCTAACCAAGGAGTAGCTAAGCCACCTATATAAACCGCATCATTTGAAATTAAACCAGCTCTCCTGAACCTGCTTCAATAGAATGTGCAATTTTATGGACTAGCGAATGAACACCTCAACACTCACATAGTAAACTTCTTAGAAATTTGTGATACCTTTAGGTACCATCAGATGTTGAAAGATGAGGTTCGAATTAAGCTCTTTCCCTTTACCCTTAATGTTATAGAAGTGCTCTAAAGGTAATCACCTTTAGCACTTATTGTATAAATCATTTTATAATTAATAAAGACATTTTTCATTATTTCTATGTTCATACATTTATGGATTTGATGTTGATCTTAAATTGATTTAATGAAGTCCTTGATACAAAACATAGCATGTAGGAAATCATGATGAGATTATGATAATGAGATTCCTATTATGTGTAATTATGTTAGTATCTAAACTTTCCCTAGTTATAGGATTAATTAGATGGGATATCATTAATTTGGATGGACTAGCGCATGTTATACTCCTTGATTAAATCAAACAGTAGATCTCATAAGTTGTAGACATGAGTTGTTTAAAGTTAACATGCGCATGCTTACTAAGGGTAGTAAGTACATTAGATTCACCTACTATGAGACAATCATATGGATATTCTATTCCAGTGTCAATGATAGTCTCATCATAGCAATGGTGCAAGTATCCTTTTACTTGAGGTGCTTAAGGATATCTCAGATATTGATCATGTGTTTTGACTTCATTCATCAGTGCCTTTCAAAGGTTACTCATAGGGTGGTGATTGGGTACAACTTGAGGTATTCGGAGGTAACTAAGTAGCTAATAAAGGATTCACCACTCCTGATAGAAGGAGATGATATCCACAGCCTCTTGTCAGGGTCGTTATTCGAGAGTCTTTGGCCAGAGCAAATATGTGTCATAAATAGAGTCTTCAAGATATATAGAGTAATGAGATCCTCAGGACAAGATCTAATAACACCTGGACTAGATGTGACATAGGCAGTCTAATGGGAGCTGACACTTTAACTATACTCTAAACTAAGTGGGGTATAGATAGTGAAATGAAAAATTGCATAGCAACATTACATATAGAAGAATTCGTTGTCAAAACACTAACTTTCCGGTTAATTGGAGGTTATGACATGTTTCTAGATACCACTCTTGACTTACTTGAATTAAGTGTTAATTCAAGGAGCTAACATAACTAAAAACCTAATGGGTCATACACATAAGAGATCTGAAGGATAAGTAAAATGGTCTTAAATGGTGATTCAAGATATGAGAGAGTGTTTTGGGATTGTATCGCGATATGATCGTGGTAGAAAACATTGCATGGAATGGATTAGAAACAAGTGTTGTTGGCTTACAATAATGCATACTATTCATAGTCATTAACTTCCCATAACTTCTATTAATGCATGTTATTCATGACCATTAACTTCCTATAACTTTCCATTAGTGATGGGGGTTATGGAAGGCTAAATGGTGCAAAAAAATGAAATTATTTTCTTGCATCTAGTGTAAGACACAAATGAAAAAGAAAGGTTATTTTTCTTACACACACTCTTTTTGTCTTTAACTCTCACAAGAGTTCTTGTCCTTGCTAGAACAAAGAAAGAATTCTAACCATCTCCTAGTGAGGTTTCATCCTTCTATCTTTGTGTGAACTTTCATTAAAGACAGTCTGCATTAATTGTCGTGGTTTACAACAACCCAATGTAGAGAAGATTAAAGAATGAAGGAGATCCTCAGAAAGGTATATAAACATCTTACATTTCATGTTTTTATTTTTCTATATCTATATTATGAGTAGATCTAGTTTTTGAGGTTCCATTTTATTTCTACTGCGTATATTTGATATATATTATGTATGAGAAGTATGGTCAGAACCTAACACTTAGAGATAAAGCGAAGGCTTGTACCACTCCCTTAACCCAGCCAATGTTACCACTTGGGATCAGTTAGTTCGTGTCTTCTTAAATAAATATTTTACTTTGACTAAGACTACTAAGATCATCAAAGAAATTACCAACTTCTAATAAGGTGATGGGGATTTAATCTACAAAGTATGGGAATGATATAAGGATTTGCAATGGAAATGTCCACATCATAACTTACCCAAAGAAATTTTGTTGCAAATGTTCTATAATAGAGTTACCATAGATACAAGAGGAACGATCGATGCAACTTTAGGAGGATCTTTGATGAGGAAGACAATAGATGAAGCTGAATAATTAATAGAGGAGATGACGAGTAACAAGTATTTATGGAAAAATGAGCGGAGTAGACATCCCACTACATTCCGTGAACAAAAAGGAATTATGGCTATTAATCAGATGACAGAAATGTAACCGAAGATTAATAATTTGACTCGACTGCTCAATAACATGCAGGCTTCATCCTCAGCTTTGATAAAGGTAGTGTAACTCAAAGTGTGAACTTTGTGGACAATTGGATCATAACACAATGGACTGTTTCTTGATGAAGGAAGGCAATCCAGAGCAAGTACATTATATGGGAGCTTAGTATGGGTGAGGAGGGGGAAACAACCCCTATTACAATACTTACAACCTTGGATGGAAGAATCACCCTAAATTTTCTTGGACGAATAATGCGGGAGGACAGTTCAGACCTCACGGACAATCGGGATTCCAACAAGATAAACCAAACTCAATGGAATCGAAGTTGGATAAAATATTAGATAAAATTAGAGGCATGAAGGATGCAGACAAGAGGCTTGAAAGCAAATTCGAGCAATTACCAAGAACCACGCCTCTTCAATGCATAATCTGGAGGTCCAAGTAGGCCAATTAAGTGAAGCAATATCTACTCGGAATGCAGGAACCCTTCCAAGCAACACTGAGTGGAATGCAAAGGAATGGATTATAGCCATCATCCAGACTCAGGAAAAGGAACTTGACCATCCAAAGGAGAATGGAGATAAAGGAAATGGACAAATAATTGTGGAACTTCTTCCAAGTGAGCTCAAAATTGAGCCAATAAAGGAATCTCGACCTAAATTACCATACCCTATTCTAGCACAACAGAAATCATTGTCAAGTAGGTTAATGAGGAGTTCTGAGGAGGTTGACTTATATAAGGTTAAGAACATAACGAAACATCTACAAATAAGGCTCACATTAAAAAAAATCAGTGAACAAGAAGGTTAAGGGCACGAAGCAGAAGAAAACCCTAATATAGCACAGAAAAAAGAGGATCCAAGAGATTTTTACATTCCTTGTAGTATAAATGGAGTCAACATAGATAGGACATTCGTGGATTTAGGAGCAAGTATCAATATGATGCCTTAAACCTTTAGTCAAAACTTAAGGTTAGGAGAATTAGTGCTCACAAAGATGTTAGTAAAGACAGTCAACATAATAGTACATCAACTGAAGGGGATTATTAGGGATGTGCAAATACAAGTTGATAATTTTACTTTTCCCACAGACTTCTATATATTAGATATTGGAGAAGATATGGAAAACCATATGGCCCTTGGACGACCATTTTTGGCCACTGCTTGGTCAATCATTGAGGATCCTAGAAGTACCTTTAGAAAGAAGCGATCACGTAAAAGAAGGCAAAAGAAGGATAATCACAAGGAAGGTGGAATCAAGGGCATGGTAGCTCATTTGCAAATTATTAGATTAATGACTACACTACCATTACGCCACTCATTTGAAGCACTATAAGCAAGTTAAGAGCGTCCAGCTAACAACGTTTAAAGAAGCGCTGCATGGGAGGCAAACCATGAAATTTCAATTTCCTTAATTGTTTTTAGAAGTTTGAATTTCGTAGTTAGGTTATTTCGTTTTCAATAAAATCGGGAAGTTATAAGACGTCGACATGAAGTGGGTGATCAATGAAGTAAGCAAAGAGAGGTGAAATGATCACGAAGAGCTAAAAAGTGATTTAGGAAAAGTGGAGAAGGACCACAAAAGAGGGAAAATTTCAATTTTGTGGAAAACTACAGGCCACAATCATCATCTGCGGAAGGTAAAAATGGCAGACACGCACAGTTAACATAAAAAATTTACCATTTTATCATCCAATCGCCTATAAATACAATTCTAACTTCACTTTTTCAATCACTTTCATTTTCACTTTATCTCTCTAAACTTTATCTCTCACAGCACTCTCACTTCTCTTTAAAAATTTCAAACTTCCAAAGTTCTTCCCACTTTTACCCACTTGAAAGACAATATGTTGTGCATTAAGCAATCAGCCAAGCATTATCAATCTCAGGGCGAAATCAAGTATTGGGACGAGGAAAGAGAAACAAGGTAGTAGACTTTGGAGCACCATTCCCGATCTACACAGAGGAGGAAGGTATCCATTTCTGAACCCTCAATGCTAAACAAATTGTAGTCCCTAAATAGTTTGATTTCGATACACTTGATAGGCTAGAACTGTGCAATAGGGTAGAGAACTTAGCGGAAAGAATTCAGTGAGCAAAGTTCATACATTTTCAAATTTCTGTTTACTAGGAGCTCACTCTTGAATTGTTTACTTCCCTCCACTACAAACCTAGGAACCCTAGAGAGATGTGGTTTAGGTTACGGGGACGAGCATATAAGCTGAACATAGAAATTATGTACGATATGTGTGGGTTCCTCGAGTCTTCCATTATCAACCAACATAATGATTTTCTTGCTTCTCACTATTGGAATGAGCGAACTGGGCTAGAGAGTTTCGATGCCAAAAATGCCCACAACAACATTATAGGGACTCATGAGCACTTGTTGTTGCACAAATTCATGTGCCAACTATTTTTGATACATTAGAAACCAACAAGTGTTTTACAAAGGAACTTTTATGTTGTGGTGCATGGATCACAACATTCTAGTATGCACCTCCACACATGTGCTGAACGTCGTTGTTACAACTCTGTGCAAAAGAAGCAACAATTATTAGGAATGGGGTATTTAGTCTTCGCATTGTTGAGTATTATGGCTTAGAATGTAGTGGGTTGACCGTCCATCTTCCAGACTTCATGAACCATCATCATTTATAACGTGCTGAAATTCTTAAGTCCCATAACATGGAACTTTAGGATATCAACCAAAAGACTCATGTGAAGATCAAGGCGAGTCAGGTGAGTTCCAGTAAAGCGACGCTGTAGGAGGAAAAAGTGGATTTGAGTAGTGAGGAATCTGAGGAAGAGGAAGAAACAGAAGCACCAGGCTGGAAGAAGGGTCTAGATACAATTGCTACACACAACACAGTACAAGATACAATCTCTGTAAACACCCTTAGAACAATGAAGGAGATGGCCTAGGCACAACGACGTAAGAGCTGGGACATATGTTGTATTCATTGCTATTTCGAGGTTCAGGGCATTCAATTTCCACCTCCAACACCATCACCATGAAATTTGTTCTAACCCCCTTTCTCTTAAATTTAGTCTTTATTTTTATTTATGTTGCTTCAATCTTTATATGTGTTGTTGACCCTTTTTCACATTGAGTACAATGTGTTGCTCAAGTGTGGGGAGGGTGATGTATTTTATTTGAATGTGAATTTTGCATACAATAGTTGTTAGGTTGAATTTTGTGAATCGTGTGAATGTGTCAATGGCTTAGATGGATTGAAATTGATTTAATTTTGATCATGGTCTATTAGGTTGTAAAGAATTATTAGCTTGCAGAATTAGTGAACTGAGGTTCTTTAATAAAATATGCAGCTTAATTAGGTTTAGTGTTATGTGTAATCCTTTAAATTATCACATTCATTCATAATTTGAGGCCTTTTAACTTAAGAAGCTTTGCTAGTATTTTTTTTCATGGAAATGAGTAGCTAAACCAACAAGGTAGATAATAAAAAAATGTGTATGTTGTTATTTTTTAAAATAAAACAAATACTTATTCTATTGGCCTTTAGGTTATGAATAGATCTAGTAGCCAGTTGAGAACGTGATATAGTTGAGTAATTAGATCGAAAATGTATGCCTTCACATAAAAAGGCTAGAATGACATTCTAACAAAGCAACCAATACAAAAATTTGACTTAGATGAGTAACCGGATCGACATTCATGACTAATGTTTGCCTCCGCACAAAAAGACTAAGTCCATGTTCATAAAAAATAAATAAAATAAAAACGTGTTTTCAAATAAACCTACTGAACTTGTAATAGTTTGACTTTTCATGAAAATGTACTTAGGATTAGTTACAGAGTTAAGTGGCCAAAGAATTATTAATGAGTGTGTGCAATTGAAAAGGGTAAAACAAATTAACACTTGAGTTTGGATTAATTTGTATATTTAGTTAAAACCCGAAGAAATGAATTATGCATGTTAATGATTTGAAATGACTTGAATGATTGTCTTTTAAATTAAATTTATTTCATGAAGTTGAAGCCATTGTCTCATTATTGCATTGTGTGTTGTGTAAATTTTTGTGTGTTTATTGTTTTGTTTGCTTGAGGAAAAGCAAACGTTTAAGTGTGAGGATGTTGATAAGTGTGAAATATATCATATTTTAGTGTATAGATTGAAATGTATTTGTCTGTCTATTCGATTGTTTAGTATGTGTTTTCGGTAAAATTGTGTGTGTTTGTGAATTATTGTGTTTAAGTGTTTCTATGGGTTAGTACAAGCATTTGAGCTTCATTATTATGTTTTTAAGGTACTTTGATGTGTTTGTTAGTATTTCAGGGTTAATAGTGAAAAAATAGAGAAGTTTCGAAGAGACATGGACTGAAACAACGACAATCATAATAGAAGCATCAGACTTGGCCCATGATCGTGGCCTTCTTGCCATGATTGTAACATCGTGGGCGGCATCAGAAAAATGCACAGCCACACAGAAAAGTCATTTTTTAAGGATTTTTTCTGGGTCTTTTTGACCCCGAAAAAATCATAAGGCTGCTACAAACACATTAAGTATAAAAGAACAAGACAAAAGAAGAGAGAGAGAGCTTCTTTGCATCCACTACCACGAAACCTTAGAAAGAGAAAGTTCATCAAGAGATCAAGAAAGAGACGAAGAAAGAGAGACGTGGAGAAGAAGCCTACGTGAAGTATTTCCCAAAATAGGAGGTTTCCCGTCGTTACTGCCTCCATCATCCATTTAGAGTTATTTTCCAATGTATTTCAATTTTTATTTATATATAAAATTGGAATCGTTGTTGAGATAGGATTATTGAATGTTGAATGATTGTCTAAACTCACATTCGGGTTGTTTTTATCATTAATTTAATAAAAAAACTAATTGTTTATGTTAATTGGGTTATTTGTGATTGATTTCTACATTTTCATAAATCAGTAATAAACTGAGAGGGTGAACCGACGAAAAATAATTAATTAGGTTAACGAGAGTTAGGTAATTTAATATGAACGAGAAAACAATCAAATCGGTAATCATATGACAAGATATCTCACATAAGTTCCCGGTAGTCTAATGGAAAATTTAAGATCTAATTAGGGTGTGGATAAATTGCGAATTGAGAAATTGTAGTTTTCAATAATCTAATTAAGGTTTATAATTTAGGGCTTTTGGTTACAACTCAAGATGATGATGGTTATAACTCGAGAGAGAGTAATCAATCATAGGACAGTCTAGGACCAATAATTCGACATTTCATAATTAATTAGGTTAAGATTGCAGATAGCTGAAAATTTTCCCTTTCTCTCAATTGGTAGTTCTTTAGGTTGATTCTTAGTGTGTGCATTGCAAGTTGCTGAATTGTTTATATCTCATTATTAATTATTGAGTTGAATTGGTTGATTGGATTTATTGATTGAATTGCATTATTGTGGTAGTTTAGTTGAATTGGAATTTCTACGTTTAGTTTGGCCTTAGATTTTAGGATTACCTTAACCCTTCTTGTGTGATCGACACCTTAGATACTACGTGAATGACCTGTATGCTTGTAGAATATCAAGGTTTAAATTAAAACTTACTCATATCGGAAAACTGCGATCAATGGCTTAAAAGTTGTAAAAGTAAATAGATCAAAACTTGAGAAGTTGGCAAAAGGGTCACTTTTGACCCTAACCTTTTTATCAATCAACAAGTTTAACTATAACATTTTAAAGAGAGCAATTATAACCCTAACATTTAGAAAACGTTAAAATTTGACCCCACCCTAATGAAAAATTTAACCCCCTATGGTAATTGTCAGGTCAGCCACCCTGACAGAAAATCTAACCCCCTCTGTTAAGTGTCAAGTTAGCCACCTTAATTGAAAATTTAACCCCCTCTGTTAAATGTCAGGTCAGCGTTAACCTGAGCTAGATTTATAAATAAACTAAATAAAATAGGTGAGTCCTACATTGCCACTTCATTACTAATATGGCATAGCGCTGACCTAAGCTAGATTTATAAATAAACTAAATAAAAAAGGTGGGTCCTACATTGCTAGTTCATTACTGACATGGCATAAGTTCCTATAAAAAAATTAAAAATGTCACAAATTGGTTTGAAGGAGAAAGATAGAATCAAGACACTGCTTAGAAAACTACCTGTTAGATTCAACCAATACAATGGTTACATTACACCGAATTAATCTGCAGGTCAAGCTTTCTATTATTACTTCACTGAGGGTGAATGTGACAACGAGTGTAATGTAATATGTAGTATAGACTTTATTACATACCACGGATCTACATGAAAGGATTAAAAATGAAGGTAATGTGGAATACTTGATTTCGGTTCCATCTCTAATTTTGATGCCGATTTCGAGATCCAAATAATCAAATGCTTTCCGGGATACGGGCTAAGTCTTTCTATAGTTTTCTTAATATATAAGTTCTCTTAACGGGTCAAAAATTCCTTATGCCTACGATTGATATAAGCAACTACAGGAGACTTTAACCTTTATATAGCTTCCATATCAAATTTTCTCATCACAAGGCCAATATGGATCTGATCCATACTAATTAGGACCCATTTTTTACCCGAACTTTGACCATTAATCTAGATCATTCATTGAGCCACTTTATTATCTTTATATGGACCAAATTACGTAACTTAACTGATAATTTATTTAAAAACCAAAAAATGCAATTAATAGTTGTCCAACTTTATGGGAAAGGACAAAAATGTCCAACAATCTCCCCTTTGGACAAGCATTAATTGTAGTTTTGACTCTAGTCTAAAAACTCGGTTAAGTTGCACCATTGAATTAGTTGACTAAGTTTAAAAACAAAACATTTGATCCAAAGATAATGAAAGTCCATCATTCTATCCTGCAAGGCTTTCAATACCGAAAATCATCAAATGCATGTGTCATGTGTAACATAGATCCAATAAAATTACGTATACCTAATACCTCACTAACATGAATGGGAAAATGGAGTATGACAAACTATGATGATACCTTTATGATCTAAATTATATCATCTTCATTTGTAGGTCTTGATTTCTCCAACTTTATGCTAAACTGCATTAGAGAAATCCTATTTTCTCTCACCGAATGCTAAACAGCATTAGAGAAAACTTGTTTCCTCCCAACAAATGCTAGACAACATTCGACAAAACCTTCATGTTCTCCAATTGAATGCCAAACTACATTAGAGAATACCTTTATAGGATTAAAAACTTATATCCTCTATGTCATGTCAAACTTCATAGATATCTATACTAAAACTGTATGAGTCTAAATGACATAGGCACAAGGTCAATCTATTTATATGCCCAATGACCTTTAAATGCTTAAGATCGACACAAATCTCAAGACTTTTATACATATTATGACATATAGACAACACGTATTATTGAGGATAAACGATGATCATCTTTATCGATGAGCCATCATACTATCATAATACATCAAACTGTACAAATGTATATAGAGCAAACATAACGGTCCCCTAGTTAATAGTGTCTAAGGATGTCAAAACACCCATACTGTATACTTTTGTCACAAACACAAGTGGGCGTATTCCTTCAGTTAAAGGATTGACTTACAGTTCATCAGTCCTTAAATGTTCCAAACCTTAATGTCACCTTTTCGTACCAACACCTTTATGACTAAATAATTGATCTTTAAATGCTAATACCTTCTGATATTCTCTGTTGTTATTAAACAACACGGCAAGAAGATTACCACAGTACACCTAAATGGGTCTAGCCACTAAATCAACCACAGACAACTTAGAAATCAAGTTCATGAGCTAAACTGTCTGTGAAGCAGCCCTATGGCATGCACTCTACATGCATAGTCGAGGAAGTTACCCATGTCTACTTGACACACTTCCATGACGTTATACCATATGCAAACTTAAAATTGTAACCCTAAGTGGACTTTCAATCATCTGAACACATAACTAAAATCTGAATTTGAATTTCCCTACGAGGTTTAGTTTGTTGACTTTTCTATATGTCAACATATAATCCTTAATTTGCTTTAGTATCTCAACACTCACTAGACTACATTCCAATGGTCTACAATTGGATTAACCAGATATTGACCAAACAGTCAAACAGTGAATGCAATGTTCTACCTAGTACATAGCCGAGCATATATCAGGATATCAACCATAATAGATACGGAACATTCCTCATAACCTCTCTCTTAATTTTATTCTTTGGATACTGTACCAAAGATTATCTCTAACTATGAGAGACAGGTGCTACGACATGTTTACTTCTAACCGTATTAAACCTTTGTAACACATATTCAATGTATGCTAACTATGAGAGGTCTGATGAGTATTGAGATTTGTCCCGGTGAATCTGACTACCTAGGACATAAGATGTTACACCAAGGTCCTTCATGTCAAAGTTCTTGACCAAAAGTTACTTAACCTCATACAATGTAGTCAAATAATTTAATGTGAGCAATTTATCATCCACATGCAGTGATAGGAAGATAACTTTGCTCCCCTTGACCTTGTAGTACAAGATCATCCTTTTTAACTTTATTTTCCATAAAGCTGAAAGAGGTCACAATCTCATCAATTGTAAGGTATCATTTTTAAGAAGGTTTGATATAAACCATATATTAATCTGCATAATGTGTAAACCATATATTAGGTTGTACCATATAGACTACTTTATAAAGGTTTTTACTCAGGAAAGGGATTTTGACAGCCACCTGATGTAACTCTATATCATCATAAGCTACAATTGTCATATATCCTCCAAGGATATGAGAGAAAAGGTAACTTAAAGTCAACCTTTCCTTTGAGTGAACCATTAGGCAATTGAGTGAGCTTATAAATTGTTGAACTTTATCCTGAAATCCTTTAAGTCCAAAAACTTCATTTACAACTGATGAGTTTGCAATTCCGCTGCAAATCAATTAGCTCCTAGACCTTACTATACTTTATAGCTTGCATCTCGTCATTCATTGCACCCCACCATACATCTGTATTGGGCCCAGAAACAGCTTATGTAAAGGTTATTAGATCCGTAACATGTCTAATAACATAGTCCTGTATACCTGATAGACTATGTAATCAGATGGGATAGCAGGTCGTCTCATTATATTGGATTCACTTAACTATATGAGATCTTGTACGCCTAGGAACCTCTGTATCTATAGGTATGGGTTACTGTTCCTATATAGGCAAGGTACAAAGACTTGATCCACTGGATCTAATTGTATGAGTAGCGGTTACATGATAATTGTGGTATCTGTCGTGCTATCATCTGAAGGGTCAATAAGCCCACCATTATCATAGAGATAGTATTTCATAAACTTAACTATTTGTAAGTTCACTCTTCCGATGTCTCCTTCTCTACAATAAAATCTGTAGTCTTAAAATGGTCGAGATATCATATTAAACAGTAATGAGGGGAATGAGCATGCAATCTTTCTTTATAAGGATTATATTACCTCAGTAGGGCAGCCCCATACATGAATGTGTGCAAGGTTATGTTTCCAACTTTTAAATAATTAGGTAGATTAGTCTTATTCTGCATTGACTTCTTCAAGCCCTTTAGGGTGCAGTTATGCCTTTTGGCAATACACCATTTTGTTTAGAACTACTCAACATTCTAATTGACTCCAAATAGGCAAATGGACCTTTTAAAGTCCTGAAATCCCGTATTTGCCATGATATTCTCCTCCAAAGTCAAATCTGACTATCTTGATGAATTTTCCCAATTGGTTCTTAACCTTCAATTTTTAAGTAATAACACATGACTGTAATGGGAATAATCATCAATAACTATCATAATACATTTAAAATTGCACAATGCAACTGTATAAGGTTTACCTATATCTTTATGTATCATACTCAACAAGTTAGAAGTATGAGTTGACCTCAATATCCTTATTAGTCAACTTACCCCTGCAACAGTCAGCATATGTTCCTAGATCATTATAACTTAGAATTAAGAAATGTTTTCCTTGATCAATCGCTCAACCCTAGTTCTGGAAATATGGCTTAAACTTTTATGCCACACCATGTATGACTTCTCATTCATCAGGATCCTTCATTTCATAACTTGTTTAGCAAGATATAAAGAAGCATTTATCTAATTTGGGGTAAGACACATTCTATACAAACCATATGATAAGAAAGTTATACCATTATGTTTTGCATTAAACAACAACTATACAACATAAGTATTAAATGCAAAACGTCAACCTTCTTTACCCAAAATTGATAAAAAGATCACATATAAAATGTGTCGTGTAAAACCTAAATGAACCTTACAGTAAAGTTCTATACATAGATCCTTCTTTACCCAAAATTGATAAAAAGATCACATATAAAATGTTTCGTGTAAAACCTAAATGAACCTTACAGTAAAGTTCTATACATAGATCCCCTATAGATATTGCTTCCACTTTTTCATTGCTTTGAACTATTAGTTTCTCCTTCCCTTTATTTGGCTTTATCCTGGATATAAACCTTTGCATTGTGGAAACACCTTGATCAGATGTTCCACTAAATAGCCACCAAGTACTTAATGTGACTATCACAAATTAGATTCATAATTGACAAGCCAAAGAGTAACCTAATGGTTGTCACAGTCTTTTCTTTTAAATCTCATACTACTGATTTCTTTATATACCTAGGACCTTTATCGGCATTGGTTTGACCAATATCAGCATGTGGAGAAGATTTGAACTTTCTACCTTCAAACTTAGCGGGCTTCATCTTTGTCTTTCCTTAAGCTACTTCGAGGGCTGTAGGAGTAACAAACTTAAGTTTCTTCTCCTCAACAACGCAATAAGCTATCAAAGCATTAAAGTCCCTACATCTTCAATCTACTGTAAATTTGAATTATTCTTGAAAATCTTTTCATTACTCCCCTTTTCTCCTGTATACCTTATGGAGAATAGTTATTTCATTAAGGCACTTATCTCGACACTAGATGAGACTATGTACCTCTGAGAGACATTATCAAGAAACTCCTTCATTATGTCTATGCCCGAAAGTCCACTTAGCAGATGGTTAGGGATGGATCTCTTAATGGTCATCAAATTTAATCTATTAGACCGATCTCAGGCTTCGTAGGTTACTTTATGAGTTTTCAAGGTCATGGATGTAAGTGGAGATGGTTTATCCGTTTGTATGGTCATATCAACCACAACTATCTCCATAATATTCAATACATCCTTCCTCCACTTCTTTGAATTGAAACTGATAGGGTTTCAATGGTGATATTGATTTTTTTTATTGAAAAGGTGACTTCAAGATAATCTTTAAATTAGCACAAATATAGGGCACAATGATACTCAAGTTATTAAATAGTATTTTTACTGAAAATCTAATCACACATATTATGAAACACCTTTGGGTTGAATACATAATATATGCAATTAGATCTTCATACATAAAAGCGATCAAAATACAAATCATCAACTCTCAGGACACAACTACTTGTGGCCGAATAGATCATTCAAGCCATGACTTTCCTTTATCTAATGCCTTTATGCACATCTCAAAATCTCATTTAAGGGCAACCCTTTTGGGCAGAATAACCAAACCTAAAATCAAAGACATCCCCTAACATGTAAGCAAAACAATTTAAAATACTGACTTGAAAGCCCACTTTGGTGACTACAGTTTCATCAACACTCAAAAAGTCCACAAACACAAGGTATACATCTTTATGTTATCCTCACATTCTTTATGGGCATATAGTATGTGACAATGTAATATCAAAAAATGCAAAAATATGAATGCACAGTCTCATTGTCACACACTTGTACTGAAGACATTATCTAAAAACTTCATTTGAGACTTTCGTAAAAGAAAAACATTGATAGAGTGACTATCGTGCATCACTGAATACTGAACCGACCACCCGAGACACGAAAACCTCATGTATCTCCCATATGGCAAGTTCATTGCACGAAAATTCACTCAAAAATAGCTTCAGAATGTCTTAATTCCTTTTTTGATCGACTATCATGTAATCCTGAGCACTAAGCATGAGACTCGAGGCATAAGAACCTCATGTATCTCCCTTATATGATATCCAAAGCATGAAAATTCATTCGAAATCGAATTCAGAATATCTTAATTCTTTTTCTGAAGTTAAACTTTAATTTATTACTAATGTAATAAATCTACAAAAATAGAAAAACTTACTTTATAAATTCCCTAAACCCAGAAACTGACCCAAATTTTTTTGAAAACACTATATCTTCGTACGGCTGACATGGGAAGCCACGCCCGCGCCGAAGCACATTAGATGATGCGCTACCCACGAGCAGACGTGCGTCCACTATACGATGTATGATATGCATGTGTTGACACACGTCCCCCATGGCACGTGCCACGTGTAGGGTCTAGATATGGCTCGTGCCACCATCCCACGATCATGGGAACGCGGGTTGCGGGTTACGCGTGCAGCCATCACTTGCTGGAGCAACATGGCGTGACACAATTGACACATGCACCGTACACACCAACCGTACGCAGCCTCGCTTACTGTAGCAGTGTCCGTCACACTGACGCTGGAGGCGATTTTTGGCATCCTAGAATCCTGGTTTTTTCCTCCGTTCGGCCCTTTTTTGTAGCTAGCCTTATGTATATCACTTTTACATAATTATATACAAAAAAACTTAAAAATGAATCAAAAATTGAGGAAAATCATATGAGATGAAAATTTGAGAAATTGAAAAACCTTCGTTTATGACAATCCGATCACGTAACCGCTCTAATACCACATGTAATATATAGTATATACCTTATTACATACCTTGGATCTATAAACGAAGGTAATGTGGAATACCTGATTTGATTTCGGTTATATCTCTTATTTCGATGTCGATTTTGAGCTCCAAACGATCACGAATCTCCTAGGACCTTTTATAGAAAGTGCTCTCCAGGACATAGGCTAAGTCTTTTTACAATTTTCTCAATACGTAAGCTCTTTTAATGGGTCAGAGATTCTTTATGCTTACGATTGATATGAACAACTACGGGAGACCTTATCATTTATATAGCTTCCATATCGAACTTTCCCATCACAAGGTCGATATGGGTCTCGTCTACACTAATTGGGACCCATTTTCTACCTAGACTTTGACCCATTAATCTAAATCATTTATTTGGCCATTTTATTATCTTTATCTGGATCAAATTACTTAACTTAACTGATAATTTATTTAGAAACCAAAAAATACAATTAATAGTTGTCTAACTTTATGAGAAAGGACAAAATTGTCCAACATGTAAACCACATATTTTCTGGCTCAATGTAGGTATGCAAAATTTTGAAGATTGATGACCATGTTGTTTCGCATGTTAACAGTGACTCCATTGTCAGGCCCTAGTTATTCATCTTTGGATTACGAAGCCATGCATTGTAAAAATACGGTGGAACTTTAGCTGTGCGTATATATGTGTATGTATGTGTGGGAGAGAAGACAAAGAGATAAAAGGAGGGAGGAGAGCAAGACTTATAAATAAATTAAATAAAATGTGGGTCTTATATTTATAATTAAATTAATTTTAATTTTTTAAAAGTGAGTCTCACTTTACTATGTTAGTAATGATGTGGTATAGATGCCTATAAAATAATAAAAAATAATTTAAAAAGTCAGGTCAACACTGACCTGACACTTAATTAAAGGGGTAAATTTTTTGATTAAATGAGTTCTAATTTTAACATTTTCTAAATGTTAAGGTTATAATTGTTTTCTTTAGAATGTTAAGTTAAACTTGTCGATTGATGAAAAAATTAAAGATAATAGTGATTTTTTTACCTTAGAGAAGTTTTATGTATACTTTTACGTGCGAAGGGATGATTGAAATAGAAAGTAAGAGTGAACTTGCCAATTTATTTTCTAGTCTCTAAACAATAATACTTTTTTTAAGTAGTTTAAATGTAAAATAAAAGTTTAATAAATTCAAGTCGATGTGTTGTTCTAATACATAAATTGTCTTGGACTCTTTTTTAAGTATGATATCTCAAACAATCAATTAGGGATAATAATAGGTAGGCTTAGCCCGACCCTACTATCTCTAGCTTGGCTGGCTCAACTTAACTTTTTATTTTAATTTTTTTTCAAAAAAAACTTTATCTTCAACAAAATGATGTCGTCTTGTAATTACTTGTTAAACTTTAGATTAGGTGAAGTTTAGACAATATGGGCCCTGGCACGGCCAGAGGTCCAAACAACATAGGCTTGACTTATTAATTTTAGCTCTGGTCAGGTTGGGTCGAGCCGAATTATCAAGCCTACTTTTAATATAATTTGTAAATAATTTAGGGAATAAGAAAAGTTTTAGGATTATAAGGTGAGGAAATTGATACTTATGGAAGTTATGTATTTTATTGTGAATTAAAAGAATATGCATATGGTTTATGATAATCATTTTGGTACGTATTTTCCTTCGTTCATAATTGCAATCAAATTCTTCTTAGTTCTAAAAAAAGTATTTAGTTTGATATAATTATGCGTTTTATAAAAAATATTTTATTTTTATATTATATTTATTATATAACAATTATGAAAGTTTAATATCCTTTTTTTTTTCCCCTTAACGGTTTAATTAAGGGTTGATTCTATAATAATCATGCAACTAACATAATTACCTTTTCTTTACTAAAAAAGGAAAGCATACACTCGCTAAGCAGGAACCCTAGCTTCCGTGCGATTACTCGGGTCAAAGACTCTTGATCAGACTCCAATCAGGTCAATACTCTCTTTCTCTCAATTCACATGTATACGTACACACGTATATGTATTGAATAATTTGATTTAAAAATCATTGAAGTTTGAATTTCGTTTCATTTCCTGATAGGATTATTAAATATTCTGTGTGATTGGTGAAGCCAGAGATCGAAAGTGTTCAAACTGACAAACTATGTGGGGGGTTTTAAGGAGAAGAGTCGCAAGTGGAGGCTCGTCTTCTTCGGTTAGTTTACTCGTCATTTGTTTCTTCTTTTTTCTTCGTTTGTGGCATGAAGTTTTAATCTTTCTGTTATTTTTGGTTTTAGACTTTTTTTTAATTTTTGTTGATTTTGATGGAATTTTTTCTTTTTGGGCTATTGTGACAGATTCTAAATCAGTTTCGGGCTGTAACTTCGGCTTCTAGAGTTCCATCTTCTCCGGAGAAGGAGGTGAGTGCTGCTACTATATTCTTGTGTATACATAATAAGTGGTTGTGGTAATGAATATGAGATGGTTCATTTCAGTTTGCAGAATGTGTGCATTTTGTCGATTGCACGGTAAATTCATCTTACCCGGTTGTTGGGATGTGGGGACGGTGGAATTTTCCAGAAATGATTGGCAATCGAGTATTTTGAACACTTACAGTTTGTCCTGGATTTTATTTTTTAAATCTTTATCTGTTAAAATTCTATCCAATCATCAACTTGAACTTAGTTGCAAGCTCTGCCCCCATCGAGTTCAGCTTATTTTGTCTTTTGTTCTTTTGGTGCCATAAGTGGGACTCTCTCTCTCTCTTTTCTCTGTGAGGTTTGTAACATCTTAACTTGTAAACAGATTTTACTATTTCAAGGGGGGATTGGCCAGGCCAGGAATATCACACATCTTATCTCACCAGGTAACCTCAGAGCTCATATTTGTGTTTTTTCTGGTGTGGAATTAAGGTCACTTAAAAATCACGGTTTTTTCTCTTTTGCTGTTATAGGTTATTCAGTCAGTCCGGCACCAATGAGGTTAGTGATATTATTATTTTCTTATGCGTCTAGTGCCTAACTAGTGTCTTGTACTGGAGTAGTGAGTGGAACTTTGTGGAATTGGAAGAAATTTTATGCGATTATATATTTTTGTAGACAAAATTGATATTTCATATATACAGAAAAATGTTTGATTGAGAGACTCAGAAGCATGGAATGCATCTATTATGGGGTTGCTTGCCTCTTCATGTTCCTTTATTTATTTTGTAACAGTCTACTATGAGGCATGGTTAGAATTTGAAATTCCTCTTCTTGTTCTTTTGAGTTCCTATAGTCAAATTGCCTTAATGATGTTACCAGTGAAGTAATTTAATACTTACAGTTAATGCTGAACTGGTTAATCTGCACCACTTTGTATATACCTAAAACTCAAACCCTTGTGCCTAAGCAAATCAGTAAAAATTTGAGATGTAAATGAGTTCAAGTTATGTAAATTTAGAGTCTGTTAGCTAGGAAAAAGGAACTATGCTTATGCCTGCGTTCAACTCTTTCATGTAATCAAATTTTCTCTCTTATATTTCCAGAGATGTCCTTTCCGGGATTCAGCTTGTGGCTAACAAGCAAATGTTGACCAGACCATTTTCTACAGACAGTGGTATGAAATCAATTGCTTTGTCTTACTAGATTTTCCTAAATTTCTTGTAGACATGGATTTAAATATCTGTGCCTGTGTATTTTGATCTACTCTTTGTGTGGGAGGCTGGGTCCATATTTTTTGTTGAAGAGTCTTTTTCTTTGTTGGGGATATTTGATGCTTATGAACTACGATTGTACATTTGATCTCTCCTTCATTGTAGATACCAATATCTCGGTAAATGACGATGTAGCTGAAGAATATCTTAATTTGTATCTTTCTGATGTCCTAACTATAATAGTATTCTTTTTCATTGTTACACATTATATTAGAGGAAGTGTTGGACTGATTGGGGATCCTGCATTTACTTTTATGTTATGGCACATTCTACTTGTGCTTTTATTTTTAACATTTTTATATTGTCCATTCTGGTTGTAGAGGATTTGGTTGATGCTGTTGTCCCTTTTATGGGAGAATCCATCACAGATGGCACTTTGGCAACCTTTTTGAAAAGTATGGATTTCTAGTATCACTTCCTTATTGCTGTTGTTTACTTTGTTATTTGTTTGGAATCTCTTGATCACTATGCCTCTTGACCAGAGCCTGGTGACAGGGTTGAAGTTGATGAGCCGATTGCTCAAATTGAGACAGATAAGGTGTTGTTTTCCTGTTGCCATGTTTCTGTTTTTCATTTCAAGTTGACAGTAATCATGCTTGTCTTTTTTATCCTGGAGATGTTTATTTTCTTCAGGTAACAATTGATGTCGCGAGTCCAGAAGCAGGTGTGGTAAAAGAGGTAATTACTCGATTGTGTTTGTTAATATTATCGTCATCATTTACTTTTCTCTTCTCCTGTTTTGTTGTTGGAGTTCACCATTTTGACAATAAATTGAACGCCACGTGTGCATGTTTGCAGTTTGTAGCCAAGGAAGGAGATACGGTGGAACCTGGAACCAAGATTGCTATAATTTCAAAATCTGGTGAAGTTGTAGCTCATGTTGCTCCCTCGGAGAAAATTCCTGAAAAAGCTGCTCCCAAGAAATCAGCTCCTTCTGAAGATAAAGGTAGGGAGAAGACAAAGCCTAAAGTTGAAGCAGCTCCTGTAGCGGAGAAGCCCAAAGAACCAGCAGCACCATCACCACCACCTCCTAAACGCTCAGCTACAGAACCCCAACTTCCCCCTAAGGAAAGGGAAAGACGAGTAAGCATTTTCTTTTCTGCTTCTGTACACTTCTAACAGTGTCATGTATTGTTTTATATTTAAATTTTAAAGATGTTTAGAAAAGAATGGATTGTCTGAGTTAAATACCTTAACTATTACAGGTTCCTATGACAAGGCTACGGAAAAGGGTTGCAACCCGATTGAAAGACTCCCAAAACACATTTGCTATGCTAACAACATTCAATGAAGTTGATATGTAAGTTCCACTTACGGGTAATATGGTTAGCTGTCTAATAAGTTCTCCTTTATTGTGCTGTTACTAATCTTTGGGTTTGAGGGTCCTCAACATGACTAGTATGTCACCAATGAAGTTATTTTCTTCTTTTTTGGGGTTTCCTCTGTACAGACTTCTGATGTATTCCTTTTTAATTGAAATGAAGAAGTATATATGTCTCCTATTGGCATTGTTTTGAGATTTAATTGATATTAATTCTTGTATCAAGTGTTTATGCTTTCAAACAACTGGTTTTAATGTGACTTTTATTGCTTTTGAGATCCATTCCTTGGATTTATGTCACGATATACTCGGATTTCAAATTGGTGTTGATTTATAGTTTACTGCTTAAAAACCTGGCCTGGGTGAGTGTGTTGGTGTAGGAAATTGGTGTTTGGTTCTTGCATTGCTATGAATTAGGATAAACTGCTTTTCTGCCACTATCCCCTTATATTGGCAATTCCTTGTTGTTTTTCTCATTATAGGACAAATTTGATGAAGTTGCGCTCTGACTACAAGGATGCTTTTGTTGAAAAGCATGGAGTGAAGCTGGGTTTGATGTCAGGATTTGTCAAGGTTTGCTTCACGTGTTGTTATGGGCATGATGGTTAGAATCTATGATTCTTGCAGTCTAACATGTTGGAATTCCGTTTTCTTTTTCTTTTCCTCTTTTCTGTAAAATGGTTCAGGCTGCTGTTACTGCACTCCAGCATCAGCCTATTGTAAATGCAGTTATTGATGGGGATGATATTATCTACAGAGATTATATAGACATCAGTATTGCAGTTGGCACTCCAAAGGTTTATTTTCATCTAGTTGATTTTCTATTTTTATGGTCATTCATTTATCTGAAATTGTTAGAGCGTCTACTTCCATCTAAATAGCTATGTTCTTCCTGGCATCTGCATCAATTGTGCAGTGTGAGTGATCTTTCAAATTGTTAGTATTTATGAAAGTATCTTTTGGTTCATAGGGTAGCATAAGTCAAATATGGGAGGTATTCTGTTGCATAATGCAAAGCATCCACTTTTCTTATATATATGGGGACATACACACGAACACCAAAAACTGAATCAGTGAGAAATTTTGTAGGATTGTTTGGCTTGTAAGGAAGTTAAAGCAGTACTACTTTGTGAGTGGGAAATCAAATTACTACCTGCCTTTCTTCTTTTATCTGCTGGTGGATGATATGGTCTTGGGCGTAGGATCTAGTCACGGGACGATCCACCAGGGAATCCTCTTGATTTCCCTTTCTAGAGTTCTTCCCTTTTTTTGAAGACCCTAGGTTTCTATGCAAGAGGGAGACCTGTCCGTGACAAGGTCTTGTCCTCCAAGCAATATTTCTCTGATAATTTGTCTAATGCTTTATTCATAAATAGCGTAGCCTTATATAAAGGCTGGTTACATCAGTTTATTTAGGATAAGACTCCTAACAAGAATAGACCCACTAGTTTATTTAGGATAAGACTTCTAACAAGAATAGACCTACTAGACTTCTAACAAGAATAGACCTACTAGTTATGATACTAAATATTTAAATAGATTCCTTCTAAGGTAAGATCTCCTATTTTAAAGGGATGTTGTAAATCTCCTATCATTACTCCCCTCCTCGACAAGGAACTTGTCCTCAAGCTCGAAGTGGTTCATCTTCCTCCTCCAAGTCGGCCATTTCAAGCCAAAATAGCTGCTTACACTTTTGTTCCCTAGAGTATGGCGCATCACAATTAAAACAAAGTCCCTTTGCTCGTCTTTCGGTCATCCCCTCCTTTGACAAATGCTTGAAAAACAAGGCTAGGCTATTTCCTATACTGGATTCCGATGTTGGAGAACCTCTAAGGGTTTGCTGTCTCGGTTGTTGACAGTCCTAGGGTTGGCCTGAGAGCTTTTTGGCTGTTGCCGAAGCTGAAGCGTTGCTTATGGCTACTGCCCAAGTAGAAGTACGCCGAGCTCCCCCTCCTTGGTCCATCACTGCTTCCTTTCAAAAGCCCTTGTTGTTCATGGCTGTCGCTAGGGTGTTCGGCCCCTGCGGCTCCAAATCTCCATATCTTGTCAACTAATCTAGTTGTAAAGAGGCCCACCTGTTGTTTGGGTCCGAGACTAGTGGTGCGTGCTAATAAGGTTTGAAATTGATGCTGGTACTCCTCAACAGTACTCGTCTATTTGAGATTGGCTAATTCTCGTAACGGGTTAGTGCTTTAGGGGGGGGACCAAATCTTGTGTTACGTTGTGATTTGAAGTCCTCCCATGACATTCCTGGTACCTCCTGTTCCACCTAGTAATACCAGGTTGGGCCTCCCCCACTCGGTCCTCTTCTGCCGTCCATTGGCTCTGTAAAAGTTGATCATAGCAATGCAACCAAACTAGAGGGTCCTCTGAATCATTGTAGGTGGGGAATTCCAACTTCGAGTAATACGGCACCATCCGGGCCTCGGGATGCCCTTTGTTCGGCCTCTCCCCTTGGCTAGCTGAAGCATGGCTGCCGCTCACCCCATCTCCATGCCCCCCCACAATTCAATTCCTTTCCTAGCTCCCAAAATCGACGATTCATCTCATCGAATTGTGCATTTGAGTTTCTCTGGAAGAGCTCCTCCATTTGTTGGAAACGCTGCTCAAACCTTTGCATAAATGCCCTAAGCTCATTGTGGATATTCCCTGAGTCGTCCATCGTGTTTGTCTGTGATACCAAATTGATATGGTCCCAGGTGTAGGATCTAGTCACGGGACGATCCACCAGGGAATCCTCTTGATTTCCCTTGTTGGAGTTCTTCCCTTTTTTTAAAGACTCTATGTTTCTATGCAAGCAGGAGACCTGTCCGTGACAAGGTCTCAACCTCTGAGCAATATTTCTTTGATAATTTGTCTGATGCTTTATTCATAAATAATGTAGCCTTATATAGAGGTTGGTTACATCAGTTTATTTAGGATAAGACTTCTAACAAGAGTAGACCTACTAGTTATGATGCTAAATATTTAAATATTTCAATAGACTCCTTCTAAGGTAAGATCTCCTATTTTAAAGGGATGTTGTAAATCTCTTATCAGTGGAGTTAATTCGTTCCTCATTCTTTTTAGTTCTTGCTGGATTTTCAAGTGTATCCAATATAAAGCAGCTTGAATGTTTTGAGTTGATTCTTTTACTTGTGTGAAAATCCACAAAAGTTAACATGAACAACTCCTTTTGTATTGCTCTATTCATGATTTATACATAAATTTCTTTGGATTTTTCTGAGGCCGTCTTTTATCATACCCAGCTAATTCCTGAGTTTCGTCTGTTTTTAGGGTCTATGACAAGCTGCGCTTAAAGTGCATACTGATTGCATTTGATTAGCTATCCTTTTTCCCTGTAAAAGTTAATAAGCTAAATTGGATGTCCTGAGGAGACGTAAATTTTTACCAGGTTGCTCAGTTCTGTTGCATGTTTCCATGTCTCTTTTTATTAGGTGGAGTTATTATTAATAATAAAGGCCAGACGTGAGAAAAAGATGGAGAGCTTTAAAAGATAAGGCAACATATTATGACCTTTCTATTTCTTTCAGGGGCTTGTTGTTCCTGTTATTCGCAATGCTGCTAGGATGAATTTCGCTGATATTGAAAAGGAGATAAACAATCTTGCAAAGAAGGCAAATGATGGAACAATCTCAATTGACGAGATGGCTGGAGGTTCATTTACAATATCCAATGGAGGAGTTTATGGGAGCCTTTTGAGTACACCCATTATTAACCCTCCTCAGGTTTGCCTTGTACTGGAGTAACTAGTATGACAACTCATGGGTCTTGTGATGTATGGCTGGTATATTTTGTAGTTCTGGTTAACACATGATTTCATAAATCCATAGATGTCTGAAGTTGCTTTGTTGTAATTTGGACTGAAATTTCCAACTATTAAGGAGATTTTTAAATTTAGTGGTAGAAAATGCGTATGTTCTTTCATTTTTCTGTTGTGGACCTGGAATCTCATAGTCTTAACATTCATTTGACAGTCGGCTATCTTGGGGATGCATTCGATAGTGTCCCGTCCAATGGTTGTTGGAGGCAACGTTGTACCAAGGCCGTTGATGTACATTGCTCTAACATACGATCACAGGCTGATTGATGGAAGAGAGGCAGTGTTCTTCTTGAGGCGAATCAAGGATGTTGTGGAGGACCCTAGGAGGTTGCTTCTTGACATATGAAGACCATCTCGTCAATTAACAAGTTTCCTCAGTTACTTGGGTATACCTTGAATAAGCGCTTGGGTTAAGTTTTGAAGGGCTCTCAGTATTCACACCCCTAATACGGGTTCAACTGCGGCTGATTTGATCTAAAATGAGACTGACGTGTGTATTTGAAAATGTTTATTTCATTGTCTGCTGTTTTTTCTTGGATTCTGTCCAAGGTATATATTGATTCTCCATGTAACCGTTTTGAGAATAATTTCTAAAATGCATGGCCTTTTCACTAGACTCCCCTTATTTGTCTGTCTGCTCAATGTATGATATATCCCACCTGGGTGTGCTCTAACCCCTTGCTAACGGAATTAAAAGTTAGATGAGATGAGATGAGATGAGATGAGATGAGGAATATGTGGAATCGTGTCCATTTGTAATAATCCCTGTGGAGTATCCTAGCCTTGGTCTAGGGAGTCTCTTTAAACCATAACTAAAAATTAATTATACTGATTTTTAATATAAACTTAAATCTTTATTATATGATATTTATATACAATAAGTTTATGCAAATTGAAGCTAATTATATATATATATTTTATGAAAGGTTGAGTTAAGAAATTTAATAAAAATTACAATTGTTATTTTTACTGCAACCAATAATATCTTTTGAAAATTGAAGATGAATTAATGTCATAAAAGGCCTATAGATAGGCGCTGTTCACGGTAGTTGAAGAAAGGAAAGAATCCAGAGCAAGGGATAAACTCTGCTACATCAGGACTCCAGTAACTCTCAGCTACAAGTCAAATGTAAAACAAACCAACTTCAGCTCAGATCACTATTGACAAAACTTTTTGCAACGAATATTTTTCTAATCCAAGATATTACTTTTTGACCGAACAAGTGGTTCTTTTCCCTCCAGATAGTGTACGCAGAACAATCAAATGCAATCTTGAAGGATATAGTTAAATGTTTGCTTGATGACTGCATTTGACTTTTATTTTTATTGTTTATGTTTGAATAAGTATTCTAGTCAATAAGGTGTTACTATTCTTTAGGAAAAAAGTTAGTCCTTTTGTGATTTTGTAAACCATGACTTGAGTTGCTGGATTTATTGATTCGATTTATTCCAAGGATTATAAATTTAAAGGATGATTGGTAAATAAAAGATGATAGTTCCTTCGCTGATATATGTACCTTTCTTTTCTCCAAACTTAGAAGTTTTTTTTTCTTCTTTCAGGAGGCGGTTGGTTCATATAGAAAAATAGTAATAAGAATGAAAATGAATATTATCATTATAATTATGATGGTTAGTTAAGAAGAAGGAATGATTACCATTACTATTGATAGTGGTTGGTTTGTAAAAAATATTGAGAATTAAAAATTAATTATATTTTAATTAATTAAAATATTGTAATTAATTAAAATATTTTAATTAATGAATGAATTATATTTTAATTAATTAATTAAATTTAATTAATAAAATTATTTTAATTAATTAATTAATTGTATTTAATTAATTAGTATTTAAAATAATTTTAAAAAAAGTTACTACTAAGGAATGATACTAAATGGAGGGTATGGAGGATTCCCCACAATTGAAATATCAAACTATTGTCCCTCTAATGATAATCAACAACCAACTATTTACTTTTCATTTCTTACCCATTAGCCCCTTCTCAAACCCATCAACCATGCACTCCCTCAGTTTTGACTCTTATTCAAACCAACAATCTGGTATTAGAGTTGTCTTTTTTAGGGATCTGTGAAATGGAAGCTGAAGCTAGTTTTTCACAAATTGCTCCTCGAGTCTTTGATGGAGAAAACTATCAACTTTAGGTAGTGAGAATGGAGACTTATTTGGAGGCTTTAGATCTTTGGGAAGGCATGGAAGAGCATTATGAAGTTCCTTCACTACCAAACAATCCCACCATGGCCCAGATCAAAAGTCACAAGGAAAGAAAAACTAGGAAGTAAAAGGAGAAACCATGTCTATTTGCTACTGTTCAACAACCATTTTCATTAGAATCATGTCTCTCAAAATAGTAAAAGAAGTTTGGGTTTATCTGAAGAATACTACGGAGAGGAAAGAATACAAGGCATGCAAGTGCTAAATTTAACAAGAGTATTCGAGTTGCAAAAGATGAAAGAGTCTAAGACAATTAAAGAGTGCTCAAATAGATTGCTTGGCCTTGTCAACAAGGTCAAGTTACTTAGTACCTAACTTACTGATTCTCGAATTGTAGAGAAAATTTTGGTAATAATGCCTAAAAAATATAAGCATCCATAACTACCTTGGAGAACAAAAAGGATCTGTCTAAGATCACCTTGGCAGAGCTTTTAAATGCCTTGTAAGGCCAAGAGCAACAAAGACTTATGAGGTAAGATCATATTGTTGAAGGAGCTCTACCAGCGAAACATCAAGAAGTTGGAAAGAACAAGAAGAAAAATTATAGAAAAAATCAGTCATCAAGCAACAAAAACACTATAAACAATTAGGTCCAAAGTAAGGGTAGACACTCAAGAAGAAACTATCCACGTTTTCAACACAATGGCAGAAAAGGTCATCCACAATTCAAATGTTTGAAGAGACCAGAAGCAAATTGTAGCAAATGTAATCAACTTGGACATGAAGTCGTAATTTGCAAAAGCAAATTTCAAAAGCAAGAAGCAGATGCCAAGTCGCCCAGCAAGATGAAGAAGAACAAATTTTTGTGGCAACATGTTTTTCAACTTAGAGCTCTTCAAAATGTTGATTGATTAATAGTGGTTATACAAACCACATGACTTATTATAGAATTCTCTTCAAGGACTTAAAACCCACTAGAATCATGAATGTCAGAATAGGGAATGGTGGCTATATTCTAGTGAAAGGAAGGGGAGCCATTGTAATTACAATAAGTTTAGGTGCAAAGAGAATTTCAGATATTCTTTATGTACTTGATATTGACCAAATTATGCTAAGTGTGGGTAAGTTGATAGAGAAAGGATTGAAAGTATCTTTTGAAGATCAACAATGCCTTATCTATGATACTACTGGTCAAGAGATTTTAAAGGTTAAAATGAAAGGTAAAAGTTTCTCATTCTAAGGAGGAGCAAATAGCTTATTAAGATGAAGTCAGTACCACATAAATATGGCATAAGAGACTTACCCATTATCATCTTCAAAGAATGTTTAAAATGAAGGAGAAGGATATGAGGAGAGGTTTACCAGTGCTTGCTAATCATTTGCCAAATTGTAATGCTTGTCAATTTGATAAACAAAATAGGATGCCACTTCCTAAAACAACTTGGAGAGCCTCTCATAAGCTATAACTAATTCACACAAATGTGGCAGGACTTCAAAGAACATCATCTTTACAAGGTAGCCTATACTATATTCTTTTCATTGATGATTTTACAAGAATGTAATGGATTTTTTCCCCTTGAAATTCAAGCCAGAAGTGGCTGGAGGATTTTGGAAGTTCAAGAAGATGGTGGAAAATCAAAGTGGGCGCAAAATTCAATTTCTTAGGTTTGATAATGGGAAGGAGCAATGTTATGAATACCGTACTGGACTTAATATCGGATTGAGTTCTGGTACGATATTGTACCAGTAACGGTTAATATCGAGTACCGTTTTAGGTCATTTTTTAAATTTATAAAATAGTATATGAATTTTTTTAAAAATTTCAAAATAGTCCATTGTCATATTGTACAGTTTTAGTTTATTTAATTTAACTTTCTTTGTTTATATTTTATCCATTTTAGTTTTTATATATCTTTATTATATTCTAATTATTTCTATATATAATAATTATCTATAGATAATTATATAAATATAATAATTTATTGTAAAATATTGAAAATAATTCAAAATTTTGAATTTTGAATTATTTTCTATTTTATCAAAATTTTGAATTATTTTTTTATATATTTGTGAATTTCGGTAAAATTAGGATTTATTTTGGAATTTATAGAGTATTATAGAAAATAGGAGAAAAAACGAGAGAAGATTTAGAGATAGTTGGATTGCAAGGATAGAATTAATGAAGTTAGTTTCAAAAGAAACTTAGTTAGAGTTAGACCTTAGGAAAAGTGACAAGTGTAAAGGTGTCTTTATTATTTGTCAGAAGTAAGTTTGAGTTATCTAAGAGTTAAAAAGGGGTTTGTTCTTTTACTAAGATCTTTCCTTGTTATCATCTTCTCCGAATTTTTTTCCCATATACAGAGTTTTCCATCAAACTCCTTTTGAGAGTTAACTTTACCTTCTCATATCCCTCACCACTTTCTCCACTACTAAGTGTTTCTTCTGCCTCAAGAGAAAAACCAGAATTTGGTTAGTGTTCACAATGGTTTACGTAATTTTGTACGGAGTTAGGGCTTAAAGATAGTTGAAGCTTTTGAAGTCTTCAACAAGTAAGTAGTGAATAAAAATTGTTAGAGTTGTAGATTTTTGAAATAAAATTGATAAATTTATTGTCAGTGCATAATCATGGCATTTACGTATATTTATATTCTTGAACACTATGTTAAAGGGATTAAAATTGTGGATATGGTGTTATTTGGTTTTTGATGGATTATTAGTGATTAGATGTTGTGGAAATGGTTCTTGGAGTTGAGGTACCAACGCAATGATGTATAGGATTAGTGTAGAGAGTTAGATATGGAAAGATGATAGGCTCTATTTCTTCATCGTGCCAGTATGAATATATAGGTGTTTATACGTGAGTTGATGAAAAATTAAAGATGTTCAAGAAAAATGTTTTTGAGTCCAGGAGTGTAGAGACGTATCATCTGTAAAGATGTATCGTCTATAAAGATGCATCGTTTGTGATGATATCATATCGTCTATAGAGTTGTATCAGTTGTAAAGACGCTTTATCTTAAGAGATATATCGTCTTAGGTTGACTTTTGCTTCGTCTTAAGTTGACCATCTGTATTGTCTTAGGTTGACTTTTGCTTGGTTTTAAGTTGACCATCTATATCGTCTTAGGTTGACTTTTGTTTCATCTTAAGTTGACCATCTGTATTGTCTTAGGTTGACTTTTGCTTCGTCTTAAGTTGACCATCTGTATGGTCTTAAGTTAACTTTTGCTTCGTCTTAAATTGACCATCTGTATCGTCTTAGGTTGACTTCTGCTTTGTCTTAAGTTGACCATCTGAATCGTCTGCTTTGCCATTCATGTTCTTTTCGATTCGTCTACTTTTTGCTTCGTCTTCTTTTCCACTAGTCTGCTTTGTCATTCGTCTGCTTTTCCATTCATCTGCTTTTCCATTCATCTACTTTTCCATTCATCTGTTTTGTCATTCGTCTACTTTTCGATTCATCTACTTTTTGCTTCGTCTTCTTTTCCATCCGTCTGCTTTTCGAATTATCTGCTAGCTGCTTCGTCTTATATGGATAGAACCTTGATTGATTCTTTTAGCCATAACTTTATTGTTCGACCTCCAAATGACCTGATTTTTGAAGCATTGGATTCATAATGCTTTTCTATATCTTCCTCCATAGAAATAATAGCTTTTGGTTTTGACTCGAAAAAGATTGATCTAATAAAAGTAAGGGTATCGGTTGGAAGATCATAAAATGGATATTTTACTAAACATATTCCTGTATTTTTGATGATATCTTGATCTATAGGATTCCAAATGAGATGATATTTAAAATGGATTAAACTAGAGATATAGGACTACAAATTGGTCTCTCATTGCATTATATTGGTACAAATTATAAGTATACAGGTTTTAACGAGGTTTGTGATATCTGAATGATTTGTTCTTAAGGATCTCGATAAAGTAACCCGAAAGTGTCATTGAACATGCGTTATGCATATTGTATAAGTACATGCGCATTAAGGAATATTTGTATATTTATGCAAATATGTGATATGTATGTTATAGAGGAACACATCGGACGCCAGTCGGACATTGTCGGACCATCCGGGCAAGAGCATCTTGGAGCGTACTATGAGTTGACCTAGGTGATTTTCTAGGATTAATTTGATTTGATTTGATTAAACTACCAATATTATTTAATTGTTAGCAATTTGTTTATGAATGTCGGACTTAGGTCCGATGATTATGAGCGTTGTTTGAGTATCATAAGTGATTGTGATTTATGATATGTATGTATTTGATGCATTTCATAAAATGCACATTCAGATAAAGGCGTTGTGACCCGAGTTGCTAGTATGAAGCGCTTCCATGTAGAGCTTTGCTCCATGATTTTTGATTCTGCACGTAGAGCTATTTTTCGTGATTCTGTTCTGACTGTGCCCTATAAGCCGGTATTTGTAAAAGTAAGTGATAAACACTCAGTCACAATAATAACAACGAATATAAGTCTCATGCATATAGCATTATAAGACTGAATTTCTTTGAATAATTTGCAAAGCTGAAATGAGTGACAAAGTGATATGAGCTGTCTGCTATATTGAACTGTGTGATTATATGATATCTTATGATATTGAAATAACAGGAACGTAAATATGATCTAAATGAATATCTGTGACTTAGGTGTCATGTGAGTTGTGATCTGGTGAAATCATTAATGATGGTTCACTCATTGAGTTCACAAAACTTTTTAAAATTTGTGACTTGGCTTTTCAGGTATGAGAGGAGACCTAGTGCTTTAGATAGGACTAAAAGCCCCTTTGAATTTTTGTCATGGCTTAAAGGTCTGTCAGCTGATACTAGAAGTGCCATAGCATTTATTTTGTAGCTTTGTTTGAACCTATAAGAGGTTTTGTAAAAAAATTGTATGATGCAAATAGAGTAAGAATTGTGAATGAATACAATCAATGGTTCTAAAGTATAGTGATCTTTGAGTACTTTAGATGATGCTATGTGTAAGTTGGATTTGCTTTTGCTCCAATATACCATTATCATACGGTATACTTGAATGCCCTTTGGGTATTCGAGTATTTGCCTTTTGGTAGTGGGATGTTACAATGGTGGTATCAGAATATGGTTTGGCATCTTTAGGGACAAATGTGAGTTGAAATATGATAAATAGTGAGATATTCAGGTAGTAATCACCACTTTTATTTGTTATAGATCACCTTCCATAGGAGAACCAATTGGTGAGTTAGCTAACATGGAGTCCGTAAGAGCCAATGTAGAGTCTCCTGTATTTGAAAATGCTTGGATGCCTCCGAGAAGTCCTGTGAGGTGAGAAAGGAGATATGATAAACTGAGGAAGCAAGGGCCTGTAGACTTCTATAGAAGTACAGACCCAGCTGAGGCAAAAGGGTTGTTAGAGCGAACTGAAAGAGTGTTCGACCAGAGAAAAGAGTGTTTGATTATGCTGTCTCACTACTGCAAGCTCCTGCATACCAGTGGTGGAAGACTGTCCCGGGTAGTACTACCCGGCCTTGCCAATTAAAGTGGGAAGACTTTTTGAAGGTCTTTAGAGATAATTACACGCCTAAGATCTATTTGGTCATAAAGATGAAGGAGTTCTTAGAATTAAAGCAGGGTAGGATGTCAGTGGTTGAATATAAGGTCCGATTTAATGAATTGATGGGTTATGCCACTGCTCTGATCCCTACAGAAGAAGATAAGTGTAGGAGATTTGAG
>JANSVA010000005.1:25085736-25101644 GCA_025504915.1 Erythroxylum reticulatum | reverse complement strand
GAATTGTGAATGAATACAATCAATGGTTCTAAAGTTTAGTGATCTTTGAGTACTTTAGATGATGCTATGTGTAAGTTGGATTTGCTTTTGCTCCAACATACCATTATCATAGGGTATACTTGAATGCCCTAAGGTATTCGGGTATTTACCTTATGGTAGTGGGATGTTACAAGATAAGTCGAGCTTAATAAAATTTCGAGTCAAACTCGAGCTATGTTCTAACTAGGTCCGTTGCAATCCTTACACTTAAATAAGATTTGGATCCTTTCTTAAAACATTGAGTAATACTAATAGGTAAAGAATAAATGATTTATGGTTTCATTACCTTGAAAGCAAAGATAACAATAGTTGAATTTTACATTGATACTTGTGCTTTCTTTGATTCTTAAGGGAACTATGGGTAGGCTTTTTTGAGAAACAAGCTAGCTTAAATCAAGATACATTCTGATGAGGTCTTGTAGAGCTTCTATCACGAGTTGTTAGTGAAACATATGAAATGATCTCTTACCTATTGGAATGAGTCTTCTTTCCTAAAATTAAGGTTATAATTTGGTAAATTTTGAATATGCTTGGCAATAGGAGGATACTTGGATCTGACCTCAAATCCTTTACATGTTGTTTTCTTCTTTCTTCCACCATATTGCTTGGGGATTTTTAGACAAGTATAAGGAATTTCTTTAATCAAATCAAAATCATAAAAAAACTACAACTATTTTCATGCTTATTAACAAAAAAGTTACGTAAAGACTTAAATGTGGAAGAGAAATAAACTAGACAAATCCAAATCTCATTTAAAGGGTAAAAAAGTAAGAAGATAAATAGGTCACCATGTTTGAAACCCTTAGCCCCTTTAACATAATTGTAGGCTCCCAATTAATGAGGACACTATAAGAGACCATTGAGACACAACGAAGACGCCATTTGAGATGTTGATTGGGGAACCAAAGGTTGTCATGAGTGAGAAGAGGAAGTTACAACTTATAGGGTCAAATGTTTTATGAAAATCCATGTTCAAAGCACATCACTTGATTTATTATTCTAATGATTGTTCTTTAAGAATTCTTAGGTTGTAAGGATATTGTCTCCATTGTTCCTTCTATGAATGAAAGCTCTTTGACACGTGCAATTTAAATCACCAAGTAAAATAGATGAGTTATCAACCTGTAATTCTCTATGCTCTTCTAAATAGCTACCCTTTAAAAAGCTAAGTTAATTGCAAAAATGAATATTGCATTAATTCTAATTTTATGGTTGATTAAGGTCACTTGGTAATGTATAAGTTAATTAATGAAGAGGTTGTTGTTCTGTTGAATATGAATTAAATCAAAAGTGGTTATAATTTTACCATTATAATGAGTTGAATGATTACTGAAAAACTTTTAATGTTTACCTAAGACTAAAGACCTTTTTGGAAAATAGTGTTATAAACTTTTAATGTTTACCTGAATCCAAAGACATTTTTGGAGCATAGTGACTTATATTTTAGTCTCCAAGAGATCTATCAAAATAAGCTTCTTTGAAAGCGAATAATCTTTAAGCATATGAGGTTTATTAGAATGATCTTTGTATCCTAGGCTATTATTAACATATCTTGGGTAATAGGGGTTGCTCAAAAACTCTTTTTCTTTTAACTTTCTACTTGGTTTCTTCATATAGGATACTACTAATTCTTAGGTTATTCCTCATTTTTTGTGCACTAACTACTAATTAGTAATGAGCTATGATTTACTAACAGTCTGTTGTTGGTCTTAAATAGTATTTGAAATAGAAATAATATTGTAATCGACCATTGCTACCATTTAAACTTCTCCTCAATATGCAAGTAGCTCCCAACCTAATTAGTGTCTTCGATAGTTCCCTCTTGTATCTCACAATCAATAATTGAATAAACTATTTCTTTGATTCACAGTTTGACTGATTTTTGTCATCCCCAAGTTCTTAATCTAAGCTCATCAGCTTATTGTATTCTTATGAGACAAACTTCCTACATATGAATATCTAGATTTTAAGGAATAAGGATTTTGAGGGTTTCCAATGATGAGAGATTACTATTTCTATTTCTTCCAACTTTCTATCTTCATCAAGCTTCACTAGGTTTATTCCTAAGCATATTCTTGGATAACTCGATCTCTTTAGTGCTATAATATGCTAATCTCGACGTATTATAGTACTTAGTGAGTTTTTTACAATATAAGCACAAATTTAAAATAGACTAGTGCTCTAAAAAATAAATTATAAAAATTAGCTCATATTGTAATTCTTCTTATCTGTTTCACTAACATCATCCTCGGTGCCCGAATTGGTTCAAAAATAATGTCCTTTTAGTTTCACTTTCCAAAATATCATTTTAATTTTGACTTTATTAGAGACAAAATATTGTCGCTTTGAGAAGTTAAATAAAAAAGATATTATTTTGTAAAGAAGGTTTTAGCCTTGTAAATCAACCATCAAGTCGAGATCTACCCAAAGTTGTCAATTTAAACCTAATATGTTAATTTCAGGTTAAGTCGGATAAGGACAAAAGTTACCTTTAATCTTAGATTCTACTTATATCATGATAAGTTTACCTTATATATGCTACCTTAAGCACTCTCATCAAATTTGCTTCACAATTTAATTTGAATATAAACATATCTTCCTCATTCATGTATGTGTTCTTCAATCCAATCTTTAATTAGAGAAAGCTCGAGTTTGCATTAATTGGAAGACAAATCTCTTATCAATAAACCGCCTTATTGTTGTGAGTGAAATTTTTTACCTTTTGAAAAGCTTATTTATCACCAATTAATTAACTCCATGTGAGTTTATAATTAGAGTAGGAGGAAGAGGTAACAGGGGATGAAGCATTGGAAAAGACCATTTGTGAATAGCCACTTGGCTTTGGCTCCAGAACAAGGTTTGAGAGTCATAGAGCTGGAGGAGCTGGATGAAATTAAGGGAGTTTGGGAAGGAAGATGCTGGTAGGGGACGCAAAAGAAGGAGAGATGAGTTTGGTGGAGATGATTCGAGTTCGCCACGACCAAAAGGAGAAGCCTTTAGCGGTGAGAGTTGAGGAAAACATAGCTTCTTAGGCTTACTTGATTATGGGAATGAACCTGGCAAATAACCAACGCAAGAAGTTTGAAAAAGCTAGAAGGGTTAGAGGACACCTTGTTCTATCAAATTTGACCAGATCTAATCTAATATTATAACTAGAAAGTATTAGCATTCATATTTTCTTACTATTCAAAGGTAATGAGTATATTAATATAATAAGGAATTTACATGTAATTACAAAGAGAAGCCCCCAAAAAAGTTCCTTGGCAAGTCGAAGTGGTGTTTTAACATCTACCATTGTTTTGTTTGCATGTTCAATTATTATCTTTTATAAAGTGCAAAAAGGTAGAAAACAACTAATACTGCATGCATCAATGTTGTTAACTTAGCTTTGAGCTTCAAAAATAAAAGGTAGCATACGAAAAGAAAGCATTTTCATGTTCAATTATTATCTTTTATAAAGTGCAAAAAGGTAGAAAACAACTAATACTGCATGCATCAATGTTGTTAACTTAGCTTTGAGCTTCAAAGTAAAAGGTAGCATACGAAAAGAAAGCAACAAAAAATGTTCAATCAATTTAACGAGCCTAAATTAACCATTTTAGGAAGTCATAACACAACTGATTATGCAAAAGAATTTAAATCAATGAGTTACAAAACTTGTCAAATCTACCAATTCAGTTGTTGCCCGGATAATTCAAACAGCCAGACATAAGAGTTTTTATGACTTCAAGGATGTTACAAATTGTCAAAATCCTTTAAATCTTGTAGCCTTTTAAGGAAATTTAATCCTCAAACATTTCAGACTAACAAAGTCATTTTAAGATGGACTTACCTTTGGAGCTCCTGCTTTAAGTGCCGCTTTATAACTTCTTCCTTATAATAGTTTGGAAACCTTAATCTTTTAAATCTAATGAAGATTTGATAGTTGACTCTATATCCTATATAATATGAGGGATAATAGGTTGCTTATCATACACATTCTCCATTGCCTCTTAAACATACTTAATCTCCTTACTTTATGCCATAACCTTGCTAAGGGGGAGAACAATTCAAAACCTGGATCAACTCCTTTCTACCAATATGCTCTTCCTCCTCTAAATTGTGCATTTCCTTATTAATAGGTCACCATTTGGCATATCTATGCTATTTGGTTGCTTATATTCTTTCAATTTCTCCAAATTTTTCTCCCCTACCCCGTCAGCTTATTATGATCTCCCCTTTTAAACATTTTTGCAGTAGGTCTCCATTGCTTACCTTACAACTTAAGTGATGATGTCAAATTGTATGTTACAATCTCCCCTTTTTAACATTTTTGCAATAGGTCTCCATTGCTTACCTTACACCTTAAGTGATGGTGTCAAATTGTATATAAAACCTCATAATAGGGATGTAGTCAAGCAGATTCTTAGACATTTTCATACTTATGCATATCTTATAAACCAAATTATCTTTCTTTTAGCCATGTTCTCATCCATTAATAGTTGATTTCTAGTATAGCTGGCAAGTATACTCAAAACTTTAGTTGTCAAGGGCAAAAGGTACCTCAACAACAAGGCTGGAAGGAGGATTCTATAGTAAGTGGGGGTAGTGGTAAAGGAAGATGATGGCAAAGATGGAAATTAGTTTGGATAGGGTAGGAGTCAAACTTTTATTAAAGGAAGTCATAACAAAGTAGGCACTAAACAACTTTATGAAGAGAAAAGCTTGTAAGGTAATTACCAGAAATAGTAACAAGAACTTTAGGTGGTAAAAACAAAAATTTAAAAGACTGAAGTGTCTTTGTATACTAAGGAGCAATACTCTAGAGTATGTGAAGCTTGTGTATGTCACTAAGGTAAAAAAAAAAAAAAGATATTTGAAGAAGTGAGAAGAAGATCTGAGGTTGAAATAGTGGATTGGATAGTAGTAAGTTTGAAAATCCAAAGTTAGATATAGTTAAAGGAAAATAAAAAGAAAGGATAGAGTAAAGTGGACATAAAATGGAAGATTAACAATCAAAGTAGCCATTTTCCTAAGAGCCTAACTCTAAGTAAAAGATGGTGGATGAAGGAAGAAGCAAGACAAATGACTTGTGCATTTCTTTGAGAGAGACATTCCTAAGTGAAACCTCAATATATATATGGATAATTGAATGAAACTATAAAAAGAAGAATAATGCTATAGTAGTACAATAGTGAGTGGTAGTACTGGTTGTGGATAGAGCTATTTGCCTCTAGAGAGCTTACATATGAATGAACCACAAATTAGTTAATAAAGATTAAATAAGGTGCTTAGGAGAGATTGTTTGTGACCTTTCTAGTGTTAATGTAGAAACTTTTATGAGATTTCACATATCTTAGTACATTCAAAAGTGTGTTAACATGATATAGATATGGGTTAACTAATTGAAGATGAGATGGTTGTAGCTTAAAAGAATGCAATTTCAGTGTCTAAAAGATCTTATCAGTCTAATTAAATATATCTATTCTAGATTAATTAATTCATAAAGTCAAAAGTAATATTAGGGAAAGTACTTGTTTAAACATTAATAGTAAATTGAATTATCTTTTATTAATTTACCTTGTTATTGATTCTTTTGGTTACATATTTACTTTTGTGTTTATTTTTATCTTTCTTTAATCAAAATCTAATAATATAATTTTTTTTATTTATTTAGTTAAGACTAGTTAGTAGTTGAGCTTTTCTCATCCATATCATTTCTTCGAGGGATTGACTTCTACTTGCTAATTTATTACTTGTTAACGAAAGGACTAATTGTAATTTTCTCAATTAAAAATTATACTACTAAAAAATTCCTTCTCTTGCTTATATTGATCAACAAGACTCATTATATGTAACGTAATGTATACATACAGTCTCGAACCTCTTAATGCTCTTTGCAACTTTCTAGTACACCCAAGGTTACTTCCACAACTCATATATGGTCTACTTATACTAAAAGTAACCTAAAATAGTAATTAAAGATAAAACTAGCTATTATAATGGCTAATAGTAATGCATTGTTTAACAATTTTGAATATTAGTTAACCAATATGGTCACAAACTTACAGTATATATTATCAAAAGATGTTAGATGACTATACTTCCACCTAAAATTAGTAAAAATAACCATACTGGTTGACCAAACTTCCTTAAATTAGTTTTCCAAAACTTCATAAGTTTTAAAAAATCAAAATACATTCTTTTAACAAAAAATTCATTCAAAACCATTTCAAAATTTTCCTCAAATTATTTTAGTATATCAAGAGAGTTTTCTTTAAAACTTCCTAAATGTCATCGTGATTGTGACAAAGTATATATACTATACGCTATGTACAAAATGATCATGCGATGACTGAGTCTTTAATTAGATGACTAAGATAAGGTTACAAGAATGATTATAGTGATTTACTTAATTCCTTTCTATTCTTAATTCTTCTCTTAAATCACATATGTGCTCCTTTTTTTTCTCATTTTCTTTATCTTTTTATTCCAATGGCTCATTTTCTCACTTTACCTTTCTATTAAACTTCATAATTCATTTATTTCTTGATTATATTATAATAGGGCTATTAATATCACTAAAAGTAAATTCATTAATAGCAATATATTTTGTTATCATTAAAACCATAGTTAAGACCTTATTTAGTCAAAATTAGATAATCAATCCTTTAAATGCATACATAAAGAACAATGATATAAAAACATAATAATTCATGATGTACCTAACAATGTCTATAAACTCTCTAAAAATTCCTATAATTTAAAACAAACTATTAAAGATTAGAATGATTAAGTTCACTTCTTATGGAAATAATCTTATTAAAGGTAAGGTTGATGTAAATCTTTTCATTAAAAAGCATAAGCATGACCGATGTGTGTGTGTGTGTGTGTATAATTGTTATGCTTAAATTATACACACACACACACACACACACAGAGATACACATATCTATTTCTTTAGTCTTTTACTTAATTTTTAGGCTTAAATTACCTTATTTTTGCTCATTTTATGTGATGCTTTTAATAATTGTGAAAATGTTACCTTGGGATGAGCTTTATCAAGAATAGGAGAAGACTTCAATAGAAAAATAAAGAGAAAACCTGATTATTATTTAGGAATAGGTAAGCACATGAATGTGTGCCAACTTGTGTCCTTCATTTTCCACTTAAAAATGAAGACACGATCGTATAAACGGCCTGGATAGAGACTATATGATAGATATAATTTTTAAAGTGCATTGTAGTCTAACACACAATTGTGTCTTAATTCATGCCCATATCCTAATGTTGGTGGGATATTATGACTAATATTCCTCTCAAGATACTATACAGCTGTAACTAGATTATATTAAGATATAGATAGGCTGTATATAGTTAATATAGAATAAGTTTGAAATCCTTTAATTTAAGGGATTAGATTAGATTAGATAGATCTGGATAAATTTCCAGATTTAAACTTCTACTTATAATAGCCTATATATGGCTGTATACTTTCTATTCAAGTGACTATTCCCCACTTTGTTCAAGGTATTAGAGCCATAGCATAACACTTAGGAATGATTTTGTTTGGGTCGATTAGAGCCATGCAGGTCGAGTCGGAGGAGATCTCTACCGCTGGCTCGTCAAGTATGGCTCCACCAACATCAACCCATCCTCTCTCCAAAATAGTGCTCATAACTCTTAAACCAGCATAGTCGATTATAAACTTAATGGCAATAATTATCTACCATGGTCCCACTCGATGCTTATGTTTATAAGAGGAAGAGGGAAAGAAAAATACTTAAGCATAGAGCCACTTATTGTGTTCGACCCTTCAGACCCAAAATACTAGAATTGGATGGCCGACAACCTTGTTATGAGCTGGTTGATCAATTTAGTGACCCAGGAAGTCAGTGAACAGTTCATCTTAGCCACATATGTGAAAGAAATTTGGGAAAAATGCCAAACAAACTTATTTTACTATAAAAAAATACTATTGCTTTGTTCCAAATTAAGAGTCTTTTGCGAGAGACCAAGCAAGGAGAGAAGACAATGACTCAATATTACACAACATTGGTAAAGCTATGACAACAGTTGGATCTTTATGATCCTCACCAATGGATGTGTAATGAAGATTTGACTTGCTATAGGAGGATTGTGGAACAGGAACGAGTGTACGAGTTTCTCTCGGGCATAAACTCAGTTTATGATGATGTTCGTGGAAGAATAATGGCTACCAGTCCTCTTCCAACAGTCATGGGAGAAGTTAATATTGTTAAGTGTGAAGAAGTACGAGACAACTGATTCATAGGACTTTAAACAACAATAGGGTTCCTGAATCCTCAATTATGGCTACCAAGTGAACTACTGGATCAGAATCAAAGAAAAAATCAAGTAAACTTTGGTGTGAACACTGCCAAAAAAATGGATATACCAGAGATACTTGCTGGAAGATCCATAGTAAACCGCTCAATATGAAAAATAGAACCAGAAAAAAGAGTAAAAGCTATGTAGTTCCTGGAAATGACAAGGCAGAAGGTGAAAATGTACAGCGGTACAGCAAAGAGGAGGTCGAGCTATTTAAAAAAATTATGAGCAAGTTTGATCTAAAAGCTGAAAAGGCTGTATCTACTAGTTATATGGTGAATACAGGTAACACACGCACTGCCTTGGGTGTTAAAACCCTAGATCATGGTATTTGGATTCTTGATTTAGGGGAAAATGACCATATAACTTGTGATAAATCTTTATTTGTTGATATTCTGTTTTGTCAAGGTCATAGAACTGTCAAGGTAGCAAATGGACAGGTTCTTAAGGTTTAAGGAATAGGAAATGTTATAATAGCTGATAAACTTGTCTTAACCGGTGTTCTTTATGTACCTAGTCTGGACTGCAACCTGTTGTCTGTGAAGAGACTTACTAAAGAGCATAATTACATAACTAACTTTTACTCTAATGGGTGTGAAGATTGATAGTGCTAGGGAGTTTGATGTATCAAATTATATTGGCACCTTGAATGGGAGTAAAGCAAATGCTACTTTGTCATCCAACATTGAAATTGCACTTTGGCATTATAGTTTAGGCCACCCTAGTTTATCTTACATGAAACAATTATATCTAACTTTTTTCAATAATAAGGATTCATCTTTTTAGTGTGAATTTTGCCAACTCTCTAAACACACACGAAATTTCTACTTACCTTATGCTTATGAACCCACTAAACCTTTTTCTATCATACATAGTGATGTCTAGGGGCCATCAAGGATTAAAACCAAGAAAAATTCCAAATGGTTTGTAACTTTCATAGATGATCCTACGAGATTGACTTAGGTATATCTCATCATAGATAAAGTAGAAGTTTTTTTAGATTTTTAAGGACTTTTACTCCTTTATACTTAATCAATTTCAAGCAAAAATTCAAATTTTTTGAAGTGACAATGGGAAAGAATACCTAAGTCAAGCTTTTGACCAGTTATTTTATCACCAATGTTATTATAAACCAAACTTCATTTGTTAATACACCATAACAAAAATGTGTATCTGAGAGGAAAAAAATAGGTATTTACTTGAGGTTACTAGGTCTATTATGATCACGACAAATGTTCGAAACTATTTTTGGGAAGAGACTATTCTTACTTCTGCTTATCTAATAAATAAAATGCCTTTAGAAACATTGAGTTTCCTTACAACTTTACAGAAATTACTTGAAACCTATCCCTCGGTTCCCTTTCTTAATCAACTATCTCACAAAGTGTTTGGTTGTGTTGTTTTTATTCATAATTACCATTGTGGAAAACTTGATCCCCGAGCTCATAAGTGTATCTTTTTGGGCTATTCTTTTACTCAAAAAGGTTACAAGTGTTTTTCTCGTCCTCTCAACTGGTTTTTTGTGACAATGGATGTAACTTTTACTCAACCTTTTGATCCCACTGTAATGATGATCCCAACACCCAACCTAATAAGAATTCCACTAAAAATGGTGAATGTGATAAGGAGAAGGATACTAAAACTAGGGTGGACAAACTAAAAAACTATACCAAATTTTACACGAGAAGGAAGGGAACAAAACAAGGAAATGAGTAGCAAGTGAAACTGAATGGGAGAAATCCATCATACTTTCGAAGAAAAGTCATAAATCAGAACCTACTATAAATTATGAGGAGTTGGGTTGGCCTATAGCACTGAGGAAGGGAGTAAGATCATGTACAAGGCACCTAATCAACAACTTTATCTCTTATAACAGGTTATCTCCACATTTTCATACCCTTGTTGCTCAGTTATCTATTGACAAATTACCTCATAATTTTTAGAAGGCTGTTAAGGATCCCAAATGGAGGGAGGCAATAAATTATGAATTAAGTGCACCCAGGAAGAATAAGACTTGGGTGGAAATAGACTTACCACAAGGAAAAATTATGTTGGGATGCAAATGGGTGTTTACCATTAAATACAATTATGATGGAGGTATTAACAGGCATAAGGCAAGATTTATGGCTAGGGAATTTACACAGACACACGAGATTGACTACTAGGAAACATTTGCACTAGTAGCTAAACTCAATACAATTAAGATTCTATTGTCACTAGTTGCAATTCTAGATTGGCCCCTACATTAGCTTGATGTCAAAAATTCCTTCTCGAATGGTAATTTTGACAAGGACATATGTATGGAGTTGCCACCAGGATTAGGAGGAAACAACCACCCTCAAAGAGTATGCAAACTTAAAAAGTCTCTCTACGACCTAAAGTAGTCACCTAGAGCATGGTTTGAAAGATTTGCAAGAGCAATGAAGAATCTTAATTACTATCAATGTTAGGCTGATCACACCCTATGTATTTGGCGTTTGACTAGTGGTAGGATAACTATCTTTATTGTCTATATTGATGACATCGTCATTACAGGTGATGATTGGGAAGGTATATGGCAGCTGAAGAATTCTTTGGCTCAAGAATTCAAAATCAAAGATATAGGCAACTTGAGATATTTCCTTGGAATCGAGGTGGCCAGATCTAGTAAAGGTATCTCCATGCCTCAAAGGAAGTATACTCTTGATCTTTAGAGGAAACTAGAATGCTAAAAGCAAAGCCAGCAGAAACATCTATGGAATCAACATATAAGTTAAGTTTTAAAGAGGGTAGTACACCAGTGGACATAGGTAGATATCAAAGATTGGTGGGAAAACTAATTTATTTATCGCATACTCGGCAAGATATCATTTTTCCTATCAGTGTGGTTAGTCAATCTATGAGCAATCCTTAAGAGGAATACATAAAGGTTGTGTTTAGAACCCTGAAGAACTTAAAAATGACACCTGGAAAGGGGTTGTTCTTTAAAAAAAGGGAAATAAGGAGCATTGAAGTTTTCACATATGCTGACTGGGTTAGATTTGTAACCGATAGAAGGTCCACAACAGGCTATTGAACTTTTATGTGGGACAACTTAGTTACTTGGAGGAGTAAGAAGCAACCAGTGGCTGTAAGAAGTAGTGCTGAAGCAAAGTATAGAGCTTTGGCACTTGGAATATGTGAAGGAATATAGATCAAGAGGCTCCTAGCAGAACTAGAAATCACAATAGAGTCTTAAATGAAAGTATGGTGAGATAACATGGACATATAAGGATTGCAAAGAACCTTATACATCACGACAAAACCAAGCATGTAGAGATAGATCGTCATTTCATCAAAGAGAAAGTGGAATCTAGATTAATTGATATTGCCTATATGCCCACCAACAGTCAAGTTGCAGATATTTTTACCAAGGTACTTGCAAGAGTCAGATTTGAAGAACTTAGTTGCAAGTTGGAAGTGATCAATATCTATTCACCAGCTTCAAGGGGAGTGTCAGTGGGATCTTATGACTAATATTCCTTTTAAGATACTATACAGCTATAACTAGATTATATTGAGACACAGATAGGCTATATATAGTTAACATAGAATAAGTTCGAAATCCCTTAATTTAAGGCATTAGATTAGATTAGATTAGATTAGATAGATCTGGATAACTTTCTAGATTTAAACTTCTACTTGTAATAACCTATATAAGGTTGTATACTTTCTATTCAAGTGACTATTCCCCACTTTGTTCACCTAAAAAGTTACAAAAAAGTATTTGGCTTAAGAGAGGGGCATGTTTGAGCCCGTGTTCCCCTATAGAGAGTATTAAGAAGATACACAACTTAGAATACAATTGTTTACTAGACCATATCTCAGGCGGTTTTAATTTAAAAAATATTTTGTCATCCTTTTATATTCTAAACCTATGGTTTGTTGCAAGGAGGTGCAAAACCCCCCAAGAGATCATTTCCAAAGTTGTTTTTAATAGATAAAAGGATTGGAGATCATTTAAATAGATTATAGTTAATTGGAACAAGAAGATTTCATCTAGAATTCTTTATATCTTGATGTCCTTTATTTTATCACTTGTGTTTGTCAATGAAAAAATAATTTGTGGGTAGTTTATTTATATATTTAGAAAAAGAATCATATTATTATTTTTGTTAAGGATTGATTCAATATTATTTATGAAGTTTGATTTATTTCAGTGAAATATCTTTGAATATTGTTAATATAAATTTAAACATGCTAATGATTAGATCTAATATTAATTCATATCTGGATGAGCATGTAAGTGGATCATGGTTTAGATATTAGTTGTATGAGGTGCTATATTAGGCTTACATAAATTTTGAGGTGTTAAGGTCAAACCTTTATGGAAATTTGTATAAACTAATGCATTTTTTAGAGTTTTAATTGGATAGAGTTATCAATTAGTCAACTTGATAATAAGTGATTATGTCTCAAGAGACAGTAATTTCATAACCTAGAAATTTCATCTAGTCCAAATTATAAATTCTTCCTAAGTTTTAATCACGATTGCAAAGATGATGCTAAGGGGAATCCTTGTCTAAACAATTTCTAAAATTGTCTAATCGACTATTTTCTCTTAAATTTTCTTTTTATTCTAATTCTTTATTTAGATTTTATTAATTTAATTTAATTAATTAATCTATCTATTTTTACTTCTTTAACTATTTAGTAATATAACAGTATTTTAAACTATTCTAACTTCTTTATGGATCGACCCTCTATTCATTACTATATTGCTTATCAACAGAAGCTACACTTACTTCAGGTTGTGAGTAAATATTTTGTGAAAGGGAAATATTTAGTAATAATGACATTGTAATTTTTCAAATTCGTATTACTTTTTATACAACATGTGAAAGCTAATACAAGGGATATTCAAGTGTATGAGTAGGAAAATTGAGATGAACACGATAGAAATCCTGACTTCCTTCTTGTATTTTAATCAAATAAATGAAGAAGGGCTTCTTCATCAATTAAGACAAGTAACAAAAAGCTACCAAACATTTTGGGAAGGATCAAGCCAAGCCATTAGGAACACCCATAAGTATCATAAGTAGGTTCAACAAGGATGAAGAAGGAAAACCACTTAATTCAAGTTCTACTAATGTATGATTAGCAATTTACTTTATCATATCACAAGTAGGATCGATGTTATGTTTAGTATATGCGTATGTGTTAGATTTCAATCAAGTCCTAAGAAGTCTCATCTTTTAGCCATTAAGTGCTTATTAGATATTTGTGTGGTACCATGTCATTAGGAATTTGGTTTCTTGATCATACTTTCTTTGATTTGGTTGACTATTCAGATATGACTTATATTAGTAGTCTTTTAGATAGAAAGATCACATATAATACTTGTCAATTCATAAGCAATTAAACAGTTTCACAATTTAGTAAGAAATAAAATTCGGTTGTTTTTTTAATCTCAAAGATCGAATATGTGTTGGCTAATAATTATTGTGAACCAATTATTTGGCTTATGTAACTAAACCAATAACAAAAATTCTAAATAATTAAGGGAGAATTAGGCATCATTGATGGGAGCCTATTCGATTAGGATATCCTTTGGTGTTTAAAATTGTTTTTGATTGATATTTCTTTGATCTATTAAATGTTTTAGTATTTTAATATTAGTTTTGGACACTTTTTAAATCAGATTTTATGATTTTAGGTCAGACTAGTTGGCTAATATATAGGAGTAGCCAAAATTTATTAAGACAATCATTTGTTATATATACTGTTAAGTTATTAAATGTTTAGTCAATTACATCGGTCTACTTACACATTGCATTAGTCAACCAATGCAATTAAAGGTTTGATCAATATAGTCATTTTTAAGCACCCCCCCCTCGCTGGCGATCTATCTCATCAAAAACCTACAAGAAAAAACCTTCATCTATGCCTCTGAAAATCACCATGATTCATTATACTATTTTCCATCACTCTAATCTCTCTATTTTCACCTACTACAATCTCTTTTATATTCATTCAATGGGTTAGTACAATCTCTTTTATATTCATTCAATGGGTTAGTACGTGTTGTTGGACCTCTATTTCATAACTTTTTTCCTTCTTTAACATTTGCCGTCTCTAGTAAGTATTAGTCAGCATATAAAGAATCAATGGACTCTTCTACACCTTTATAACCAAATTCCATTGACACCTATCACCATTGCATCCAATTCATTATGGGTTTAAACTCTAACCCTTTTTATGAATTATAGAATTATAAGCTTTTCCTTAAATAATTAATTTCGATTGTTTTCATTATCTGTAAACTACATATGCATTCAATTTCATGAAAATCAATTTAGATTGTATTAAATGGGAAATCTCATTAACGTAGAGTTTGAAATTGGAGATTTATTGATTCCTTGAAAATTTTCAGTGAATTATTCAAATTGATATTAATAATCTTTAGTTTCTTTCAGTAAAGATGTTCATGTTCATTTTACTATACATAATACAATTCGTTTCCACAATGTCAAGGAAAAAAAATCCATATGCCTTCATCCTTTATTGCATCTTTCAACATTTTTGTATCCCATCTTCCAACATTTCTATCCCAAACTTTAAATGACTTTGCAATAATATACATAACTTTTAAAAGTAATAACAAAATGTGCAAAATTTTAATTTGTAGTAAAACTAACTCACCTTTAATCTTACAATTAATAATAATAATATACTTATTTATCCTTTGACAAATTCGTATCATGATGTGGCAAATATTTATAAGTTAAAATTATTTTTAAAAGACACCAATCTCAACCAAGGATCTTTTGCCATATGTTCAACTGATTCTTGATGTGCGGTCATTATTAAGAGGCGAAGTTAATTGAAAATGTACAAAGAAGTCATATGAATAGCCCCATCAACAACCCCACCTTTTAGACAACGACATATGCGTCATGAACTAATTTTATACAACAACATATGCATGGAGATCCAAGGAACCATTCCAACTCTAAGCAAACAGGAGCTCTTCAGTCAAGGTAAGCGACAAGAGACGAAGATAATTGAAAATGTACAAAGAAGTCGTGTGAATAGCCCCATCAACAACCGAAGCTTTTAGACAACAACATATGCATCATGAACTAATTTTATACAACATATGCGTCATGAACAAAAACATAGATGGAGATCCAAGGAACCGTTCCAACTCTAAGCAAACAGGAGCTCGTTCAGTCAAGTTAAGCGACAAAAGACGAAGGTAATTGAAAATGTACAAAGAAGTCATGTAAATAGCCCCATCAACAACCGAAGCTTTTAGACAAATATGCGTCATGAACTAATTTTATACAACAACATATGCGTCATGAACAATAACATATAGCCTCTTTTTTAGGCACTTGTCTCGGGCTTCAGTTGCTCTTTGAGTCTAGCGAGGAGAATGGTCCAAGTCGGTTTTAATTACATTAGGAAGAACATGTCAATGTAAATAGCTTAATGTTGAATATAAATAGAACTTTCGTGTCTTATGTTTTTCTCAGTTAGTGGTCTTGGTTTGATACCTGGTGTGGTGGGGCGTTTTGACT
>JANSVA010000005.1:25073420-25085636 GCA_025504915.1 Erythroxylum reticulatum | reverse complement strand
TCAATCGAAACAATACAAATAACTTACCTAGAATCTGGTGGTAGAACGCTGGAACGTCAAGAAGATGAAGAATTTTCGGAGAAGAGGAAGAACTTTCGAAGGTTGAAGAAGAACATTTGCTGGAGGAGGCAAGGATAGGTTTGTAAAAAGGTAGTTAGCTTTAAACGCAGAAGAAGATTAAAGATTCGTCGAATAAATAAAAACAGGTGTTAGATAGTTTTACCTATTCTGTAAAATCGAGGAATAACAATTGATATGGAATGTGTACGACGTCTTTATTTTAACCCAAACGTTGGCTTAATAAATACGTAGGGAATAGAACTCTTATTCCCCCCTACCAAACACGCTGTAATTCTTAGGTTATTCATCATTGTTTGTGCACTATCTACTAATTAGTAATGAGTTATGATTTACTAACAGTCTACCATTTAAACTGCTCCTCAATTTCCAAGTAGCTCCCAACCTAATTAGTGTCTTTGATAGTTCCCTCTTGTATCTCACAATCAACAGTTGAATAAAATATTTCTTTGATTCAGAGTTCGACTTATTTTTATCATCCCCAAGTTCTTGATCTAAGCTCATTAGCTTATTTTATTCTTGTGAGACAAATTTCTTACCTATGAATATCTAGATTTTTAAGGAGTAAGGGATTTGAGGGGTTTCCAATGATAAAAGATTAGTATTTCTATTCTTCCAACTTTCTATCTTCATCAAGCTTCACTAGGTTTATTCCTAAGCATATTCTTGCATAACTCCATCTCTTCAGTGCCAATATGCTAATCTAGGCGTATTATGGTGCCTCGTGAGTTTTTTACAATACAAACACAAATTTAAAATGAATAAGTGCTCCAAAAGAAAATTTATAAAAATTAGCTCATATTAGAATTCTCCTCATCTGTTTCACTAACATCATCCCAGGTATCCCAATTGGTTCTAAAATAATGTCGTTTTAGTTTCACCTTTCAAAATATCATTTTAATTTCACTTTCTTAAAGACAAAACATTGTCGCTTTGAGAAGTTAAATAAAAAAGACATCATTTTGTAAAGAAAATTTTAGCATTGTAAGTTGGCAATCAAGTCGAGTTCTACCCAAAATTTGACCAATTTAAACCTAACATGTTAATTTCAGGTTAAGTCGGATAAGGATGAAAGTTAACTTTGATCCTAGATTTCTACTTATAACATGATAAGTTTACCTTGTATATACCATAAGCACTTTCATCAAATTTGCTTCAAAATCTAATTTGAATATAAACATATCTTCCTCATTCATGTATGTGTTCTTCAATCCAATCTTGCTCTAATTAGAGAAAGCCCAAGTTTGCATCAAAGGGAAGACAAATCTCTCATCAATAAACTGCCTTACCATTGTTGTTATGAGAGAAAAATTTTAACTTCGGATAAGCTGATTTATCAGCTATTAATTAACTCCATTTGAGTTTAGAATTAGAGTAGGATGAAGAGGTAACAGGGTATGAAGGCATTGGAAAAGACCATCTGCGAATAGCCAATTGGCTTTGGTACCATAAAAAGGTTTGAGAGTCAGAGAGCTGGAGGAGCTGGATGAAATTAAGGGGGGTTGGCAAGGAAGATGCTAGCAGGGGAAGCAAAGAAAGGAGAGATGAGTTTTTTTGGAGATGATTCCAGCCCGCCACGACCAAAAGGAGAAGCCTTTGGCGGTGAGAGTTGAGGAAAACGTAGCTTCTTAGGAGCTTACTTGATTGTGGGAATGTACTTGCAAATAACTAAGGCAAGAAGTTTGAAAAAGCTAGAAAGGTTAGATGACACCTTGTTCAATCAAATTTGACCAGATCTAATCTAAAATTATAACTAGAAAGTATTAGCATCGATATTTCCTCACGATTCAAAGGTAATGAATATATTAATAGAATAAGGAATTTAGATGTAATTACAAATAGAAGCCCCCAGAAAAGTCCCTCGGGCAAGTCCAAGTGATGTTTTAACATCGACGACTGTTCTGTTGTATGTTTAATTATTATATTTTATGAAGTGTAAAAAGGTAGAAAACAACTAATACTGCAAGTATTAATGTTGTTTGCTTTAAACTTCAAAGTAAAAAGTAGCATATGAAAAGGAAGCAGCAGAAAAAATATTTGATCAATTTAACGAAAGCATGCCTAAATTAACCATTTGAGGAGGTCATAAAACAGTTGATGATGCAAAAGAATATAAATCACTGAATTATAAAACTTGTCAAATCTACCAATTCAGTTGTTAGCCGGATAATTCAGACGGCCAGACATAAGAGTTTTTGTGACTTCAACTAGAATCTCACTTCTATGCCTTCCTTCACAAGGGCCCTTTAACAAAACGCAGAGGAACCTGCATACCATAAGATTGAGGAATTTTAATAAACGGGAAACAATGAAATGTCACAATATATACGTGTCATAGTACATAAAGCTAGACTTCATTTTCCATGAATGCAATCATCAAAACTTTCATGCTTGTAACAAGGGTCCAGTAACGTTTTCAAAGTGAACCAAATTTGTGGCTTATCAGGTGGCATATAGCCTACCACTTTTCTTCAAGCAGCATATCAGTAAGAAAACTAAATGACTGGTTTTACATACAAACACTAAAATCATAACAAATGTCAACACAACACAGTCATACCTCCTTTCTGTGGAAGATCCGAGCAATGAGGGCAGCTGATGCATTTGTTTTTGTGAAAACTTTTGAAAAGTGTTCAACAGAGCCTACACCACTGCTTGCAATCACCGGTATGCTAACAGCACCATAAATCAACTTTATTAGATCTATATCAAATCCTTTACCTTGACCAGAAAAACCATAACGACGTCCGTGAAATATGTGGACACCTCCAGTTTCAGGAAAAGGAGATTAATTTATAGAAATATCACAAAAAATTGTGGTCCTTTAGTTCTATATTGAAGATATCATTACTCTAGTCCAAAACTAAGAAAAATTCTCATCAAATAGTGGCCAAGAAAAGGCCATCATCGCGAATAGGAACTGGGGTATCACCTAAGACTTCTGGTTCATCGTACAGGATGAGTATCTCAAAGCAAACATTAAACAATGGATAAGATGTTAGGATTATCTGTTGCAGATGCTGAAATCATCCACGCTAACCATTTTTGTAAAATAAACATTTCCCAATTCTGTTTCTTAAAAACCACAAATCAATAAACAGTGATAAACTCAGCAACTTACAGCAGGAAAGAAATAATCCTTACCACCACAATCAATGCAGTTCAGCGGTATTTCTCCAGCTCCAGATCATAAGCTCCGATTGGCCTACCTTGTCTCCCACCATTAACCTTTCAGGAGGTAAACAATTGAGCTGTATCAGGTATTTAATTGTACAGAATACAGAAGCCACATCTAAGCAATTAAGGTAAAGTGCTGGTGATCATGGCACAATGAATTTGATTCACATGTCATTGCAAAACTAGTCTATGTTGCTCATCCGCTTGTCCTATCCAAATAATGAATCCAGATATACAGAGATAGCAATCGGCTGGACCACTTAAGGCAGCCCGGCCCGAATTTTAATTTTTAAAAAAGTACAAAATGATGTTTTGCTTTATGGGGCCCGGGCTCAGCCATTCAATCTTTTGCCATCCCTACAGATATATATCTATATTTATTGATAGGAAAACATTTTATATTCCTTTTCAAGCTATAATATGAGTTGAACTTATCCAAGGAAGTCTTCAATGAAGTAAGACCACACTCATGAGCTTATTACTTTTCAAGCTGTGTCTTTCCTATTACAAAGTGTTCGGTGTTATCATCTCAAAGAAGGTTCCAGTTGACTAATTTCTAAAATCTAGTTTCACGCTTAGTTATTTATTTGATTTTATGCATAGATATATATTCTGATACTATGTATACGCACTGTCTCTATATAGCTTTTACTTCTAATGTATTTAATTAGTTAGTCCTGGGTAGCAAGAAAAGGTAAACTTGAATCAATATAGGAAGCAAAAAATAGTTTCAGAGCTGACTGCAGACAAATGAAAAAAAACAAGGCTTACCAGGGCATTGATACCAGGCATACTCTTCTCCATTTGGACCTGAAATCAACACAGGAGAAGACAACATTTTGGACCTGAAATCAACACAGGAGAAGACAACATTTCATTTCATTTAATCAGAAAACCGACGTAGTATAAGACATCTTCCCTCTCTTTTTGTGCATGACAAAGATAAATGAAGATACTATCCTTAGAAAGATCTAATTGCAGAGTGGAGGATGATTTTAAGTTTAGCAAAGGTAGGAGATCATGATGAGAAACAATTGGAACACAGTACCTCAAGCTCCAAACCTCTGCTAAGGGAAGTGGCTTTAGAATTTTCAAATTCCAAAAGTTAGTATTTTTTTCAAAGCTACAACATCATTATTCACTTGAATAGGTCCCAATGGCACATTAAATCTTCTGTTTTAATTGAAGATATAATCAAAATATATAGTAGTTCAAGTGACAGATGGAGAAGCTGACAATAGTAAACATGTAGAAATTATCCTTACCTTGGTTAGTTACTCGAATAGCATTGAACTCCACATCATTGGGACTTCTGAGATAAACTCTACGAGGGTCTATACTTACAACCACTGCCTAAAATAAATTGACATAAGTCAATAGATAGAACCATCTACATTTTCTGGCCACACTTAAACCAACTTTAAATACAAATAAAAGGTACAAAGGCAAGACTATGGACGTCTTTATCAGAAGTTCATAAGGACAGGTTATGTAGGATAGAAGAGAAATCATTCAGGGCATTAGCATATATCATTCCAATATTGAAGATTTCTCCCTTTTATTGTTGGTTCTTGCAAATAATGTGTAAGTGAAGAGAAATATGGATTTTAAAGCATTTCAAACTGTATAAATACAACCTGGTTTCCATACACTCTAGATATCAGTTCAATGCTAGTCTTTCCAGTCTTAACCTTCAAGAATAATCAAAAACCATCACAAAGGATAGACTAGCAATAAAACATGAAAAGACAGCAAATCTGCTCCAATTAGCTACCGCATAGCATAGACAGCATGACTTCCAATAGAGACCTTATCTGCCCCCCCAGACCTGAAATATTCTGAAGATACTTCCAAACTAGAATAGTACCTAAATGAGAATCGAAAATAATCAAGATTGATCAAAGACTAAAGAGTTTGAGAAAAACCCAATGAAATGACCAATATGCCAGCTAAACTGTAAAATAAGTGCAAGATTGGTCTATGGTACAATGGAAGAATCAAGCCTTCCATTTGCATCCGTAAAATCTCTGATCCCACCTCCCACAGTCAATGGTACAAAAACATTTTCTGAATTGTATTTCAAAACCTGCACAGCCATAGCAATGAAAACATGTAAGATATATGATAAGCCATCTCAAGGAAACCAAAGGGAAATGGCCAAAACGAGTCATTTTTCATTGAATAATTGATTGTTAAATAAGTCACCTGCAACATGGGCAAATCAACTAAAGGAAAGTCCCGGAAGCCAGTAATGTTCAGGAAGCTGACGTGAAATTCAACATCAATATGTTTCAAAACACAGAATCATTACCACTCAATTTATTATATAAAAAATGTCTACCACATGAGCTCCATCTTTACAGTACTGACCAGTATGCCCCACCGGCTTGCCAAGGTTTCTAGCCTGCAGAGGTTTGCACCCATGTAAAGCAGTTGTTGACTTTACAAAATATTCCGAAACAAAAACAAATCACACTGATTTGTTGAAGATGTTTTTGAATTGCATGAATTATAATTTTTATGCCAAGATATTAATCTATCATATAAAGGACATGCCAACATTAAGGAATCAGCTCTTACATGACCAAGGGTATTTCAGTTCAATGATTTAGATAACCATTTTAAGATGTAAAAGATAGTTCTTTGAATTTTATATTGGTATTCCTATGCATACAAATAAATGGAAGTCTCTGAAAAGACAATGCTGTCAGTAATCAAGATAAGATTATCAAGAAGCAAAAGTGAAATAAAATTTGAACGGCATACATTAGAAGCCCTTCTACTTCAATCTTTCCTAAATTTTCTTGACATCTCAACTTAGTTTTAGAGATGCAATGCCTCTAGCTATAATCTAGCATTAAGAGACATATTAATATGTACTACCATGAGAAGTTCCATTCTTTGACAAACCTAATTCTCTTGTGTATGTTCTCTCAACTCATATTGGTCTCCTTTGGTTACTACAGGATCTCCTTTTTCATTTGTTCTCACATCAAGACAAGCAATTACCTGAAAGGAAGCAGTATGCATGAGTAGCATAAACTTTCAGCAAGGTTGCTATATACAATGCTTTAAAAGTTTAACTCTAAAACCAGAGATCACTAGTTATACTGATGCACCGTTCATATCATAAAAATCCCGCACAAATTTGAAAAAGAAAAAGGTAAAGGATGCATTACCCTCTTTGCAAGTGTGGGCACCTTTCCTTCGGAGGCTTCTGTCTTCAAACCGAGTTACCATTTCATTAGATAAGGAAACAAAGAAAATAAAAGCTGCATAAGAAGCAAGAGAAACTGGATGATTATAGGAGGAGACCTATAAAGGCTATACGATCGATACAAGAGAAAGGATACCAATATTTATAAAGGATCAAAGAACGACATACAAGAAAAGTGCTAGAGGGAACAAAATCTTCCGTGTACAGGGATAGAGGGGAAAAAAATCTTCAGTTGTGAAGAAGAAGAAAACCAAAATCTTGCAAGAATCTGTTCAGGCAAAATCTTTCAAAATCTCTTGTACATGTCAGTTGAACAGATAGTAAAACAGAGAGAAAAAAACAAACTTTTTTACAGCAACAGAGGTAACGAAATCGTTTGTACAGTAACAAGAATCAGTTAAGAAGAATAAGAAAATGCTGAAGGGATCAAAATTTCTGTGCAGGAACAATTGAACAGACACAGGCTGTTCGGAAGATGGATTGGAACCAAAAGAAAAAAAGCATGAACTGAATTCACACGTGGGTTTAAAACCCACTCTCTTTATAAACTCAATTCACGGTATGCATCTCTTCTTTTTTAACGTACCCACGACTTTTCCATGCGATTGTCCTGTTGAAACTCATTCTTTGTTTTCAAGTTTCACCTGCAGTTCAACGCCAAGTAACTGAAACATTTGCCTCCTCTTCGTTGACAGCGTGGCACTTTATTAAAAAATAATTATATTATTAGAAGTTTTTTTCAGCAAGAACATGAAATTCGTCTTTCTTCAACAATTTCTTAAAAATTTTAATTTCTAAATTTTTTTAGTCTACTTTACGAAACAATTTAACTTTACTTTAATTTAAATTGAGTTTAATTAGTTTAGGTCGAATTCAATAATTATAGATCTATTTATTTTTATTTTTATTTTTATTTTTATTTTTTTTAATAATGAACTTTTTATTGATATTATTTATAATGAAATTAATATTTATAAGTTACTTTACGTAAATGTAAATGTTTATTATTTAATAAGATTATTTTTTAGTCAAAAATAAATGTGTCATATGAACTAATTAAAATCATTTTGATTATATTCCAAACAGTATAATTGAATTCAATTCTAAATAAGCGTTTGATTTTAGTACGGAATTGTATGGATCTATGTAAACGTTTGATTTGAGCATGGGGTTGACTATAGCTATGGGTATAATAGTAGAAGGGGATGAGGATGGGGATGGGGATGGAGATAAAAAATAAAAAAAATAATGTTTAGTTTGTAAATTGATTTTTCGTATTAATATTAATAATATTATTTGATTTGTTGCAATAATGGGAATGAAAAATAATATAATATCATTTAAACCCTTAGTGTTTTTGTTTTAAAACATGTTTTATAGATGTTAAATAATAACACTAAACAGTGTAAATTGAATTCAATTTAATTTTATTAATGTAATTGAATCCAATTTGTTAATGAATTCAATTAGAAAGTATCTAAACACTCCGATAGCAAAATCTTCCAAAATTGTCAATAAATGAACAAAAAATCACAGCAAAATCTTCCAAAATCTTTTGTAAGTCAATAATTCATAATTAAGAATTATGTGGCGTATACGGTTGTAATAAAAAAAACTCTTACATTTATAGGACTTAACACTGTAAGATTTGATAAGCAAGGATTCCCAAACTAAAACATTGAATAAGATCATATTTTTTAAATCGATCCAAGCAAGCATAAGAAATGATACAATTTTTGTGTAAGTTACATGCATCATAATCAAGAAATAGAGTAAAGTGAATGTCAAACTACTCATCCCCGTAACTAGGTGGAAGTGAAGGCAGGGGAGGAGAAGGGGAACTCTTTATGTGTCATATATGAGACTTGAGGTTCCTGCCTTTAGCAGGAGTCCTAGAGCTACGAGAAACAAAAGAGAAGTGATTAGTAGGCTCTCTAGATGTAGATTAAGGAGTATCACTGACTCCTAACGATAGGAATGAGAAGCACGAGAAACTGGAAGATCATAGAAGGAGACCTATAAAGGCTATAAGCGAAGGGTACCAATATTTATAAAGGATCAAAGAACCAAAAGTCACCTCAATAAATTTTAAAATACTAACGCCCTTTAACTCCAATCCACCGTCAATCTAAAAAATCTACTTCATTAACGAAAATTTCTAATTTAAAATGTCAAAAACTATGCAAAGTTGTCTAAGAAGTCAAAATGGGAGTAATTTAAGATTAAAGATCAAAATAGATAAACTTAAGCAACAAAGAGTTTAATTGATCCTTTAATTATTACAAACAATTGCTAAATATGTTCAATTTGATCGAAAAACCCTCAATTTTATCATTGTGCCAAAGTTAAAGATTTCAATTTATAGCATGAGTGAACAATTTTTTTTAAAAAAATAAGTATGAGAATACTTCAAATATGCTTATAATTACATTAAACAACATCAAAAATTACAAAAAGTTATAAATATATATCTACTTTCAAATAATTAAAAAATCCCAAAATATAATCATAAAAATGCATAAATATCAAATTTAATCAAAGTTAAAGATTAGCATATGCAATTGATCATTAAAAGCTTAATTGAACTTTCAATTTCACCAAAGAATATCAATTTGAATAATTCACCGAAAATTTTCAAAGAATCAAGAAATCTTCAATTTCAAACTCTACGTTAATGGGATTTCCAATTTAATACAATCTAAATTGATTTTCATGAAATTGAATGCATAAGTAGTTTATAGATAATGAAAACAATGGAAATTAATTATTTAAGAAAAAACTTATAATTCTATAATTCATAAAAGGGTTAGAGTTTTAACCCATAATTAATTGGATGCAATGTAGATAGGTGTCAACGGAATTTGGTTCTAAAGGTGTAGAAGAGTCTGTTGATTCTTTATATGTCGACTAACACTTGTTAGAGACGACAAATGTTAAAGAAGGAAAAAATGTTATAAAATAGAGGTCCAACAACATATACTGACCTAGGATTAAATTTTGAAAAGTTGAATAGATATAAAGGAGATAGTAGTATGCCAAAATGGAGAGATTGGAGTGATGGAAAATGGTATAATGAATCATGATGATTTTCAGAGCCATAGATGAAGGTTTTTTCTTGTAGGTTTTTTATGAGATAGACGAGGGAGATAGAAAAAAAGGTGTTTAAAAATGATCATATTGATCAAACCTTTAAATGCTTTGGTCGACCGACGTAACGTGTAGATAGACCGATGTAATTGACTAAACATTTAATAACTTAACAGTATATATAACAAATGAATGTCTTAAGAAACTTTTTGGTTACTCCAATATATTAGTCAACTAGTGTGACCTAAAATCATAAATTTCAATTTAAAAAGCATCCAAACTAATATTAAAATACTAAAACATTTAATAGATCAAAGAAATATCAATCAAAAACAAATTTAAGCACCAAAGGAGATCCTAATCGAATAGACTCCCATCAATGATTCCTAATTCTCTCTTAATTATATAAAAAATTTGTTGGTTTAGTTACCTAAGCCAAATAATTGGTTCACAATAATTATTACCCACCACATATTTGATTTTTGCGATTAAAAATGCAATAAAATGATTGTGAAACTATTGAAGTTCTTATGAATTGACAAGTATTATATGTGATCTTTTTTTTTCTAAAAGACTACAAATATAAGTCATATATGAATAATTAACCAAATCAAAGAATGTATGATCAAGAAGCCAAATTCCTAGTGACATGGTACCATACAAATATCTAATAAGCACTTAGTGGCTAAAAGATAAGACTCTTTAGGACTTGATTGAAATCGAGCACATACGCATATACTAAACATAATATCGAGCCCACTTGTGATGTGATAAAGTAAATTGCTAATCATACATTAGTAGAACTTTAATAAATTGGCTTTCCCTCTTCATCTTTGTTGAACTTACTTATGATATTTATGGGTGTTCCCAATGACTTAGCTTGATCCTTCCCAAAATGTTTGATAGCTTTTTTTGGTGTACTTGTGTTAATTGATGAAGAAGCCCTTCTTCGTTTATTTGATTTAAAATACAAGAAAGAAGTCAGGATTTCCACCATGTTCATCTCAATTTTCCTACTCATACACTTGAAAATCCCTTGTATAAGCTTTCATATGTTGTACAAAAAGCAATATTAATTTGAAAAATTACAATATCATTATCACATGTTGGTTTCTATTTAAATATTTCCCTTTAACAAAATCTTTACTCACAACCTAAAGTAAGTGTACCTTCCGTTAATAAGCAATATAGTAATGAATAGAGGGTTGATCCATAAAGAAGTTAGAATAGTTTAAAGTACTCTTCTATTACTAAATAGTTAAAGAAGTAAAAATAGATAGATAGATTAAGTAAAAAAATAAATAAAATCTAAATAAAGAACTAGAATAAAAAAGAAAATTTAAGAAAAATAGTTGATTAGACAATTTAGAAACTACCTAGACAAGGATTCCCTTTAGCATCATCTTTGCAATCATGATTAAATAAACTTAGGAAGTATTTATAATTTGGACTAGCTGAAATTTCTAGGTTATGAAATTACTCTCTCTTAAGACATAATAATTTATTATCAAGTTGACTAATTGACAACTCTATCTAATTAAAACTCTAAAAAATGCATTAGGTTATATGAAATTCCATAAAGGTTTGACCTTAACACCGCATAATTTATGTAAGCCTAATATTGCGCCTCATACAACTAATATCTAAACTATGATCCACTCATATGCATGTTATTTCAAATCATCCGGATATAAATTAATATAAGATCAAATCATTAGCATATTTAAATTTATATTAACAATATTCAAAGATATTTCATTGAAATAAATCAAACTTCATAAATAATATTGAATCAATCCTTAACAAAAATAATAATACGATTCTTCTTCTAAACATATAAACAAACTAGCCACAAATTATTTTTTCATTGAAAAACACAATTGATAAAATAAAGGACATCAAGATATAAAGAATTATAATTGAAATCTTCTTGATCCAATTAACTATCATCTATTTAGATGATCTCCAATCCTTTTATCTATTAAAAACAACCTTGGAAATTATCTCTTGAGGGTTTTTTCACCTCCTTGTAGCTAACCATAGGCTTAGAATAGAAAAAGAATTACAAAATATTTTTTTAAATTAAAACTGTCTAAGACATGGTCTGGTAAACAATTGTATTCCAAGTTGTGTATCTTCTTAATACTCTCTATAGGGGAACATGGGCTTTAACATGCCCCTATCCTAAGCCAAATACCTTTTTGTAACCTTTTTAGGATATGGGCATGAGTTAAGACACAATTAATCACTTTAAAATTCTATATATCATATAATCTCCATCTAGGTCGTTTATATGATCATGTCTTCATTTTAAGTGGTAAATGAAGGATACAATTTGGCACAAATTCATGTGCTTAGCTATTCCTAACTAATAATTGTGTTTTATTTTTATTTTTCACTTGAAATCTTCTCCGATTCTTGATAAAGCTCATCCCAAGGTAACACTTTCACAATTAACTAAAGCATCACATAAAATGAGTAAAACTAAGGTAATTTAACCATAAAAATAAAGTAAAAGACTAATGAAATATACATGTGTATATATATGCGTATGTGTTTTTGTGTGTGTGTGTGTGTGTGTGTGTTTGTGTAATTTAAGCATAAAAATAAAGTAAAAGATAATGATATGTAAGGCTTAAGGGATAGTAGACAACTTA
>JANSVA010000005.1:25056674-25073320 GCA_025504915.1 Erythroxylum reticulatum | reverse complement strand
TAGTGGGAGGAAGGGTTCCTTTAGAAGGAGAAGGAGAAGGGACCGAAGGGATCAATTTCTGGAGTGGACAAGGTGTCAAGGAAGGCATTGGAGTATTAGGGTTCGTGTTTTGATCTAGGATTGGGCCTCGATTTGGGGATTGCGGATTAGGGATTTGGGGAACATAAGGTGAAGATGGTAAAGGGATAGGGGGGATCGAGAGGTTGGAGAAGATGACGATGATGAAGCCATAGCTGAGGAGGGGAATCTCAATAAGCCATCCTCCCAAAGACCTTTTAGGAATATAGTGTTAGAAACTTTTAATGTTTACCTGAAACCAAAGACATTTTTGGAGCATGGTGACTTATATTTTAGTCTCCAAGAGACCCATCAAAATAAGCTTCTTTGAAAGCGAATAATCTTTAAGCATATGTGGTTTATTGGAACAATCTGTATATCCTAGGCTATTATTGACATATCTTGGATAGTGGGGGTTGGCTTTCTACTTGGCTTCTTCATATAGGATACTACTAATTCTTAGGTTGTTCCTCATTTTTTGTTCACTAATTGCTAATTAGTAATGAGTTATGATTTACTAACAATTTGTTGTTGGTCTTGAACAATATTTGAAACAGAAATAACATTGTAATCGACCATTGCTACCATTTAAACTTCTCCTCAATTTGCAAGTCGCTTCCAACCTAATTTGTGTCTTTGATAGTTTCCTCTTGTATCTCACAATCAATAGTTGAATAAACTATTTCTTTGATTCAGATTTCGACTAGTTTTTATCATCCCCAAGTTCTTGATTCAAGCTCAATAGCTTAGTGTATTCTTGTTAGACAAACTTCCTACTTATGAATATCTAGATTTTAAGGAATAACAGTTTTGAGGGTTTCCAATGATAAGAGATTACTATTTCTATTTCTTCCAACTTTCTATCTTCATTAAGCTTCACTAGGTTTATTCTTAAGCATATTCTTGCATAACTCCATCTCTTTAGTGCTAAAATATGCTAATCTAGGGATATTAAGGTACCTAGTGAGTTTTCCACAATACAAACACAAATTTAAAGTGGATCAATGCTTCAAAAGATATATTATAAAAGTTAGCTCATACTATAATTCTTCTCATTGTCTGTTTCACCAACATCGTCCCTGGTACCCAATTGGTTCCAAAATAATGCCTTCTTAGTTTCACTTTTCAAAATATCGTTTTAATTTTGACTTTCTTAAAAACAAAATATTATCGCTTTGAGAGGTTAAATAAAAAAGATATTGTTTTGTAAAGAAAGTTTTAGCCTTGTAAATCAGGCATCAAGTCGAGTTCTACTCAAAGTCTAACCAATTTAAACCTAATCTATTAATTTCAGGTTAAGTTAGATAAGGACGAAAGTTACCTTTAATTTTAGATTTCTACTTCTAAGATATATAAAGTTTACCTTATATATGCTACCTCAAGCACTTTCATCAAATTTGGTTCACAATTTAACTTGAATATAAACATACCTTCCTCATTGTTGTGCAATCCAATCTTGCTCTAATTAGAGAAAGCCCAAGTTCCGGTTAAAGGGAAGACAAATCTCTCGTCAATAAGCCACCTTACCATTGTTGTTGCGAGGGAAAAATTTTTACTTTTGAAAAGCTGATTTATCACCTATTAATTAACTCCATGTGAGTTTAGAATTAGAGGAGGAAGAGATAACAGAGGACGAAGCATTGGAAAAGACCATTTGCAAATAGCCACTTGGCTTTGGTACCAGAACAAGGTTTGAGAGTCAGAAAGCTGGAGGAGCGGGATGGAATTAAGGGAGGTTGGCAAGGAAGATGCTGGCAGAGGAAGCAAAGAAAGGAGAGATGCGTTTGCTGGAGATGATTCGAGTTTGCCACGACCAAAAGGAGAGATGAGTTTGGCGGTGAGAGTTGAGGAAAACGTAGCTTCTTAGGAGCTTACTTGATTGTGGCAATGTACTTGGCAGAAAACCAAGGCAAGAAGTCTGAAAAAGCTAGAAGGGTTAGATGACACCTCGTTCTATCAAATTTGACCAGATCTAATCTTATATTATAACTAGAAAGTATTAGCATTCATATTTCTTCACGATTCAAAGGTAATGAGTATATTAATAGACTAACAAACTTACATGTACTTACAAATATAAGCCCCTGGAAAAGTCCCTTGGGCAAATCCAAAGTGATGTTTTAACATCTACTACTGTTCTGTTTGTACATTTAATTGTTATCTTTTATGAAGTGCAAAAAGGTAGAACACAACTAATACTGCAAGTATCAATGTTGTTAACTTTGCTTTGAACTTCAAAGTAAAAAGTAGCATTCGAAAAGAAAGCAACAGAAAAAATATTCAATCAATTTAACGAAAGCATACCTAAATTAACCATTTCAGGAAGTCATAAAACAGTACAAAACTTGTCAAATCTGCCAATTCAGTTGTTGCCCGAATAATTCAGACGGCCAGACGTAAGAGTTTCGTGACTTCAACTAGATTCTCACTTCTATGCCTTCCTTCACCAAGTGCTCTTTAACAGAACGCAAAGGAACCTGCATACCATAAGATTGAGGATTTTCAAGAAACGGGAAACAATGAAATGTCACAATATATACATGTCATAGTCCATAAAGCTAGACTTCATTTTCCATGAATGCAATCATCAGAACTTTCATGCTTGTAACAAGGATCCAGTACCGTTTTCAAAGTGAACCAAATTTGTGGCTTATTGGGTGGCATATAGCCTACCGCTTTTCTTCAAGTAGTATATCAGTAAGAAAACTAAATGACAGGTTTTACCTACAGACGCTAAAATCATAACAAATGTCAACATGACATGGTCATACCTCCTTTCTGTGGAAGATCCCAGCAGCGAGGGCGGCTGATGCATTCGTTTTTGTGAAAACTTCTGAAAAGTGTTCAACAGAGCCAGCACCACTGCTTGCAATCACCGGTATGCTAACAGCATCAGAAATCAACTTTATTAGATCTACATCAAATCCTTTACCTTGACCTGAAAAACCATAGCGACGTCCATGAAATATGCTAACACCTCCAGTTTCAGGAAAAGAAGATTAATTTATAGATATCACAAAAAAAATAGTGGTCCTGTAGTTCTATATTGAAGATATCATTACTCTAGTCCATACCTAAGAAAAATTCTCTTCATCAATACTGGCCAAGAAAAGGCCATCAACCAAATAGGAACTGAGATATCACCAAAGATTTGTGGATCATCGTACAAGATGAGTATCTCAAAGCAAACATTAAACAATGGATAAGATGTTAGGATTGTCTGTTGCAGATGCTGAAATCATCCACGCTAACCATTTTTGCAAAATAAACATTTCACACTTCTGTTTCTTAAAAACCTCAAATCAATGAAAAGTGATAAACACAGTAACTTATGACAGGAAAGAAATAATCCTTACCATCACAATCAATGCAATTCAGCAGTAGTTCTCCAGCTCCAAGCTCTTCAACTGCTTTTGCAAGTTCATAAGCTCCAATTGGCCTACCTTCTCTCCCGCCATTAACCTTTAAGGAGGTGAAAATTGAGCTGTATCAGGAATTTAATTGTACAGAATACTGAGCCACATCGAAGCAATAGATGAGATTCCCATTATGGTAAAGTGCCAGTGATCATGGCAAAATGAATTTGATTCACGTGTCATTGCAAAACTAGTCTAAGTTGTTCCTCTACTTGTCCTATCCGAATAAAGAATCCAGATATATCGGGATGCCAATGGGCCGGGCTGACCCCTGCTAGAAGTGGCCCAGCGCAAGCCCTATCGAGTTGAAGGCAATATGGGCCAAATTTTATTTTTGTAAAGAAAGTGCAAAAGGACATTGATTTGCTGTATGGAGCCCGGGCTCAGCCGTTCAACCTTTTGCCATCCTTACAGATATATATCTCTATTAATTGATAGGGCAACATTTTATATTCCTTTTCAAGCTGTCTTATTAGTACAACCATGCGCATGAGCTTTTTATCCTAGGTCAGAACAAGTTGATAGGATTCTCCTTTTTCTTTTCGCCCCCATATCGCCACGCAGGAGGGACATGAGGACGTATAAAAGGAAAGAGGGGGATGACATTTCCCCTGGCGGGAGGCCCACAAGACGGGCTATTAGTTCAGAGGGTCGAGTTTGGGCTCGGGCTGTCAGGGCCCAGGCTCTATTGCCATCCCTACAGATATATATCTCTATTAATTGTTAGGGAAACATTTTACATTCCTTTTCAAGCTGTCTTTCCTATTACGAAGTGTTAAGTTGTTATCATCTCAAAGAAGACTCCAATTGGAAAATTTCTAAACCTAGTTTCACGCTTAGTTATTTATTTGATTTTATGCATAGATATATATTCTGGTACTATGTCTATGCACTGTCACTGTATAGCTTTTAATTCTAATCTATTTGATTAGTTAGTCCTGGGTAGCAAGAAAAGGTAAAGTTGAATCAATATAGGAAGCAAAAAATAGTTTCAGAGCCGACTGCACACAAAAGAAAGAAAACAAGGCCTACCGTGCATTGATACCAGGCATACTCTTCTCCATTTGGACCTGAAATCAACATAGAAGATGACAACATTTCATTTCATTTCGTTTAATCAGGAAACCGACATAGTATAATACATCTTTCCCTCCCTTTTTGTGCATGAAAAAGATAAATGAAGACTATCCTTAGAAAGATTTAACTGCAGAGTAGAGGATGATTTTAAGTTCAGCAAAGGTAGGAAATTATGATGAGAAACGATTGGAACACAGTACCTCAATCCCCAAACCTTAGCTAAGGGAAGTGGCACTTTAGAATTTTCAAATTTAAAGAGTAAGTACTTTTTTCAAAGCTACAATATCATTATTCACTTGAATAGGTCCCAGTGGCACATTAAATCTTCTGTTTTAATTGAAGGTAGAATCAAAACATAAAGTAGTTCAAGTGACAAACTGAGAAGCTGACAATGGTAAACATGTAGAAATTATCCTTACCCTGGTTAGTTACTCGAATAGCATTGAACTCCACATCATTGGGACTTCTGAGATAAACTCTACGAGGGTCTATACTTACAACCACTGCCTAAAATAAATTGACACAAGTCAATAGATAGAACCATCTACATTTTCTGGCCACACTTAAACCAACTTTAAATACAAATAAAAGGTACAAACGCAAGACTATGGATGTCTTTATCAGAAGTTCATAAGGACAGGTTATGTAGGATAGAAGAGAAATCATTCAGGGCATTAGCATACATCATTCCAATTTGAAGATTTTTCCCTTTTATTGTTGGGTCTTGCAAATAATGTGGAAGTGAAGAGAAATATGGATTTTAAAGCATTTCAAACTGTATAAAATACAAACCTGGTTTCCATAAACTCTAGATATCAGTTCAATGCTGGTCTTTCCAGTCTTAACCTTCAAGAATAACCAGAAGCTATTACAAAGGATAGACTAGCAATAAAACATGAAAAGACAGCAAATCTGCTCCAATTAGCTACCGGCATTCATACTTTAGTTCTTAAATATTCTTCTGCAGCATAGACAGCATCACTTCCAATAGAGACCTTATCTGCCCCAGACCTGAAATACTCTGAAGCTACTTCCAAACTAGAATAGTACCTAAATGAGAACCGAAAATAATCAAAATTGATCAAAAACTAGAGAGTTTGAGAAAAACCCAATGTAATGACCAATATGCCAGCTAAACTGTAAAATAAGTGCAAGATTGGTCTATGGTATGATGGAAGAATCAAACCTTCCATTTGCATCCGTAAAATCTTTGATCCCACCTCCCACAGACAATGGTACAAAAACATTTTCTGAAGTGTTTCTCAAAACCTGCACAGCCATAGCAATGAAAAAAGATGAGATATATGATAAGCCATCTCAAGGAAACAAAAGGCAAATGGCCAAAACTAGTCATTTTTCATTGAGTAACTGATTGTTAAATAAGTCACCTGCAACATGGGCAAATCACCTAAAGGAAAGTTCCGGAAACCAGTAATGTTCAGGAAACTAACCTGAAACTCAACATCAATATGTTTCAAAACACAGAATCATTACTCTGAAGACAACATAACCACTCAATTTATTAGATCAAAAAAGTCTACCTCATCAGCTCCATCCTTATAGTACTGACCAGCAAGCTCCACCGGCTTGCCAAGGTTTCTAACCTTCAGAGGTTTGCACCCATATAAAGCAGTTGTTGATTTTACAAAATGATCCAAAACAAAAACAAATCAGACACTGATTTCATGAAGATGTTTTTGAATTGCATGATTAAAATTTTTATGCCAAGATATTAATCTATCGTATAAAGGACATGCCACCATAAGAAATCAACTCTTACATGACCAAGGGTATCTCAGTTCAATGATTTAGATAACCATTCTAAGATGTGAAAGGTAGTTTTTTGAATTTTATATTGGTATTCCTATGCATACAAATAAATGGGAGACTCTGAAAAGATAATGCTGTCAGTAAACAAGATGATTATCAAGAAGTACAAGTGAAATAAAATTTGAACGACATAAGTTAGATGCCCCTTCTACTTCAATCTTTCATAAATTTTCTTGACATCTCAACTCTGTTTTAGAGATGCAATGCCTCTAGCTATAATCTAGCCTTAAGATACATATTAATATGTACTATCATAAGAAGTTTCATTCTTTGACAAACCTCATTCTCTTGTGTATGTTCTCTCACATCATATTGGTCTCCTTTGGTTACTACAAGATCTCCTTTATCATTTGTTCTCACATCAAGACAAGCAATTACCTGGAAGGAAGCAGTATGCAGGAGTAGCATAAACTTTCAGCATCGTTGTTATATACAATGCTTTAGAAGTTTAACTCTAAAACCTGAGATCACTAGTTATACTGATGCACCGTTCATATCATAAAAATCCTGCACAAATTTGAAAAAAAAAGGGTCAAGGATGCATTACCCTCTTTGCAAGTTTGGATGCCTTCCCTTCAGGAGGCTTCTGTCTTCAACCCAAGTTACCATTTCATTAGATAAGGAAACAAAGAAAAGTAAAAGCTGCATAAGTTTCAGGGTTAAAAAGGCCACATTTACAAAGGATGTCTTAGGATGCAAAAACCTCCTGAGTACAGAAAGCCCAACATCTGTGAAGACATAAAATGATTATCAGTAAATTGGTTAAAAGATCAATAAATTACATAAACAATTTATGGAAATCAATAAGAACCGACAACCTCTTGCACATCTCTTTAAATGACTTGAAGATTACAAATGCAAAATATTACAAGGAATTGTCATTTTTTATTGCTAGTGGAGAAAGGCTGAAATTTAACATTTCAAAACAGAAGAAACAACAGAGCAAGGTTGACAGTTTCTTACCTCCACTCTTCTCCGGATGGAACTGAACTGCATAAACATTACCCTTTGTGACAGATGCTATAAACTTGTCGCCATAATTGCAGGTGGAAGAAACCCACTCTTGATTTTCATGTGACTTGAAAATAACAAACAACAAACGTAGTCATCATGATTCCACACATCAAAGATCACCTAAAGATGCAAGTATTGCTTTTGATGGTTGATCAAGTAACAACAACTGTAGTTTTTCCATTATTGATTAATAAGTAATTGGTTGAACACTACTTGCAAAAAAAAAACAGCTCTTATGTCCAAAAATAAAATGTTCCAGAAAATTCTTCCTCCCATTAGACCATTTGCATCTATATGCATTACAATCACAATTCATGGATACCTCAGCTCAAAAAAGAATAATAAATACTTGGTAATATCAAAGTCCAAAGATCTAGAGTTATCCCATGTTTGACTAGTCAACTGGACAACTAATCTGCATCTTTTTGCAATTCCCACATTTTTTAATGACTCGCTGTTATGTCTTTATTTGGTACAAGACTTTCACAAGTGCAATGAAATTTCGGAAGATTGACCCTAATATCACCATAAAAAGGGACGAGGGAAAAGAAAACTTACAGGCATTGCACGGTAAGAGTGAACAAAATATACATGGCGATTGCCAATATCATCCAAAATTCCAGATTCATTATTAATGTGCAAAGCATTCCAACCAATATGGGGTACTCTAACACCATTTGATGAGTCAAAACGCCCCACTACACCAGGTATTAGACCAAGACCACTAACTGAGAAAAACATATGGCACAAAAGTTCTATTGATATTCAACGTTCAGAGAAAAGGAAAAAAAAAGAAAGCTATTTACATTGGCATGTCCTTCCAAAGGTAACAAAAACCAACCTGGACCATTCTCCTCGCTGGACTCAAAGAGCAACTGAAGCCCGAGACAAATCCCTAAAAACGGGCGATCATTCTCAATGTAAGTACACAATGCCTCTGCCATCCTGTGCAAAGTAAACAGTTTGAGAACTAAAACACCAGTAAAGAACAAATCTTTGGCCGAGGAATTCAACAATATAAACACAATTCATTCCTTTCGATAATAATTACTATAAAAACTTTTATGAGAAGCAAACCCTGTCTTGTTAAGTACATCCATGGCAGCTGCAAAGGCCCCGACACCGGGAAAAATCAGACGGCTAGCATTTAAAATATCCGTTGGCGATTGCACCTGATTGCAAATATAGAGGAATATGACTAATCCCTATGACAAAAGGCAAAGGAAAACAAAAGACTTACGTCTTTAACGTGGAAACCCAGATATCGAATCGCATTTCTCACGCTACGCACATTGCCGGCGCCATAGTCAAGTAAAGTAATAACTACAAATAATACATCAAGAGAAAGAGATCAAAAACTAAAGCTAAATTGAAAGTGGTAAATGACAGAGTGAGAGGTAGGAACCGGAATCGCTAGATTGGGAAGAGGCGCGAACGGAGATGGTTTGCGGCAATTTGTGTTGAAAAGAAAGGCTGCTCTTGAAGATGTCTCGTGGTAGAAATGACGGTAAGAAAGAAGTAGCAGAAAATGGCATCTCTGGACTGGCCATATCACTCGACTGTTTGTAAATCCCGAACTTAGACGACATGTCTCTGTCTGTGGAAATTTAGGATTGAGAACGTTTAGAGCTCCTGTTTGCTTAGAGATCCAAAGAAGCACAGAGGAAAGTGAAAGATTTATACGGGGAAGTGGTGTGATTCGAAGGAGTCGGCGAAGTTATCTTTTGCTTAGGTTTACTGTCTCCACGTAAACTCGTTTCTTTTTTTGTGATTTTTAATTATTTTTTAAATATTTTCAGAGTCCTCGTTTGGTCATCTTGCGTCTACGTCGCGTCAGCGTAACGAAGCCTCTGTTGTTTCTGGTCCGACCTTGGTCTCTGCCAACAAACAAGACTAAGGATAAGAAATGATACAATTTTTGTGGAAGTTACGTGAATCATAATCAAGAAATTGAATAGAGTGAATGGCGAGGTACTCATCCTAAGGCAGAGGAAACTAGAAGAAGCTAGTTTCCTATAGTGGACTCCTAACGGTAGGAATAAGAAGCAAGAGAAACTAGAAGATTATAGAAGGAGGCCTCTAAAAGCTATAAGATCGATATAAGAGAAAAGGTACCAATATTTACAGAGGATCAAGGAAAGGCATTGCACGGTAAGAGTGAACAAAATATACATGGCGTTTGCCAATATTCAGGCCTTGGGCAAATATCCGGTGTTAGGACTTTTGTAGCTGATATGGATGTGCTTAAAGCTTTTGCAACTACTATGGATATGGTTAAAGGCTGAAGAATTCAACAATGAGCAAACGGCTCGCGTTTAAAATATTCGTTGGCGATTGCACCTGATCGCAAATATAAAGGTAAATGAATAATCCATATGACAAAAGGTAAGAGAAAACAAAAAATTTACATCTTTGATGCGAAAACCCAGATAGTAAATCGCATTTCTCAGGCTACGCACATTGCCGATGTCATAATCAAGTAAAGTGGCAACTACAAAATAAATTAATAAACAATAAATGAAGGAAAAGAAAAGAAAAACTAAGGTTAAATTGAAAATGTTAAATCATAGAGTGAGATGCGCGAACCGGAATCACCGGATGAGGAAGAGGCGCGAAGATCGGTTCAACTGATTCTTGTTGCTGAATAAAAGATTTTGTTCCTCCAGCGATGTCATTTTCTTCTTCTTCTTTTTTATTGTCATTTCTACAACGAGACATCTACGAGAGTGACCTATCTTTTCAGCACAAACCTTCGTGACGCACGAAAATGGCATCGTTAGAGGGAAGAAAACCTCCTATATAGGAACAAAAATTAGTTGAACAAATGGCAAAAGATCATTCGTTCAACCAAACTATGCTCTAGATTAGTCTTTTTTAAAAAAACTTAACTTATAAATATTCGAATAATTTATTGAACCGGATCAATAGATGAGGAGGAGGCACGAACGGAGAAGTTTCGCGGCGGTTTGTGCTGAAAATATAGACTACTTTTGTAGATGTCTCATTGTAGAAATGACGATAAAAGAAGAAGAAAATGGCATCGCTGGAGCTACCATATTACTTTATTTGTAAATCCCAACTTTAGAAGACTTGTGCGCGAGTGTAGTATAGAGTCTAATTCCTAAGCAACCCTAGCAGATTTTCGACATAATAAAGCTTAGAAGGATATGACAGGTGATATAAGTACAAAATGAGACTCAGCTCGTTGATTGAAGCTTTCCTACGCTCCACTTCCAAATCCTAGTATTGAACATGAAATTAGTAAATTAGAGACGATAAAATTAATGAGATTTATCGGTCACCTTGAGCTCCTGATTGCTTAGAGTTGGAACGGTTCCTTGGATTTCCATGTACGTTGTTGTTCACGACGCATATGTTGCTGTATAAAATTAGTTGATGACGCAAATGTCGTTGTCTAAAAGCTGCGGTTGTTGATGAGGCTATTCATACGACTTCTTTGTACATTTTCAATTATCTTCGTCTTCGTCAAGAATCAGTTGAACAGAAGGCAAAAGATCCTTGGTTGAGATTGGTCTTTTAAAAATAATTTGAACTTATAAATATTTGCCACATCATAATACGACATTGTCAAGGGATCCTAAATAAGTATATTATTATTAATTGTAAGATTAAAAGGTGAGTTAGTTTTACTACAAGTTAAAAATTTGTATATTTTATTATTACTTTTAAAAGTTATATTTATTATTGCAGAATCATTCAAAGTTTGGTATAGAAATATTGTTTATAAAGTTTGGGTACCAACAATCAAAGAACGACCTACAAGAAAAGTGACCTCGATAAATTTTAAAATACTAACGCCCTAAACTCCAATCCTCCATCAATCAAAAAAATCTGCTTCATTAATGAAAATTTTTAATTTAAAATGTCAAAAACTATGCAAAGTTGTCTAAGAAGTCAAAATGGGATTAATTTAAGATGAAATGATCAAAATAAATAAACTTAGGCAACAAAGAGTTTAATTGAACCTTTAATTATTACAAAACAATTGCTAAATATGTTCAATTTGATAGAAAAATCCTCAATTTTATCATTGTGCCAAAGTTAAAGATTTCAATTTATAGCATGAGTGAACAAATTCAGAAAAAAAAAGTATGAGAATACTTCAAATATGCTTATAGTTGCATTAAACAACATCAATTTTACAAAAGTTATATCCATGTAATTTCAAATAATTAAAAAATGCCAAAATATAATCATAAAAGTGCCTAAATATCAAATTTAATCAAAATTAAAGATTAACAGATGCAATTGACCATTAAAAGCTTAATTAAACTTTCAATTTCACCAAAGAATATCAATTTGAATAATTCACAATCAAGAAATCTTCAATTTCAAACTCTATGTTAATGGGATTTCCAATTTAATACAATCTAAATAGTTTTTCATGAAATTGAATGCATCAGTAGTTTAAAGATAATGAAAACTATGAAAATTAATTATTTAAGAATTGCAAATAGGTGTCGATAGAATTTGGTTCTAAAGGTGTAGAAGAGTCCATTGATTCTTTATATGCCGACTAACACTTGCTAGAGATGGTAAATGTTAAAGAAGGAAAAAAAAGTTATGAAATAGAGGTCCAACAACACGTATTGACCCACAAAAATTAAGGTTAAATTGAAAATGGTAAATGACAGAGTGAGAGGCACGAACCGGAATTAATAGATGAGGAGGAGGCGCGAACAGAGATGTTTCACGACAGTTTGTGCTGAAAAGATAGGCTACTTTTGTAGATGTCTCGTTATAGAAATGACGATAAAGAAGAAGAAAATGACACCCTTGGAGTCGCCATATCACTTTGTTTGTAAATCCCGACCTTAGAAGACCTATGTGCAAGTGTAATATGGAGTATGTGTTGCGGAGATTGTTGAAGATGAAGGAGCATAAGCATAAGAGGATCTGGAATAGTCGTTAGATTATACACTGCGTTTAGAATAAGATTATGAGCTTATTGACGGAAGCTTCCTCAAGCTCCACCTCCAGATCCTAGTATTCAACGTGAAGTTAGAAATTTAGAGACAATTTACAGTAAATTCAATAAGATTGATTGCTTACCTTGACTGAACGAGCTCCTATTTACTTAGAGTTGGAACAGTTCCTTGGATCTCCATATATGTTGCTGTTCATGACGTATATGTTGTATAAAATTAGTTGATGAGATGCAGACGTTGTTGTATAAAATTCGTTGATGACGCAAATGTCGTTGTCTAAAAGCTGCGGTTGTTGATGGGGCTATTCATATGACTTCTTTGTACAATTTCAATTATTTTCGTCTTCGTCTCTTAGTAATGACCGCACATCAAGAATCAGTTGAACAAAAGGCAAAAGATCCTTGGTTGAGATTGGTCTTTTAAAACTAAGTTGAACTTATAAATATTTGCCACATCATAATACGACATTGTCAAGGGATCCTGAGTAAGTATATTATTATTAATTGTAAGATTAAAAGGTGAGTTAGTTTCACTACAAATTAAAAATTTGTATATTTTATTATTACTTTTAAAAGTTATGTTTATTATTGCATAATCATTCAAAGTTTGGTATAGAAATGTTGTTTATAAAGTTTGGGTACCAATAATCAAAGAACGACCTACAAGAAAAGTCACCTCAATAAATTTTAAAATACTAACGCCCTTAACTCCAATCCACCATCAATCTAAAAAATCTACTTCATTAATGAAAATTTTTAATTTAAAATGTCAAAAACTACCCAAAGTTGTCTAAAAAGTCAAAATGAGATTAATTTAAGAAGAATTGATTAAAATAAATAAACTTAGGCAACAAAGAGTTTACTCGAACCTTTAATTATTGCAAGACAATTGCTAAATATGTTCAATTTGATAGAAAAAATCCTCAATTTTATCATTGTGCCAAAGTTAAAGATTTCAATTTATAGCATGAGTGAACAAATTTAGACAAAATTTAAGTATGAGAATACTTCAAATATGCTTATAGTTGCATTAAACAACATCAATTTTACAAAAGTTATATCTATGTAATTTCAAACAATTAAAAAATCCCAAAATATAATCATAAAAGTGCCTAAATATCAAATTTAATCAAAATTAAAGATTAACATTTGCAATTGGCAATTAAAAAGCTTAATTAAACTGTCAATTGCACCAAAGAATATCAATTTGAATAATTCACTGGACATTTTCAAGGAGTCAAGAAATCTCCAATTTCAAACTCTACGTTACTGGGATTTTCAATTTAATACAATCTAAATAGATTTTCATGAATTTGAATGCATAAGTAGTTTGCAAATAACAAAAACAATGGACATTAATTATTTAGGAATTACAAATAGGGTCGATGGAATTTTGTTCTAAAAGTGTAGAAGAGTCAATTGATTCTTTATATGCCGACTAACATTTGCTAAATAAGGCAGATATTAAAGAAGGAAAAAAAAGTTATGAAATAGAGGCCCAACAACACGTATTGACCTACGGTTAAATTTTGAAAAGTTGAATGAATATAAAGGAAACAGTAGTAGGTCAAAATGGAGAGATTAGAGTGATAGAAAGTGGTATAACGAATCATGGTGATTTTCAGACGCACAGATGAAGGTTTTCTCTTGTAGGTTTTCGATGAGATAGAATAGTAAGAGGGGAAAAGGGTGTTTAAAAATGACTGTATTGGTCAAACCTTTAATTGCATTGGTAGACCAGTGTAATGTGTAGGTAGACCGATGTAATTGACTAAACATTTATGTATTAAAACAAATTTGGAAATGATCTCTTGAGGGTTTTTACACCTCCTTGTAGCTAACCATAGGTTTAGAATAGAAAAGAATGACAAAATATTTTTTAAAATTAAAACCGCCTAAGGCGTAGTCTGGTAAGCAATTGTATTCCAAGTTATGTATCTTCTTAATACTCTTTACAGGGGAACACGAACCTTAACATGCCACTATCCTAAGCCAAATACCTTTTTGTAACTTTTTAGGATATGGGCACAAGTTAAGACACAATTGTGTCTTAGACTATAATGCACTTTAAAATTTCTATCTATCATATAGTCTCCATCCAGGCCGTTTATATGACCGTGTCTTCATTTTTAAATGGTAAATGAAGGATACAAGTTGGCACACATTCATGTGCTTAGCTATTCCTAACTAACTATTGTGTTTTCTTTTTATTTTTCACTTGGAATCTACTCCAATTCTTGATAATGCTCGTCCCAAGGTAACACTTTCATAATTATTAAAAGCATCATTTAAAATGAGTAAAACTAAGGTAATTTAAGCATAAAAATAAAGTAAAAGACTAATCAAATATTCATGTGTATATATATGTGTGTGTGTGTGTGTGTATTTATAATTTAAGCATAAAAATAAAGTTAAAGACTAATGAAATATATATATGTATATATATGTTTGGTCATGCTTATGCTTTTTAATGAAAAGAGTTGCATCAACCTTACCTTTCATAAAACTATTTTCATAAGAAATGCACTTAATCATACCAAGCTTTAAGAGTTTGTTTTAAATTATAAGAAGCTATAGAGAGTTTATTAACATGGTTAGGTATATCATGAATTATTAAGTTTTTGTATCATTATTCCTTATGTATGCATTTAAAGGATTGATTATCCAATTTTGACTAAATATGGTTTTAATGATAACAAAATATATTTCTATTAATGAATTTACTTTCAATGTTATTAATAGTTCTATTATTACGGAATCAAGAAATAAATGAATTATGAAGTTTAATAGCAAGGTAAAGTGAGAAAATGAGCCATTTGAATAAAAAGATGAAGAAAATAAGAAAAATGGAGCACATATATGATTCAAGAGAAGCATTAAGGATAAAAAGGAAGCAAGTAAATCACTTTAATCATTCTTGTAACCTTATTTTAGTCATCTAATTAAAGACTCAATCATCGCATGATCATTTTGTATATAGCGTATAGTATATATACTTTGTCATAATCAAGAGGAAATTAGGAAGTTTTAAAGAAAACTCTCTTAAGATGTTAAAATAAGTTTAGGAAAATTTTGAAATGGTTTTGGATGAATTTTTTGTTAAAAGATTGTATTTTGACCTTTGAAAAACGTATGAAGTTTTGGAAAAACTTATTTAAGGAAGTTTGGTTAATTATTATGGTTATTTAGGCAACTAATTTTAGGTGAAATTATAGTCATTTAATATCTTCTGATAATATATACTGTAAGTTTGTGACCATATTGGTTAACTAATATGCAAAATAGTTGAACAATGCATTACTATTTTAAATATAAAATAGACCACATATGTGTTGTGGAAGTAGCCATGGGTGTACTAGAAAGTTGCTAAGAGCATTAAGAGGTTGGAGAGTATATGCGTACATTACCTTACATATAGTGAGTCTTGTTTATCAATATAAGCAAGAGAAGGAATTTTTGAGTACTATAATTATTATAATTGGGAAAATTACAAGGGATGCATTTTTCGAGGTTTCCTCTCAACCTTGAACAAGATTTGTAAAAAGTTAACTCTTCATTCGTGAAAAAGCAAGATGATTGCAAGAGTTTCTTTTTGCCTGTAGAAAAGAAGATGTTGTATGTGTTGAAATTATGCCCATGACCCAATCGTTATGTAATAGATTGAACAATTCAGTTTTGTAATTATTAACTTTTTTTAATAATATGGGAAATATTTTTATCATATTATGTTTATTGTTTTTATTCTAATATGATAAGTCCTTGATGAAATTTATACACTTGCCATCATAATGAAGATTATGATAATGAGAGTCAAGTATTTAGGATTTAATATAAAAATGTTCTTAATCATAGGATCATCAAATAAGGACTTTAATGATCCAGTTAGATCAATATATATGTAATAGTATCTATTAGATAGATATTAGTAGATCTCATTTACTAAGTTGTATATATAAATGATGCATATGGAGATATGATCATTGAACTGACCAAATTGAAAATTCCCAATGATTAATATTACCTATGAACTGTCAAGTGGGATATTCTCATAAGGGTTTAAATGTATATTTTTCCTTTGACCTGAGATCATCATTGTAATCAATAGGTTATTTATTATGTTTTGATGTCGGACACCTAGTGTATAAAAATGCTAGTTGAATGATTATTGGATAAAATTAAGTACCTATCTGAGTAGTGGTGAGTCAAGATGGGATCCATTGACTCTAGGTAATGAGTTTGAACTCTATGTTGTCATTGATCTTAATGGTTGTTTCAAGACCTTGGTCAGGGCGATTGAATGAGTG
>JANSVA010000005.1:25026338-25049510 GCA_025504915.1 Erythroxylum reticulatum | reverse complement strand
TTGTGACCCCTCCGCCCTTTCTTGGGATATTACGTGGAATGGTAATACTGTCTTAGGAGTCCGTTTGGCGGTCTTTCTTAGGTATTACTCAATCGGTTCACTTCACTAGTTGTTTACATTAGAGGAAAAAATTGCCCGATTTTCCCAACATTTTGTTCATGTGCCACGGGCTAAACGTGATAAGCTTGACAAGAAGGCAATTCCTGGAATCTTTGTAGGCTACAGTTTAGTCTCTAAAGCGTACAAAGTATCATCCTCAAATAGATACAATGTCAATTAGCAGGGATGTACACTTTAACGAGGATGAACAATGGGACTGGAATATTTTGCAGAAAAAAGATACTACCTCAAAAGAACCAAAAAGTTTATCGGAAGAGAAACTAGCAAATTCATGGCAAGACGAATCGGAAGATGATGCACCAGTAAGAGGTACAAGGTCACTTTCAGATATCTATGTAGGATGTAATGTAGCAATTTGTGAACCTTATGGTCCTAAAGAAGCATTACAGGATTCAAAATGGAAGAAAGCTATGGAGGAAGAGCTGTTTATGATTGAAAAAAAATAAAACTTGGGAGTTGGTTTAAAGACCGGAAGGAAGAAAGTCATCGGTGTTAAATGGGTGTTCAGAACAAAGCTAAACGCAGATAGCTCCATCAACAAACATAAGGCCAGACTTGTCGTTAAAGGGTATGCTCGAATTTACGGTATTGATTATTCTGACACGTTTGCCCCTGTTGCTAGACTAGACACGATCAAGTTGTTGCTTCCTTTATCAGCACAAATAGGATGGAAGGTGTTTCGGCTGGATGTCAAATCAACTTTTTTAAATGGCACCTTACAAGAGGAGATATATGTAGAGCAACCCAAAGGATTTGTAAAACAAGGTGAAGAAGACAAGGTCTACCTAATAAAAAAAGCTCTATATGGCTTAAAGCAATCGCCAAGAGCCTGGTATAGTAGGATAGATGCACATTTGTTAGACCTTGGTTTTGTTACAAGCTTGTCTGAAGCCACTCTTTATGTGAAACGTAAAGAAAGTGACACTTTCATTGTATCTCTTTACGTTGATGATCTTTTGGTCACAGGAAATGATGCAAAGTTGGTTGAAGAGTTAAAAAAAGAAATGATGCAAGTCTTTGAAATGACAGACCTTGGTCTTATGACCTACTTTCTTGGTATGGAGATCATACAAGGAGAAAAAGAAGTGTTCATCTATCAAAAAAAATATGCGAAGGAAATTCTGAAAAAGTTTCAGATGGAAGAATGTAAAGCGGAAAACACGCCAATGAATCAAAAGGAAAAGCTAAGTAAGGAAGATGGAGCTGATAGAATTGATGAAGGCTATTACAGAAGCTTGATTGGTTGCTTAATGTATCTCACAGCAACAAGGCTTGACATTCTATCTGTTGTAAGTCTCGTATCTCGATTCATGCATTGTGCTAGTGAAATGCATTTAATTGTAGCAAAAAGAATTTTAAGGTACGTCAAAGTTACTGTTGATTATGGAGTTAAGTTTAAAAGCTGTGAAGATTTCAAGTTATGTGGTTTTTCGGATAGTGATTGGGCTGGATCAGTTGACGACATGAAAAACACCTAATGATATTGCTTTAATATAGGCTCAGGAGCTTTCTCATGGTGTTCCAAGAAACAGGAAATTGTAGCACAATCATCTGCAGAAGCAGAATTTATAGCAACAACAGCAGCTGCAAATCAAGTTTTATGGTTGAAGAAGATTTTGTGTGATGTGTACATGGAGCAAAAAGAAATCACGAAAATTTTGGTTGACAATCAAGGTGCTATTGCAATTTCAAATAATCTAGTATTTCATGGGAAGACTAAGCATGTCAAAATTAAGCTCTATTTCTTGAGGGAAGTGTAGCAAAATGGTGAGCTCGACTTGGTTTATTGCAATTTTGAAGACCAGCTGGCAGACTTGTTCACTAAAACACTTCCAGTTAGCAAGTTTGAGAAGTTACGACAAAGAATTGGAGTCTGCAAACTTTAAAGCAAGGAGGAGTGTTAAAATGTTTGCTTTAAGTTTGTGCACCTCATTTCTATGTTTTTTATATTTAAATAAAAGTCCTAGTCAATATGTAATCCTATTCAAAAGGGGATTGTTATCTGTTCTTTGATTCATAGGGATCACAATTAGGATTGTTTATTTTTTTGAATTCTTGTTAGCTTTCTCAGCTAATTAAATCCAAAGCTGATATGGAATAAATAGTGAGTTTTCGTCAATTTCTTGCTTCTCTGTTTTACCGTTCTTTCAATACCTTTCTTCTGTTTTTTGTTCTTTAATTAACAGAAGCAAAACATATTTTGTAATTGCAGAAGAGCCGAATTGGTGGCATTTTAAGCATGATTTTCATTTGATTTGATTAAAAGAAAAATAAACACCCCCTAATTAACGTCACGGATACTGGCGTTAAATTTGAAATTTTAAGCGTACAGGACACTAAGAATGCCTCCATACTGCAACATGTCAGATGAATAAGACAAACTAGGAAACAAGCTTATGCTTGTCCACCAGCCACGAAAGAACCCAGTGACTAGGTTTTGTTCATATTCAAACTTCCCATTATCATATGACCCAAGAAGAATCTGGGTGGGTCAGCATTCCACACCGAATGGCTCAAAGTCCCTGAACAGAACAGGGAAGACCCGGCACTTAATTTCGAGAAGGAAATCCTAACAGTTTAAGTTGACTTCGTCCCAACTCACTCAATTTTTTCTTCCATGTTCCCACACCAAGAACTATTTATATTTACCAGTTAGAAGAAGTAATTAATAATTAAAACTAAGGATCAGGTGGATGAAATGTAAGTTGCAATAGAATTCTTGATGAAGAAAAGGAACTAAGGAGATTTTGTGGTACAAAATAATCTTCTAATGAACCATCATTAACATAATCATCAGTATCTCTGCTATTCTCTAAACGTAATTCCAATGACAAATCCTCAAGACGCAATGAGCTTTCAGGCTCTTGCTCGTTAACTATCAGTGAAACTGAAGATTCGTTTGCCAAGACAATAGTATCGGTGTTGTCGTCGAAAGACTTGTTGGATTCCTCAATTTCACTGCTTCTTACCGTAATCCAATCATCTTCCCAAGTCCAATTGGAAACATTTGAAACTATTGACATACTACTTCCAGTTAATCTCCTCATCCTCTCTGCCGGAGAATTCGAACAACCTCCACCATCAGGAGACTCCAAGGAGTCCATTGAATCCCAAAATCCATGATCAAGTACACAACTTGGAGAATTACACCTGGTGAATTCTCCAATTTCTTTGGAGTAGTACTGTACCTCAGGCTCATCAAGAAATGGATGTTCAAGCAATTCTTTAACATTCCATCTCTCTTTTGGATCTCTACATAGACACTTGCTTAAAAAATCCTTACCCTGATCCGAAAACCAGCTGGGAAAGTCCGGTACTTCATTGGAGAAACCAATTTTGTACAAGGCTGAAACCGGGTCACTTAGCTCCGACCAAGGGTTGATCCCAGTTGCCATTTCAAGAATTGTGCAACCAACAGCCCAGACATCAGCAGGAAACTCTTGTTCTTCTCCCCGGGCCACCTCTGGTGCCATGAACGCCGGTGTACCGGAAAATGCTGACATGAAACTTCTGTTGTCCTCTACATATCTAGCACAACCAAAATCAGCAATCTTGGCTCCATCTTTGTGGATCAAAACGTTCTGACTCTTTACATCACAATGAATCAATCCATTAACGTGCAAATAATCCAACCCTCGCAAGATGTCTCTCGTGTATGTTCTTATCACAGGCTCATCAAGGTGACCATCACTCCTCTTAATCACCTCCTGAAGCGTCCCGCCGGGGACGTACTCCATGCAGAGATTGTACGTAGCCATACCACAGTTCTCATCTCTGATACAAAAACCAATGTACTTGACTATATAAGGAGAGCTCAACTGGGAGAGAATACACTGTTCCTTCTGCAAAAGCAGGGAGTTAGAGAGGTCGACGGACTTGAGGGCAAAGAGCTCGCCGGAAAAGACAGAGGTGGCTAGCCAAACAGTGGCGGTTGAGCCACGGCCAATGATAGGGCCTCTAGTCCACTCCATATGCTGAACAAATAAATAGCGAGTAGGGAGAGCAAAAGCAGAAGCTTATTGAGAAGAGGAGAAAAGAGGTTTTGGGTTTAGCTATATCATATGGAATACGCATTCTATATATAGATTTGACTTTACAAGTTGTGACAAATGTACACAAATATCACAAATCTAACAGCCTCATACATTGTTCTAAATTTCTAATGCTAGGCCGATTGCGTGACTTGGTGGTTAATTAATTACTTAAGAGAGGAGAAGTGTGTCCTTCCACGTGGCAGGACGAGAATTGGGGAAGGGCTTGACAGCTTGGCCGCCGATGGGCGGTGGCCCAGCTCCAATGAATGGGAAAAAGCCACGGCACATGAGGACATGTGGGCACGTGACGGAGGCGTGATTAATGGTTTGATTAGATTAGATCAGATTAACCCAAGGAATATACTTTTGTTCCTTTATACAATCTAGAGAATGCGGCGCCAAAAAGACTTACCCTCGCTTATCCATCCATCCGCAAAGCCGCGTGCTTTCCGACTTACGAGATTTCCGGTGCTAATTATTGTTTAATAGTTTTGAAAAAAGGAAGTAGAGGGATAATGATTATTTGTTTTCCTATAAGATTTACATTTTAAGTGAAATGTATAAAAATGTAAAACCAAAAAAACGCGTATGAACTGCCTGTGAAAATGCCTCAAGAACCGGCGAAGACCTCGTGAAGAACGAAAGCAGTGGGCATCGAATTAGACTTGGAAAAGTAAGAACATACATGGTCAAAGAGGTTACTTTCTCTCAACTTCAAACTGGGTTTACAGCAATCAAGTGATGGCGCTAACAATTAAAGTGCATTAGAGTGAGTCTCAAGTAATTCCAAGATAAAAAAGTTAATATTCTTGACAAGATCAGTTCTCCTTTCACTTTCCATGTAATGTTGTTCCCCTTTTGACGGGGCCAATGGGGCAACTTTTTTTTTTCCCCCCCTACATCAGAGACTCGCCAACAGAATACCCACCAAGGTTTTGTGAAAATGCAGCGATAAAGAATCAATCTTAATTGTTCTTTTCATATTTGAACTGTTGCATGCGGCATGCGAATGAGTTTTGATACAACACTTAAATAATTAAGACATCGGTATCTACCCAAGAATGTGTATTCACTCCACCTTACCAAGTCTGCGTTCATAAGTCATAGTTTCTAATCCTTAGGAATATAGAGAAAGTCATGAAATTGAAGTGATAAACAAATAATGTAGTCTCTGAATTCGAGGATCATAGTGGGTTAAATGAATAAAAGAAAAGGAAAAGAAATCGTAACCGCATAAAAATTGAAAAACTTTGCTGTCACAGTTGTTGAGTTTGACTTTGAAAGTTTTGTCTTCAGATAATTTAGGGGTTGACCCATTTAAGAATTGGTAATGATTACTTGCTCTCAATTGAAATGATTATTGTCATCTTATGTGAGTCGAATTTTTTTTGGAGAATTTAAAAATTTTATTAAAGAAAATAAAGAAGTGAAAATCTTAGAAAGGAACTCTCCCATGTAAGAAAACAAGTAGGTACACTAAATATCCTGTTAAAACAATACAACAATGTTCAAAAAAAGAGAGAGAGATATTTGAGGTCGAATTACAATTAAGGTATAATCACTCTCCTCTTTCTCGAACCTTCAAATATTTACTAGATTTGAGAAGACGAAATCGACATCCTAGAGGTGAGATTCTGTGAGCCGAAATTTTATTTAACCCAAAATTTTAGATTTGGTGACATCTATAAGTAGTCACTACTAATCCTTAACTACATGGCGGATGTTACCCATATTTTACTAGTTGTCAATTCAAATTTCAAAAACTAAAGAAATTCATTTATGTAAAGATCACTCCCCAATTTATTTTTAAATTTTCATAAAATTTAAATAAGTTTTTAATATTATTTTATTAAAAATAAATAAAGATACACGAGATAAAATCAAAACTATGAATTTTCCCTTTAATGTATAAAATATGTATAATAGAGTAGATCCTTCAATAATGAGTATAATAAATAATATCTCTCAATTACAATATAAAAGTATAATCTAAATATGGTTTGTAACTATAAAATATATTACATTTATATCCTAACAACTGTATTGACTATATCTTAATAGTTGTAATTAACACCTTCTTACTTTGATCTTAGTTAATTTGATAACAAAAATACTAATGTGGAGTACTATTGTAACGTCTTGTTATCTGAATTAAGATTAAAATGGTAATTATTAAAGATTAATGAGAAATTAAAAAGTATAATTCACACTTATGCATAGTGTGACATGCACATACATGACACTATTGATCTTGCACATTACAATTATTTGTACATGCATTTATTGACATTTTTCAGGTATAATTAATTGTTAAAAATGAAATTAAAATGTGAATTGTGAGCTTTTTTAGTTGAAAATTTATTTGGAGAATAATCTAATTATTTCAAATTTTTGGAAATTTTTGAAAATTTGGAGTATGAACAATGTTAAGTGATCATGATGTGAATTGTGTTTTGATATGACTTAAATTTTGGTATGATTGGATTTCAATTAGAACATTTGGAACTAAATGTTAGGGATTAGAAAATTGATAGATTAAAATGTACATTTGGACTAGGACAGATGCCAAGTGGTAGGATAAATTAATGCATGAAAAATTAGGATGATTAAGCCCAAAATTGAGTGATATTTGGCATAGTTAAATTGGTCATAATTAGATCAATTAGAATGTGACAAGTGGACCAATCTTGTAATGACATGTGGACTGATTTGTAGGAGATAAATGGCAACATAATGAGTGGATTAGTGGCTGCATAATTGTTGAACAAATGGCTAGCATGCCTTAGGACATATGGTGAGTTTAGAGGTTGACACCCAGCATATTGATGGAGCAAACTCCAGCAGCAAAGTTTTTGCTGATTCCCTCACTTTTTTCCACTGAAATTGCTTCCATTTTTCTTTGTTTTTTGCCTAAACCCTAGCTAAATTGCTGCACCAAAACCAATTTTTTATCTTACACAAAATAGACAAGAAAAACCAACTGAAAGTGGTCTTTATCTTGCTGTCCAAAATCAAATTGTTTTCATTTCAAGTTGGTGATGAATTTTGTTTGCATGGAGACTTCAGTTAATCTGAAGTATTGAGTTGAAATTGGAAGCTTAAAAAGTAGGTAGCAATATTCTTTATGATATGTTTAGTAGTATGAGAACGATGCCTGAATTGGAATGACATATATGAGATATTGGTGAAGATGTATATTGGAATGTTATGAATTGGAGACTTTTCATTGACTAGACTTCAGTATTTTGATTATATCTTGAACTGTAGATTTCCAAATATGTTGATTCTTGATTCAGAATAAATCAGAGACATATATATACAAATTTCTTGAAGAAGTTGAATGTTAATCCTATCTCTAAGCATTTCATCTGGATGGAAATAGAGTTAGTTATAGTTTAAAAATAGTATGAACTGTTTTGGGTATAACTTTCAGTATACTAAATCAAATTGTACGATTTTGGTGTTATTAGAAACTGTAAACATAGTGGAACAATTGTCTAGATAGAAAGTGTTATTGAAATACACCATTTTCCTTGTCATAATAATCATGCAAATTTATCCCGAAAGGAGGTCCTAGGATGAAAATGCTGAGGTGTGCTAGAATTTGATAATTGGAATGTTTTTACTGAACATACTTCGATATTTTAGCTATATTTTGATCAGTATATTTCCAAATCAAATTATTCTTAATTCAAATTGAACAAGAGACATTTGGGTACAAATATTAAGAAGAAATTGAATTTGAATTCTGTTATTAAGGGTCTTGAAATTTAGCTTGAAAGTGAGTCTTGGCTTAGGTTGTAGCACTACCAGGGATAGAAATCATGTCCTGTTGTTGTTGAATAAACTATATTAATGTAGACTGAATTAGGCTAAGTTTTTTACACCAAAGTTGTATTTTATTCTCTTAGCTTTAAAATGGTATAAAGTTTGTAATTTTTGGATACTAAAATTGAGAGATATGAGGTGTACAACTTGAATGCATGATCATGCATTGGCCAAAATTTCAAATGTATATAGTCTGTGGTATTTTGAGCATCACTCATAGAATAATGAACCAAATTGAATGATCTTGGTATTAATAGAGACTTAAGACATAAAGAAATAATTTGTTAGAAGGAAGTGTTACCAAATTCCTTCACTTTCCTGATGAAAATAAATGTACCCGAAAGTGTACCTTTAAATAAATCTGAGTTAATCAATTGAATGTGGACATCCGAATGATTATTGTGACAAGATTAATGATAAGAGACCCGAAATTATCATGAACATGCATTGTACATATTCAGTATACATGAATGTGCATTAATGAATACATAATTGTGCAATATGGTGATATGTAAATGTCTTGTCTGTATAGAGGAGTGCATTGAACGACAACATCCAGACATTGTCGGGACTTCAAGGCAATAGTTGTTTGGAGCATATTATGAGTAACTTAAGTTGGTCTCACCTTATTGTTTTGTACATTATTGAACTGTATTGCTATCTTATTGAACTGTGTTGATTGTGTGCTGGATTCTGGACAATATTTGTCCGAGGCATTTTGATACGTGAGGATGATATTGAATGTGAATGCATCTACCTAAATGATTTTCTTATTCTCAACTGAAAAATTGAATGTCGAACCTAGTTCGATGACTACTGCTACTGTGACTATTATTGTAATTGATACTGTGACTGATATACTATTATATTAAATGCAAATGAAAGTGATTAAAATTGATGACTGAATTGTAGCATGCACTTCATTCCAGTGCATATAATATAAAGGAGCTATGACTGATGTTGCTACTGACATTGTTACTGATAAGAGCTTTAAGCTCCCGCATATGTGGTTCGAGCCTATGGCTCATTGTGATCAATAAGTCATAGATTGACTGACTGGGCCTGATAATTCGGGATACTGTAAAATCACACAGTCACAACAATATAAAAATGAATATGAGCATACATATCACATCCGCATATAATTTGAATTTATTAAATGATTTGCAAAGCTGTGTGAATGTCATTATATGATTGAACTATTTAACTAAGAAATGATTTATCTGTGATAGTATTTGATACTTGTCAAGTGGATTTGAGCTGTATGATTACATACTATAATTGATCTTGTTTTATGACATGAGTGAACCATCGAGGATGGTTACTCTGTTGAGTTCGCAAAACTCATCAAAATTGAACAGTTCTTTTTCAGGTTCGAGAGTGAGACGACCTAGCTTCTAAGTCTCCATAGAAGCATATCTTGTGCAATTGTTACAGTCAGATTTGGCTCAAAGTTCGGTCAGCTGGGATTAAGGACATAATTGTTTTTTTCGAGTTTATAGTATTCGATATGTACTAAGTTGTTTATGTTCATAGGAAAATGTTGTTTAAACATGGATGATATTGTATTATATGAAACAATGTAAATTATGGTTTTTAATGTAATATTATCATTTTGGATTTTACCAATTGTATGATTGATGGTTTAGTTTATGATGCCATGTTATGTACAGTAAAGGTGAGATAATTCACATGTCATTTCTGTCAGGCATGTACAGGTGTATCTGATGGACGCACGTGCATATGTTAGATGGGAAAGGGGTGTTACAAGTATAGTGATGTTTCATGAGAATATTAACAATATGACTAATCATAGATAAGTGGGGAAGAGTAATAAAACCAGTATCAAAAACTTAATAGATCGAGAGACATTTCATCTCAATATGTTTAGTACACTTGTAAAATATAGGATTTGCACAATTTGAATGACATTTCTAATGTCAACATACATAGGAATATGACTAGATTATAGATAAACCAATTCAAATAGTGGGTCATGAAACTAATTAATTTCATAATATGCTAATAGCGTAGTAAGATATTCACCCTCAATTGAGGATTTTGAAACTCTTTTCTTATTTTTTACACTTTGAAGAATTAATGCATCATTTAAGCATACACATTAACTTGTTGTAGAATGTCGTGTATCAATGCAACCAACCTAATCAAACAAGCTTCTAAATACTCTTGTTATTAATTTTAAGGTTAGTGTTTTTATTTTTCATTCAATAAGGAGTATGAAAATTATAGAAATTGTAACATTTCTGTTAATTATTTTACGTATTAAAATGAATTTTATGAATTGAGTTAAAGTTTGAAGGATCATGGAGTAAATTGAATTGATTTGTAATTTGATAAAAGTAACTAAATTTCAAACAATTTGATGAACTTTATAGTTAAATGAATTATGTAAAATCTTGACTAATGTTTGGGTTATTTAATATGTTCTCAAAATTACTTCTTATTTAAGTCAAAAGTAATGGAATTGATTTGATTAAGAACATACAAATGTTTAAGTGTGGGAGAATTTGATGTATGTGAATTGCACTATGTTTTTGGTATAATTTTGAGAGCATTTAACTTGTATTTTGAGGATTTTTATACGACTTAGATACTTAATTTAGCTTACATTTTATTTATAAAAACTTATGTTAGCCCTATATTGAACAAGTTGGATAAGTTGGAGTCAATTTCAAGAAGTTTTAGAGTGATTTTAAAGGAACATGGTTTGAATATGGCTCCATGTTCACTAGCATAACACCTGTTTAGTACCATGTTCAATTCATGTAGCTTAATGGTGTATTCTACTTCTTTGACAACTTGACAATTGAAGGAAAATAATATAGACAAGTCCCTATGTAATCCCATGTTATCCAGGAGTGTGTTATGCTTCTTCAATAGTTTGGCTATATGGAGAACACAACTTAGACATCGTCTAATGTTCCATAATATGGCACCTCCATGGCACTGTGTTCTAACCTATGTTCCAACTAATGTGTCTCAGATTTGAAATAAAATAGGAGCAAACTCAATATGGATTTAACATGGTACTGTGTTCTAACCTATGTTCCAACTAATGCGTCTCATATTTGAAATAAAAGAGGTGCAAACTTAATATGGATTTAACATGGTACTGTGTTTCTAACCCTTGTTAGTGTTAAAGTTTACAAAAATTAAGGTTTTTGTTAGCGTTGAAGTAATATGAAATTATATTGGTCTTACTTTGATCTTGTATTTGATAAAGATAATAGGGTTTCATGAAATAAAAAGAGAAAAAAGAGAAGAGAAAGAGGGAGAGACCTCTAAAAGGACACAAAATCAATCACAAGGAAAAGAAGGTTAAAAAATATATTTAAAAAACAATCTTGGAAAAAAGCAAGATTCTATTAAACTTAATCAAGAACATCAAGATTCAATTCCCACAAGAATTCATCTTTTATCTTGTTTTCTTTATTATTCTTTATTGGTTTTCTTTTTCTTTTTATGAACTAAATTAGGATATAGATTTAGGTGGTAAGCACCCTAAAATCTAGTATTTCCTTTTATCTTTATTTAGGTGGTATTTGGTTCTGCTTTTTTTTAGTTTTTCGTTGTTGTTTTCGTAAAAGAAAATAGAACAATCACCAAAAATTTGTTTGGTCTAAATAGTTTTTGTCTGTCATTGTTAAATGTGAAAAAATGACATTATGTTTTTAAAAATGTAAAAAATGCGCTTTCTTGTATTTAAAAAAAAAGTTTTTTTTGTAAAAATGAGTTTCCTTACTGCACCGACTGAAATTCTTCAGCCTCTTCTGCTATTTCTCCTTGTGCACAATTTAAAGTATTTCTCCATTTACAAACGTGATATTTATGCCATTACGTATTTAAAATTCACGCGATAGCCCTTGCGTTAAATGGTCGTTGCACATCTTCTACCATCTTCTTAGTGTTTGTGTCTTCTCGTCTATGATTTCTAGGTTTGCTTTCGTATCAGCTTATGTGTGCTCGTTGCTTGACAAATATTTATGTTATTTGCGTTGAAACATAAACACGCTGATCAGCTTCTCTAGCATGATACAGTAACATAACATGAACATGCTGATCACCTTCTCTGCGCGTGAATACGAAGAAGAGAACTGGAAGTTATGCTATAGTAACATACATATGTTACTATAGGATAATTAAAATTAATTCATTAATCCATCGACACTTTTGTTTCATAAGAGAGGCCCTTCTTGTTTTGTTTATCAGAGGGCAAGCTCGGTTAGTCATGTTAACTGTTTGGTTTAGGAGATTAGAGTCAGGGAAATAAGTTGGATAGGGAAATAAGTTGGATATTTCCCTGGGATTAGTCTTTAAAAAAAACAATTTTTTGTCTCTTATTGCATCATTTAGCTCTTATTGCAGTGACAAAACCACCTTCTTCTCATGTTCTAGTATTCTTTTATCGCCAAGTATTTTTTTTGTCTCTTATTACATTGTTTACAATGACAAAACCACCTTCCTCTCATGTTCCAGCATTTAAGCAAAAGAGTGCATGTTATTGTAGCATAATTAAAAATTCATTCATTAATTCATTGACACTTTTGTTTCATGAGAGAGGCCCTTCTTATGTTGCTTATGAGAGGACAAGCCAGTCTTTTTTAACACCAAAGCCTGATGAAATATCTAGTTTATTTCTCGGACTCTATTATCCTGAACCAGAAGGTTAGCATAACCAACCAAGCCTGCCTTTTTTAACACCAAAGCATGACGAAATATCTAGCTTATTTCCCTGATTCTGTTCTCCTAAACTAGATGATTAGCATGACTAACCAAGCCTGCCACATGCTTTGGTTTTAAAAAAGATCGTCTTTTTTGTCTCTTATTACATCGTTTAGTAGACATATTTATGATGCGAATTTAAGTTTAAGACTACTTCTGACTTTTGGTTCATAACGTTTGGCTCACTTCTGGTTTATTCCCAAAAAATCTGGCTGTTTGAATTGTGAGATGGAAAGCCTGTCTTTGTTCTGAATACAAAATGGTAATTACATGTACAATATGGCATATATTTATATGGGTTAGTGTAGGCCTTAGTTAGGGATATTTTCATTACTTTGTCTTTCCTTCGTATATACAAGTAAAGAAAACATGAGAGTGTGTATCTGTACTCATAATTGTGAAAAATGCATCCAAAAGTGGCACTGAAGATGAAGAAGATGACTTGTAACAATGAAGTATGATCATTAACTCCCCAATACCCCACCTACTTCTTGTCCTAAACCTAAGGTCCTTTGTTATGGGTAAAGGTGTTTAATAGTGAAGAGCAGTAAAAGCAAAATAGCCTAGTTGCCATCTTTTCTTATCCTATTGGTGCACAGAATGCCTCGTAGGCTACCTAATGCACATTGATAGAAAAAAATTAGTAATGGGCAAGTAACATTAGGAGAACTCATAAGGATAATTTGTAAAGTTCAATTTCAAATATACCTCGAGAAGTAAAATCCATGTTTACAGGTAACATGTAAACATCCAACTTCTTCGAAGACTCATTTAGTTTTTAGATCCCATATTTATCTTGTGACATTTAAAAGTATTTCTCTATTTACAAACACGGTATTTCTCCCAAGGGTTGTCACAAACTTGTTTGAGTTTACTTATGAGGAAACAATTTTACCTTCTCATAAACTACCGTCTTCCCCATTTGTGTTCCTCCATCACAAACCAGACATTCCTCACCCTTTATCCAATTTGTACTCATAATAGCATCATATAACTGCAACATGATATATATACTTAATTATTAGTAGAAAAACAGGTTAGCAAGGAAACCATTTTTTCATGTAAGAAAGGTATTACTGCTATTGATTAATACATGTTGTCATACAAAGCTTGTAGTTATACCTTCAATAGCTACATTTAATTATATCTTCTGTATTCGTAACTTTGTGGATTTGGTTGTTTTTATTTTGAACTATATTTAGTATTTAATATTTTGTAGAAATTGTTGTATTTGTCTTATGTTTATTTTGAACCATTTTTAGCATTTAATACTTTGTAGAAATTGCTGTGATTGATATCACTTATATGTGATTATATTTAATGATGGAAGGTTTGAACAATATGAACGATTCCAATGATTGTGTGGAAATAAATGAAAAAGATGGAGTGTGGAGTGATACCATAGAGATGTATTTAATCTCCTTGATGGTTGAAGAAGTGAAGAGGGGAAATCGAGCAACTACAACCTTTTCCAAATCTGGTTGGAAGAATATTAAGGTAGGACTTCAAACAAAATTCAATAAGGAGTATATTGATATTAAATTGAAGAACAAGTATAATGGATTGAGGGCTAGATTGAAAATTTTCAAGAACTTACTCAAAGAAACAGGAATCGGCTACAACTCTTTTACTGATGAAGTTAATGCTACAAATGAATGTTGGGAAAATCTATTTAAGGTGAAATATGTCTTTAGTTTTATTAATATATCATATTATATAATATTCATTCTTATATTCCTTTTTCAAAATTATAGGTGCATAAAATGGCTCGCAAATTTAAGAAAAAAGAATGTAAGAAATTTTTAGACTTGTGTCAAATTTTTGGAAATACTATTGCAACTGGTGTGCATGCACATCCATCAACCAAATCTCCATCGAATAAAACAGAAGAGGAATATAGAAATGATGTTGATAAAGATTACTTGTATAATGAAAAAGAAGATCAAGATAAAAGTTCTCCATCTAAACTGAGTGAAACATCATCCACTGTAGAAAATAGATCTCAAGAGTCTAATACAATGATGGAATGTCTAAATTTCTTATATGAATTGGTTGTTGACGGTGTACAATATGGAAAAGCTGTGAAGGCTTTACATGATTCTCCACTTTATAAGGATCTTTTGATTAAGATGACAAATACAGGGAAGCTGGATTAGATTATGTCGCTTTAGTTATATTTTCATGATATTGCATATCGAATTCTTATTGATTTGACATGTTTATATTAAACACTATTCTATATTTTGAACATTTTAAGTTTGTGCTTTGTATGAATATTTGACTTAAATTTAACTTTATATTTTGTATGAATATTTTTCAATATTTGATTAAATCTTTTGATTGAATGTTTTAATAATTATTTAATGTTGGCACTGTAAATACATGGATTTCTTATTAGATTTCAAATGAGATTTTGATGATGAACGAAAGAAGGTAATCATAATTTCTGTAGCGGGGGAAGAGAACAAATTTTTTCATTAAAAGCAACCACGTAGAACTTCTGCTATACCAGGTCATGATTGGATATTAGAACTTTTGAATGAAAATCCTACAAGGATCTATGAAAACTTAAGAATGAGAAAGATAATCTTCTTGAGGTTATATGATGAGTTGAAGAGTTTATAAGGCTTAAAGACAACAAGTCATTTGATTGTAGAAGAACAAGTAGCAATTTTCTTGATGACTATAGGGCATAGTGAGACAACTAAAGTCAATGCAAAACACTTTCAACATTCGACCTGGACAATTTCGAAGTACTTTCGTAAAGTCTTATATGCAGTTAATCGTCTTGCTAAATAAGTTATTATTCTACCATCTTTTACTAATATATCTCCTGAGATTCAACATAATTCAAAATTATTTCCATTTTCAGGTACTTTTTATTTAATTACTATTTTAAATAATTATTTTAATATATTTTTTAATTGTTAGGATTGTATATGGGAAATAAATGGTACACATATTAATGCACGTGTTCCAATCGATGAACAAATATCATACAGGGGTAAAAGAATTAATCCAACCCAAAATATTATGTGTTATTGCTCATTTGAGATGCGTTTTACATATGTAATGGTTGGATGGGAAGATACTGCAAATAACTCTCGAGTTCTTTTGGAGACAGTGACAAATCCAGCGAATGAATTTCCTATGCCTCCATAAGGTATTATATTATTTTAAATAAACATAACAATTATGATTCATTTTAAACATCTTTTTGTTAATATTGTGTTCTTTCTATATTAGGTAAATACTATTTGGTTGACTCAGGCTACATTAATATGCCTGGATTTCTTTTACCATATAGAGGTGAAAGATATCATTTGCAAGATTATAGAGGTAGAGGAAGACCTTAAGGTTCACAGAAATTTTTTTAACTACAGGTATTCTTCATTAAAAAATATTATTAAAAGATAGTTTGGTGTTATAACAACAAGATTCTCTATACTTAAAAATATGCCGAGTTATGATATGAAGAAACAAAGATGCATTGTTATTGCTTGTTACGTTATACACAATTATATTAGAATGTATGGACAAAGCGATGAGTTATTTAACAGTTGTTTCGAAAATGAAGAACAAATTAGGAAAAGTGAAAATGAAGATGCAAGTTCTCAACTAAAGTATAATATCACTCAAGTACAACTTCGAGATATGTATTAGAAGCGAGATGTAATTGCTAGGCAAATTTAGAGTGATTATATTATTTCTAATTGATTTTTTTTGTAAATGATAATACTATTATGTTTTCAAGAATTATAATATGATTGATATCTTTTATTGATTAGAAATTTTTATAGAAATACTAAACATGCTTTTGTTTTTATTTTTTTGTTTTTTATTACACATATCAACCAAATACCTTTTTATTTTTAGTTTTATATTACAAATCTCAACTAAACAGTTTTTTTAAGAAAAATAGAAACAAAAAACAAAACCCAAAATCACAACAAAAAAGAGAAGTGAAACCAAATGGCCTTTTAATGTAAGATTTTAGTTTTTGAGAATCGTTCATACTTAAATTATGTTGAACTAAATTATGTTAGCATTCTAATTCAATTTTGGATTTCATACATTGGAATTGAGAGGTTAAAGATATAAATAGACCACAACATGAACAATGATGGTTGAATAGGTTGTTGGAGATAAAATTATACAATTATTTTTGGATTAGGATAAAGCCTATCATTTGAATTTACAAAGGGAGTTACATTCTTAGCTTGTTTTGATTAGAAAAAAGATTTTGGTCAAATCAACTAAAGGATAGTAGTTAGTTGTTTGGAAGAGAATATGGTCATAAGTTAAGAATTTCTACTAGTTCAAGTAAACAGAGTTAATTATTAAGTCAAGATAAATTCAAGTATGGGAAAAATTCTAAGAGCATTCTTCATCTAGATTTATTCTATCTATTGATTGTTTATTCTTATTTATCACATTAATTGATTGACTCTTATTTGTGAATTTAGTTATGTTTATTTTCTTTTGATCACTCAATCAATTGGTTAGATTACATAATAGAAAGATGATTAATATTGATAGTTACAGTCCTCAATACACTCAACTCATATAAACTATACTATAAAATCGATTGGTTAATTGCCTAATAATTCTTTAGTATTGTTTTTGTGTTTTATTTATATATTTATATGACATCAAGGGTGAATGTGACACAATATCCCCAAGTATTATTATGCTATAAGCCATCAAGTTCTTCTTGCATAGCTCACGTTTAATAATGATGATCCGTAACTTGTGAGTAAAGGTAGGTATAATAATAGAGGACAATATTGCAACTAAAGATGTTTCAGTACCAATCAAGAGAGTAGGGATACCTATTTGGAGGATGAGAGACCTAAGTGGACCTTTGAAATGGTAAGGACACTATGTCATGTGTCGTGGCAAAGACGAATTATGAGGAGATATATCAAAATTGTCCTTGCCCCTGCTTTATTTTGTATACACAACACCAAGCCTAAATTGTATGATAGGTGCAAGAGGGACAATATTAGAGAGATTGACCCATCGTCAAAAGCAGTGAGAAGAGAGTGAGGAGGAAAGTTGGGGTTGGCAGAATAAAAAGGAAAAAGCATATTTTTTTACGTTGAGTGGTGGGATCGTAACATATGTAACCTTTTCGACGTGGTTCATAACCAAGGAAAGCACATCTCACAGATTGAGCAAAGAGCTTAATTCGTTTATAAGAAAACAAACAAATTTGAAGAGAAATTTAGTATACTCAGGTTGTTGGAGATAAAGATTAAGAATACGGTGATTGATGGTAAAGGATAGGTGCAGGAAGTTGATTAATCAAGTGTGTACAACAGTGGGTGGAGTCTCAACCCAAAATTATGATGAAACAAAATATTTAATAAGTGAAGAACTGCACCACATCAACAAGGTAACGAATTTTTCTCTCGGTCACGCACCATTTTTATTGAGGTCTATACAAAAAACTTAGTTTGGAAGTCATCAAAAACTTCATATTTATGTTACGAAAAATACATCCAAATAAAGCGACAGTGATTATCAATAAAGCTCACAAAATACTTGTAATAGACATGAGCTATGATTGGTGAATTCCCTCATTCATTACTATGCACTAAATCAAAAAAATGAGAAGAATTGAGTATCATAAGACAGAAAAGGAAGAGTTTTGTTTTTAACCACTTTGCAACTAGAACAATCAAAAGAAACATCTTCAGAGGAAAAAAGAATTTTGTTTCCTAGAACCCCAGATTTTAACATAGATAGTAGAGTGCTATCATTTTCATGACCTATTTTAACATTTCATAACTTCCAATCATGCTGAATAGGATTACAAAATAAAGAAACCATTCTCATAGACTTGGTTAGTGCATTAAGATGAAGAGGAAAGATTCTGCTTATTTAGGTCCCTTCTCTACTCTCTTTCCTAACACCAACTCCTGCATGATACAACTACAAGGAGAAAAAAACAACTTTGTATTATTCTCAACCATTTTTCTAAGAAAAAGTTTATTAACAGATATGTTAGGAAAGTAGAAAACTTTGCATCGTTGGAGAAGTACCACTAATAGCAATGATGGGAACATGATCTCCATTAGCAGTCTCAATTTACAAGTTGCCATCATATTTTTTGATGATACTGGTAAAATATTTCGATGAAGGAGTCATGTGGCTTCAACTCCATCACTTCATATTGAGCACTAGAAATCCCACTAAGAAACTGAGTGGTGATAAATTTATGATATGACATTCTTTATGCATATAGTTAAATTTGGATGTCCAATGTTAGCATAAAGTCATCTAGGTAGCTTCAGCAAATCCAACTCTCATATTGCTATAGTCAAATACAGTGTGAATAGGAGAAACATTGTTTACATTAGGTCTACTTTAGATTTACAAGGGTGCTACCATGCTTAAGAAAGACATTGGAAATACCAGAGAGAGACTCATCTAATGCTGTGAATCCATTAATTGCTATAGTCAAATACAGTGTGAATAGGAGAAACATTGTTTGCATTAGGTCACTTTAGAATTACAAGGGTGCTACCATGCTTAAGAAAGACAATGGAAATAACAGAGAGAGACACATCTGATGCTGTGAATCCATTAATTGCTATAGTCAAACACAGTGTGAATAGGAGAAACATTGTTTACTTAGGTCTACTTTAGATTTACAAGGGTGCTACCATGCTTAAGAAAGACTTTGGAAATACCAGAGCGAGACACATCTAATGCTGTGAATCCATTAATTGCTATAGTCAAATACGGTGTGAATAGAAGAAACATTGTTTACATTAGGTCTACTTTAGATTTAGAAGAGTGCTACCATGCTTAAGAAAGACTTTGGAAATACCAGAGAGAGACAAATCTAATGCCGTGAATCCATTAATGCATTCAGCTATCCACTTGGAGGACATACATAATGGAATCAAGGTCATAAAACATGCTACTTTATGAGAGTCAAAAGATGCAATGGAATCAAGGTCATAAAACACGCTACTTTATGAGAGTCAAAAGATGCCAAAAGTTCAACATTTAGTGACGGATGCTACCATTCAACCCAACAATTCATGCGCGACCTTTCCAATTCTCAACCTCTAATCGCTTATGGCACCAAATTGATTGTGTTCGGTGAAAGAGTGCTATAAGCATGATACTTGAAACGGCAAAAAGTTCAGATACCTGCTCAGGGGCAAGGTCAAAAACCTTTCCACCAATAATTAACGAAACACTAGGCATTGTCCACAAGATTCTGCAATCAACTGCTGATTCGCCCGTTGGACTATGCAGTCGATCACACAGTTGTTATAACAAAGTCTCAGAATAATCAAATATCAACTAGAACTAGCATAAATATGCCAAGCATAGTCAACTATTCTTCCCAAAGGGAAACAGAGACCTGCACTTAACAGACTCATTAACATATTTAAGTATACAATCCTGGGTTTGATTATGCTTAAGCTCGTTTTACATCCATACTGCAGCCATCTCACAAGTAGAGCACATTACATAGGATCCTTTCTGATTATTCTCAACAACACTCTCAATGCCCACGCCGATGACAATCAAATAGTCAAATGCAGTTAAAAACAATAATAAGTACACAAGTAGTCGAAGGCGATGATAAGCTGTACGAAATTTTATCTTTAAAAATGTCTATCTAATCTGACACCTCGAGTTCAGACATATAAAAACTAATTTTTAAGCAAATCTTTTTGGGTTGGTCCTGCCATATGCACAATACCAATGCTTGTCGGAGTATTTTGAGAGTGGCAAAATGAATTGAAAACCAGATAAAAGAACAATTGCTTTAATTTTCACCCAAGAGAAATTTTGAGTTACCTTTGCCAAAAGCATCTTAATTATGGCTTCCCATATTGGGAAACGATAGCCTTACATTCTTGACTAACAACTCCAGTAGCTCCAATGACATGATTTACTTCAATAATAATAGCCTGCAAAGAAATCAAAAACCAAAAAATTTTAATTGAAGCACAGATTAGAAGTCACAATCTCCATACATCAAATACTAAGAAAATACACTCCAACATTATCAGGGAACAAAAGTTTGTTTGACAGACAAAAGCCGGAGCCAAAAGGCTAAATGTGATCTAAACTGACACTAAATGCCTCTAAGAAGTGCAAGCCTGACTAAATAAACAGGGAAAGAAAAGTGCTGACGTCATCATAGTCTTGACAAGTTATTTAAGTTTTAAATGTTCCTTAAAACTTCAGAAAATGGGGTCAACAAATAAAGTTTGAGTGAGGAGATGGCCATGACTGATTTCTTACGAAAGTCACATCCTTTCCTCGTGTAAACAAAGAGAAAACCAGTAGCAGCTGGCTATAAATCCAGGGAATCCATAATCTTGCTTTAAGGACCAAGATAAGATCTTGCTCATCATAAAAAAGGCCAAGCAAGGAGTGGCTCATTTGAAAAAAAAAACCTGAAAAATAGAATCAAATTAGAAAAACCACCCATATACAGGGTCAATCGAACGATTTCAGAACAGTGTACAAAAATAAGTTAAGCTACAATTGGTTGACTACCAGCCACAGGACCCGCCAACATCAATAATCCGGAATCAGCAATTGCAGCACAGCGGTTGGCACAAAATCCAGAAAGATGAAGCAAAACGAAGACCTAACAGATAAAAGCATACAACAAAAACATCCCACATCCGCTGACGAAGGAAGTCACACCATAGTAAACACTTTGCTTACCAGTAGTTTTACCATCAATCAGCACGTTACCCATGTCAGACTGCCAACCAAAGAAAAGCCTGCATATTCTGAGAAAAAACGGTCATCAAGTAACATAGGTATTAAGAACCGCAGATAGACAACCTGCCAACATCCTTTTTATATCACTGGAACATAGGTATGCACACCCTTGTAATGGTTTGGATCCATGCCACCAAACACTATTTCTTTCCCTTCTTCATTGGCATTGCAGTTAAACCAAAATGAGAACACTGTTTTTTGGACAAGACCTTCGTTGACCATTTTATACCTGAAACAATACTTAACTAAGATATCTTGATCTATAGATTCTCAAAATTTTAGCCTCTAATTTCGACTAATCACAACAAAACGAGACAAATTTAACAAATGCAATATCCACAGAATTTACCACACAGGTACAGCATATTTCCAATAGAAATCTCTTGAAATCCCAGTCCAATAGTACCATCAAATTTGGCTACAAAGAATGTAACACTGTGCTCCCTAGTAGCTTCAATGAGTCCTGAAATGATCACCCTTACATTCAACTCTGACCTTCAGAATGTGAACCATATAAACCATTTGCTGTAAATGAATCAATATCCTGAAATTATCTGATTCTTGACAACAAGACCACCAACTTTTACATTGTCTTGACTAAAGAATCCGGATATAGCTCCAGTCCGATAATGGATATCTTCTGCTTTTCCTGTAAGGATATCGATTCACATTATCCTTTCTGTAATCTCTTGGGTGATTTTCTCATGAATCAACATGTGAACTCTCAAGAACTAGAAAATGAAAGACAATCAATGAACAAACAAGACTAATAGACAGCTTCCGTCGGCAAAGTATGCAAAATTTTGAAATAAAGAGAGCTGTAGGAAAAGTGAATAATCAGAACATTCTCTCCACTGAGAACAACACTAGAAATGAAGCTAAGCATTCCACTTACTGAAATTTGCGAGGAAGGATGCAACAGATGTAAAAATGATAATTAGAATGAAAGGTTTAAGAGAATACGAAACCATACAACGAATGCTGAATAAGTGACTCTTTGGATAGGCTTATGTCAGTAGAGCTTTTCTGAAAAGAACTTTTCTGAGAAGTCAGTTGATTGTTTGGTTGTTAATTAAAAAAACATCTTTTTTAAAAGAGCTTCATACAATATACTGTTTGGTAACATAAAAATAAAAGCACTTTTATTAACTTTAACTATATTTTATTTTATAATAAATTATTTATGCTTAATAATATTTAAAGTATTCTAAACAATATTCAAAGTACAATATATAATATTTACAGTTACCTATTTCTTGGATAATCATCTTGTAGGAAGTTTTAGATAACTATCTTGTACGAAATAATTTAAAGAAATGTCTCATTTTCTTGTAGGAAATAAAATTAATATGAAAAATAAATATTAAAACATGTAAAAAAGTTAAATAATATTATAATCCAAAAATAAATATTTAAGCTGAGTAAATAGTTAAATACATAATAAACTATGCATTTTATCGTAATACAAAAAGATTTACAATATATTCTCTCGTATCATTCATCTCGTTATTTTGTGGCTCATCTAAATGATTTCCTTCAACGTCTTCATTTTTACTGATTTCTTCATTTGTAGGAAGTAATTCATCATCTTCATCATAGGAAGAAAACTCTTCATCCTTTTGAGCATTTAACCTTATAAAATTATGAATAGCCATTGAAGCAATTACAATTTTAACTT
>JANSVA010000005.1:24978431-25024448 GCA_025504915.1 Erythroxylum reticulatum | reverse complement strand
AAATAGTTCGTCATGAAATTGTCAATTCATTACATATTTCTCATCATATTAAAGACCAGGGGCATTTTTGTCATTGTCACCATTTTCCCGTTCTGTCCACTGCAACCAAACACGTTCTGTCATCGAGACGGAGACAGAAATTTCTGTTCCGTCCACCACAACCAAACACTTCACTGTCTCCAATTCTTGTTCCGTTCCGTCCTGTTCCGTTCCGTCTACAGCTACCAGAGACAGCAACCATACGCAACCTTAAGGAGCTTCATATTTGAGTTGAGTAACACTCTCTCATTGCCAACCCTATTGTAAACATTAATTGGTAGCTGCTCGAATCAATCTTGAAGCTCCTCATGCGACTTGAAACCTAATCAAGCCATCATCACCACATCCTTTCGCTAATGCCACTGTTATGAGGCTCGCCATTAAGCCATCATCGCTATCACTTCAATAACCCACGACTTTGTTGTCTATCGATTTCAAAACCGCCAACAACAGCCGTGAAATTGTTCTAATAAAAATCAAATTGTCTTAACATCTCACACAGAACGGGATTGTTCCAAGTTGCTAATAAATCCCTTTAACCTTGTAGAAAAAAGGAAAGAATATTCACTAAGAATTATAATGAAACAGAAGAAAGAAAATCAAAATTTCCAGGTTTTATCAATTTGGAGACAACTAATTGAGCATGTTCTCTCAAAGATTAGAGTTGGCATTGCAATGTTTGTTGATGGTTATAAACTTTAAAATTATGTCCAGCCCAACCCAGGATAAGGGTAGGAAAGGCACTTACCCTGGACCCACTCTCATGAAGATCAAAATAGGACTTATTCTTGACCCTTATAAAAGAAAAATGAGGCAAAATAAGACTCGCTCATGACCTTTATAAAGAACAAAACGAAGTAAAATAGGGCCTAACTTAATAGTTAATTGTCAAAGCCCCTAAAATAATTATGATTCTCCAAACTTCTAGCAATAGTTGTAGAACTTGGTTAAATCTCAAGGGAACTGGACTGTAGTTTCTTAAAAGGGGGGTTGATTAAGTAACTGATTAACTAAAATTAATAAGAAATTAAACTTAAGTCAATCAAATATAAAAGAGAGAATCAAGATTACCCAATTCCAATTCAAGAAAAAGATCTTATTTAATTATAACATTGATCATTGGTTTTAAAAAAATATTTTCACAATTCAAGCAGTTAGTTCAAAATATATTAGGATAGCCTTAATAAGTCACAATTTTTTCTAAATTAATTAATTTAAACTCAGCATCCAAACCAAAACTTATCATTCATTGATTGAGTGTGATAACATTCCATATCAAATAAATGATAGCAATAAGCGTAGTGAAAAAGACTAACCCTAAATTAAATAATCGAGATAGCTGGAATTATTAAACTTAGTTTTCTTGTTTATCATAAGTTAAATATGCAAATTCATAAATAACCTATTTGCTACTTGTACCAATAAATATGCAAATTCATAAATAACCTATTTGCTACTTGTACCAATCTTTCATGATAATTACGGATCACTGAATTCATAGATAGTGATAAAATAATCAATATTAAATTAAATTATCAGATTAATCAAATTAATCATTCATGAAATGTGAGAACTCAAAAAAAGAAATACTTGAATTAAAATATGAATAAAAGTTTTAAAACACAAAAACTCTCAAAGTTATAACTAGAATATTGAATCCCCTTAAATCCGAACGATTGAGTTTAGCCACACATGACTTTTACTCCAATAACAAAAGTAGAAAAAAGACAAAGAATTGCGAAAAAACATAAGAAGAGAGAACCTCCTTTCATTGTGAGGAACGTCCCTTTTATAGGATTTTTTGATCAAATCCTAATTTAATTCTAACTTTCAAAGATGTCAATCTAAATTCAAATTCAAATTCCTACATGATAATGATAGAAGGAAGTTTCTTAGTTAAACTCCAACTCTTCAAGTGATATCAGTCTTATCTATTTCACCGATCTCTTCACTTCATCCAAAATTCGTGATTATCATCAATAAAATCTCAATTTGATGCAATCTCCACTTTTCATCTCTTAAAATAAAACAAATATTAACTTTAATATTTAAGAACCAAAATAAATTCAAAACAAAGGAGATAATATAAATAATATGTCAATATAAGATCTTATTACTTACTCTTGACATTTATAAATAGCAAAATGAGGCAAATTCTCTTAGTTTTCTTTTTTTTCCTTCACATATTTTTTTCATTTGATTTTTTTAGTTGTTATCAAATCTTAATGTTAGGAATTAATGCAACTCATTTGGTTATTTAATTGTGTCACAACGAGTGGCTTAATGTAGCTTCTTTAATAATAAAAAATACTTTTAAATTTTACATATTTATATATTGTCAATTTATTGGGACCCATTTCTTAGCTCAAGGCTTATAAAACAATAGGAACGGCCTTGGTTATGTCTCTGATGCCCTAGAAATGATCTTTTACCTAAGAGAGATAGATTCAACAATGTCATTAATTAGTGTTTTCCAGAAATAGTATAAGCTCATTAGTCTAGTTGGTATTGGACAATTAGGGATGATAAAAGGGCATTAGCTTGACCTGATCGACTCAATCGGTCTAAACCGAATTCAATGCTTTCTATCCAATTTAATCAAATTTTAGGCCAAACTTAAACTTTTTTTAAAAGATTTGAATCGAGCTCATGCATGAGCCTTTTTTAAGCCTTGGACTAGATTTAGGTTTTGATCACAATTCAAGGTCTAAAATCCAAACATCGATCACATACAAAATGATATCATGTTGTATTAGATGAATAGTTACTTTCAAGATACAAATTGTTATCAAGTTCATATTCAAGTTTAATATTTTAGGCTTGATAAGATTTTGGGTAAGGTAAAAAAAATTTACACCCTACTTAAGTTTTTAAAAAATAGTGAATGAAGTGTCAATTTCATAAGAAAGTTAGAATGATATAGTACTCTCTCTCCTACTAATATCTAGTCAAATAATATAAATAAATAATTTTTTAATGAAGTCTTATATCAAAATAAAATAAAAAAGAATAGATCACTAAGACTAAAACAAAACAAATGATCATGGAAATAATTAAAATATGAATAGTGTCTACATAAGGACTCCCCTTAACATCATCTTTGTAGTTATGATTCAATAAATTTAGAAGGTTTTAACATTTGAATGAACAAAAATTTTTAATTATGAAATTACTCTCTCTCAAGTTATAACCACCTATTCTTACGTTTATTAACTAATATCTCTATCCAATTAAAACCCCAATAATGCATTAAGCTATGTAATTTTTTCATGAAAGGTTTGATTCTAACATTAGAAGATTTATGTAAGCCTATTTCTAGCACCTTATGTGACTGATAATATCTAAGTTATAGTCTACTCAAATGCAATTTCTCTATAATCATCCATATACAAATTAATATAATATCTAATCACTAGTTTTAAGAATATTCAAAGATATTTTATAAAAATTAAAACCTACTTCAAATAAAATTGAATCAATTCTTGAAAAAAAAGAGGCTAAGATTCTCTTTATATAAACTTATAAAGACATTAGCCATGCATCATCTGTACACTAACAAACATAAGTGACAAAACAAAAGATATCGAACTAGAAGGAACTATAAATGAAATCTCTATACTCCCATAAGCTCTAATATATTGGGATGATCTCTAATCTTCTTCTTAAAAAAAGACTCCTAAGTTTGCCTCTAGAGGGTGGTTCTATCCCCGGTGATTAACTGTAACTTTTGATTGAAATAAAATTGGAAAAGATCCTAAAACTAGGGTGTATTCCTTCTTTTATATGTTTTATTCACCACAAGCACAACCCAATCATGTATATCTTACTAGTTTTTTTTGGGAGAGAGACACAAGTTATAACACATCCTTGTCCTAGATTGTTTATCTTACTATAAATTTTTTGGCGATGGACATAAGTTCTAAAACTTTTGTCCTATACCCTGGATCTTATTTTAGCTTTTCTTTTCTGCTACATAGGTCGAGACACTATTGTGCCTCAAATCATATATCTCTTCAAAAGTCTTCTCTGCTACTCGTCCTCCACTAAGCTTGTGTGTCTGATTGTGTCATCTTCTTTCATGTTGTTTGCGAGAAACTCGAGCTAACATTCATATGTCATTAGCTAGAATTGTATTTTCTTTATGTTTTTACTTTTAAATTTCTCCAATTCCTCACAAAGCACATGATAAGGAAACACCTTATCAATTACCCAAAATTATAATATAAACTGAATAAAGAAATGTAATTTAATCATAAAAACAAAGTAAATAATCAAGAAATTTTATATACAATAGTCACCAATAATTTAGCTCTAACTATTTATGGATAAGTTATTTCTTGCTTTGAATTAAGGTTGACATATTTAGCTCTAAATGTAGCTTTATTACCCATCAACCTCTTATTTGCTTTACCTAAATAAGTGTTCTAGCCTTTTATAATCTACCATCATCATCATCGCCGTTGTTATCATCATCATCATCATTAAAATTCTTTTTGACCTTTGATATAAAATATTCCTCATCATTTTCTTCTTTAATGTCCATGCAATACTTTGTTAGATTTTAATTGACTATTCTCTTTTCTTTTAGCTTCTATGTCACCACTTTCTTCTTCTTCATTTCTTTAACTATTATCTTCTTTGCACTTCTTTCATTTATTCAAGTTCTTTCTTCTTTTTACTTTTTAAAATTCTTTCATTACCTCGTACAACTACTTCTACATTAATATCACCATTTTCCCTTTATATACCACCTATCTAATTCCATCTCTCCCCCCTAATGTCTTTATGCTTCATACACATTTGTACTATTTTACACTTAGTTGACAAAATATGATACAACATATCAATTGTTTATTGATTATTGCTTGATTCTCTTAAGGCATCATTGAAGCTCTTTCTTAGAATCTTATAGTGCATGCTTTAAATTCATAGAAAAATATCGATATGGTAAAAGTATAGTAATCCTCCTTTTGAAACCACATTGACAACAAAAATATTCATGTAAATAATTAAAGCTAAAAGTTAAAATAATATAGAGCAAAGAAGACAATGACTAATTAATTATATAATATATTTTTTATGTGCATATATATCTAAATCATGAGATTGATTTAATTAAATTAGATATGAACAAACCTCCTAACTAATTACCGCTTCACCTTCTTGCTAGTATCAATTATAATGAAGGTTTCAGATATTAGTCTCTCCTTTGTAACTAGTCCCTATGATTAGAAAGAACTCGAAATAGTATAGAGCAACTAGTTAGCTTTTATTACTAAAGTAAAAACAAGGTTAAATTCATTAGACCCTTATATGGTTTGAAATATTATCAATGTACTTCTTGACTTTTAAAAATTATTAATAATCCCCTTAGTTTTGGTATTATAACACTTGCCCCCCTGCCATCAACTTTCGTTAAAAACTCTAACTATATACTCCAAGACAATGTAATTTTCAACCCGTGGAACTACACATGGCACTATATTTAGCACTATACCATGTCATTTTGAAGTTTGATGTTAGGGTTTCTAATGAAAGTTGAGAGACCCATTGATAATATGTCAATCTATAGGGGGTCCAGCAATTTTACCCTAAAAAGAATATAAGTCATAACTAAAATTAAAATCTAGTTAGCAAACTTGATTAAGTTAGTAAACTTTACAGTAGGTTCAACTTCATAAATGAAGAAGGTGCAAAACTTCATTGACTAATTTAAGAGTTGCTAAATCGACTCTCACATTTCAATAGTTTAATAAGTTATAAATAAGTGCGTGTGAGCAAAATTTAACTTAATATAGTTTCATAATTTGGGCAAATTTTGACTTAGATAAGATTATTGAAAACCCCTTCTAAATTAACCATTCATATTGGAATGTCAAAGATGCCCTTATTAGACATATGACAATTATCTACAGAACATACAAAAAGATATTTATAAATTAGAAAAGTACAAAACACTTTAATGTCAGAATGAAAAAAGTTCATATACCAAAGCAATATGACAATTATCATTTGATGTCCTCTTTCATCATTTTTCTTATGTTTGATGTTGAAATTCTGCATTAGTTGAACTATTATATTTCATTATTTCATTAATTTAATTTTCTCCTATTATCTTCAAACTAAAAGCTTCAACTTTGCTTAAGTTAATGGTACATTTTCCATTTTTCTTTCCTACTCGAACCTTTGTTGTTGATACTTTAGAAAGACTCCTTAATTGGTATATTTCACTTACTTTTATATTTTTATTCTTGTAGGGTGCATCCTTAACAAAAATTGAATAAAAACCATAGAAAATACTAGAACATATACAAACACTCTATAAATAATCAATAAAACCAATATTGTATTTTATGTAAATCATTAAACTAATAAAATAATCAAAATACAAGATGAATATAGGCTCTTGCCTAGTCAAAAATCTACCAATAATCTTTGAGTTTGAGTTTTTGTCAATTGAAATTTGGAAAAATCACCAAATTTTCTCAAATTATCTTTAAAGACTTTCAACATTTTATATAAATTTGAAAGTATTCTCTAACAAATTGTTAATAATCACTTTATGTCTAAAATGTCCCTCCAATATTCATCTATCAAGACATTTTGAGTTATCTAACACTAGAAAATTACCACAACAAAATTTATTTAAAATTATGATACATAATTATTAATATCAACAAATATTTATTATATTTAAAATTTGCAATTTATCTATTAGACGTATGTAATGATAAAATCATATAAGAGAAAAAAAAGTAAAATTGAAATTTACCAGAATAATTTTCTTTAGCTTTCCTATTCTAGTTATGGTATATACGTGAAAATTGATAACTATGTGTACATAAGAGTTTGTGTTGGACACTAATTATAAAATTTTGGGAGCTTTTAGATCTTTAGAGGACCCTCGTATATGACTATAAATTTTTTTTGTTCTCTATTACAAAAAATGCTTTTCTTTGTACAAATTCAACTATTAACTTAAATATAGCCATAAGAATGCAATTTAAAAAAAAAAAAGGTGTTCCTCTACATTGTTCATCTCTATTCTTATGTTTTGAACTCAAAATCTTTGTTAGATATGTTAATGTAGTCACATAAATTTAGGTACAACAATTTGATGCTAGCACATAATAGGAGCGATGCTCGATGGAAAAGGAAGCTAATCAATTAGCAACAAGCACTAATCGATTATATATAAAGAATAAATTGGAGATGTGGATCATTAGCACAGTGCTTAAGATTTGGGGTTTGAAAAATTGTTACAATCTCTAATTTACAGTTAGCCTTTTATTTAGAAAATTTAGGCTGTGTTTTAAATATTTAAATATTTTAGTAGTTAAGGGACAAGCGGTCTTGAATTATCCATGTCTAAATTTATTTAAACTTCTAAGTTTAAAGACTTCTTAAATAAAATTATTTAAAATTTCATTATAAGGTTATCACATGATCAATATGCTACTTTTATCCTAAATTAAAATATATTATCACATAGTATACATTAAGTACTAGTCATTATTTAACACTCATACTTTATCTTGCTCTTTTTAATTTTTAAAAAGATAATTAAGTGTAGCTTTATAATTATTTAGAATTAAGAAATTTGAATAAGCACGTATACAATAAATAATCAAAAGGTGCCAAAAATCATGAACATAAATTATAGGAAATAATGTTCGTTAAGTGTAACTTTTATCCTAAATAAAAATATATTGTCATATGATACACTTTATTAGTATAAAATTTGGTAAGTAAGTTTTATCAATTATATTTCTAAAAATGTATTAAGCATGCATTTCTTTCTAGAAAATTTTATCAATTATATTTCTAAAAATGTATCAAGCATGCATTTATTTCTAAAAATTTTGTCAATTATATTTCTAAAAATGCATTGTTAATTGGTAAACTAGAATAAATTTGATTATGGCAATGAATAACCAAAAAAAAATACATAATATATTTTACAATGAGGTCCAATTCACTTTTATCTTTTTATCTATAATCGCTACAAATTTATGTGAAAAGCCTGACAAATAGATATATACAGGAATTAACTTATAAACTCCTTGAATAATATCTTATATTTCGAAACCTATGGTTATGGACTAACTTTAATAGATGGAACATTGAATTTCATAACTATAGGAAAGATTGAAAATGTAATTTCTCCTTGAATAATATCTTATATTTCGAAACCTATGGTTATGGACTAAGTTTAATAGATGGAACATTGAATTTCATAACTATAGGAAAGATTGAAAATGTAATTTCGTTTTTGTAGAATCACAAATTTTAGTTTCTTAATGCATATATCTAATTTTTTAAAGAATTATTAGGGTGAGATAGTAAATATGAGTCGAAACTAAAATAAGAATGTTTATAATAGAACATCTGTAACTCAAATTAAAGTTATAAAATAAGTAATTAGTAAATTAAAATTGGAATTGGAATTGGCTTAAATGGCAGAAGTATTTTCACATAAACCTTTTTTTTTTTTTGCATGCAAGGATAAGTGAATTTCTAATTGGATAGCAAACTTATACATATGTTTTTCTTGTATTTTCTATTACAAAGTGCGTAAATTATATTTCAAATGTACAATTTTATTGAATTTTATCATACTAAATAGAAATACAAAATATATTAATTACATGCTTAAAATTACAACTCGTTGCAAACATAACTCTCCAATAACTTAATTGACAATCTTGTAAACGTGAAGCGCATGAAAGTTAATCTTGTTCTACATCAATTTCACAGGAATTTTAAAAAATTAAACTAAAATAAAATTATATTTATTGATTGATTACAACAATAATGGATATTAGTTGTAATTACCATTTCACATCTTTTTGATATAAAACTAATTTTTATAATTCAACACAACAAGAAGCAGAAAATATGTGTTAAGTGTGCTATTATTGTTTTCATCCTTTAATATGTAAGTTTAAGAATGTGAAACATGAAAAGCTTAACACAAACAATGTCTAAGAAGTATTTTAAACTATTAACTAAAACAACATTTTTCATATTAGAAATAATATAAACTTGATTATTCATAATAAAAAATATAAAAGGAAAAAACATCATAAGCACGAGAACAAGGACATATGATCAGACCATTCTAAAAGCAGATTGCACATATCTTGAACCCAATTCTTTCTATAAACATCTTATGGCTACCATTACACTCTTTGCACATAATAAACCTATAACCAATGCATACATTGGAAATTCTTGCCTCTACCAATGGCAACCATTCCATAAAATTTTCTAGCTCATAGAATCCTTAGAGAATGTATCAGATGACTCTAATATAGAGCATATGACTTGTAGGTTGATGAAGCAAACATTAATTCGTTTATCAGTTTAAAGAACTAATAGCAAAGGAGTTGAGGTTAGGGTTGGAGTTCTTATTGATGTTATTTTTCCATGCATTTACTTAGGTTTGAGCCTCAACCTGGTCTGAACGGAGTCGGATGACGATTAATAAGAGACAATTGAGTTTTATAACATCTATGTAGTCAAAATTGGAGGAATTTTGGAAGTTCGGGATGATCCTCTATGCAATATTCAACACTTAAGAAGGAGAATAAGAAAAAAATAAATTGAGGAGGAGGATAAGTGTTAGCCCCTTAGTACATGAAGACACTTTACAACTAGCTTATAGACCTTGGGTTAAAGGTTAGCTAGATCAAAAGCATAAGAGAGGCATGCGACAGCTCCAAAGTAACGCAGCATATTAGATCAAACATAGTGCAAGTTTTAGTGCAGTTTCAGACCCTGTGTGGATTGAATTGGATAAGGATAAGTTCTTGATGAACTAAGGACTTAGTATATACTCAAATGAATGGACTATAACTAACGAACTTGATATGAGTGAGCATTGGATCAGACTAGTATGCTACGAAAGGATTTGGATTAGATAACTCATCATTAATGGATTTAGATCGTGGGAGATCTTGGATGATGTCGCAGATAAGATTACATAGGATATACATCGGTTCTAAAAGATAAAGATCATATGGTAGTGGATATTTTTGTGAATATGTATCTATCTTTCCTAATTCAATGTAATCTATTTTCTTGTTAGTGGTGATGTAACTGTATCTAATAAGGTAGAGTTATATTTAGATGGGAGTGTCATCCAATTAGTTAGTATGAATTGATTTGATAAAGATAAATATAATTTAGGTTGCTCAATTTAATTCTGATTCTAAACCTTGCTTCTCATCACAGAGAGAGATCACATTAAGAGAGAGCATTCCTTTGTACATCTTGAAGGAAGTAATAAATGTTGATGTTTGCCATATCTCTTGTATGCTTTATTATTTCCTTTTATTACTTATTACTTTCATAGTATTCTTACTCGAGTGTGAGAGTTGAACTTGTGAGGCATTTGAGAATAATTTTCATTAGTTATTGATCATATGGGAAAGGCTAAGTCTTGCTTAAACAGACCTAAATGAGATTAGCATATAAAAATGTAGACATAACTTCGATATAAGTTTTATGTTTAAATGACCTTTGTAACAACTTATATTAAAGTTAAATTTTGATATGGCAGGAGGCAATAATTTAATTGAGCATGTCACTAGAGCAGAGGCACTGCTGATTCCTTAAGGTGACGAAGAGGTCACTTCCTGCTTATCTTGATTCGAGATATCGGAGATATATATCTAACAATTGCAACATCAAATAGTGAAATTAGTAAAGGCACAAAAGGACTTTATGTTCAAAATTATGATCTTAAGGTATGTCATTGCAATGTAGGATGTTGGGTGTACTGAAAGTACCACAATGAAAGTGTGAGAACCCAAAGTATTTAAGGCATATAGAAAACAAAAGAGCTTCAGAACTTTTTGTAGGATGTAGAGCAATTTTTTGTAGCTACTAGGATGCCCAATGTTTAGAAGTTCAATATGACAATCATATACATAGATGAGGATCCCAACTTTGTTAAAGAATGAGGACATCTATCAAAATCAACATGGGTAAAACTCTCATCAATATGTAGGAGAAGATGAAGAAGGAGTTACTTATCAACATACAGGCGAAGATGAAGAAGGAGCTAAAGGATTGGTTCCTTCTAATGAACACTTATTGGTTTATAAGAGATACCTTACAGAAACTGAAACAAGATAGTCGGTAAAAGAGTATGTTAAACATTCTGTCCCTATAATGCTTGATATTGATAACATGTTACATGAGGATAAGCTTTTTAACTTTTTATTTGGATTACAACCATGGGTATAAATGGAGTCGTGGAGTTAAAATGTGAAGAAAGTGATTAGTGTAATCACAGTTGCTGATGCCTTGGTATATTTTTCAGTGATGGAGGAAACTAAGTTGGGCTCCTCTACTTCTTTTAAGGGAAAAGGTCTAGCTCAATATGAGAATAGTGAGGGGGAAAAGAAGAAAGAATCTAACAAGGGAGACTTTAAGGAAAAAGGCAAACAAAAATGTGGCTTCAAGAGTAGGGAGACATCTTCTAAGAATGACAAACTTGTTTTTCCATATTTTTCAAGAGAGTGTCTAAGTAAGGAGAAGCTAAACATCTTGATGGATGAAGAAGAGGAAGAACCTTCGAATGCGATAATGAATTTGATTGCCTTGTTAAATGGGTTAGAAGTGAATAAAATCCCTTTGATAAGCTAATGTATATGGGAATACATGACAATGGAAAGGAGGTAACTACAATGTTAGATACAATTATGACGCATTCTTTTATGGTAGAAAAGATGGTGCATAATTTAGACGTTAAGATGTCAAAGACCTCCATAAAGATGAAAAATTTATAGGTAATAAATAAGAGGTTAGTAGCTACTTACACTGTCCTAATGAGTATAGGGAGTTGGCATGTCCAGTTTAACTGTATGGTGATACCATTTGAGAATTTCGAGTTGATATTGTGAATTGACTTTCTTATGGCAGCAAAGGCAATATTGTATTTAAGCCTCGAAGGTATGATGGTTATGTATGATCAAAGTTCCTTTTATGTTAATTATTGTACATCCAGTGTTGGAATGATGGATGATACAATGATGGTAATGCACGTGTCGGCTATAAGCATCGAAAAAAGGTTGAAGAAAGGTATGGAGAGCTATTTTGCTACCATGTGCGAGATTTTTTAGGACCACATGGTTAAAGTCCCTAATGAAGTTAGAAGTTTATTAAGGAAATTTCAAGACGTGATTTTGAAAAAGCTTCCTAAGACACTTTCTCCTCATTGAGAGACAGATCACAGGATTGAGTTGGTTTTTAGAGTCATCCCACCTTCACGTGCCTTATATAGGGTGTCCCCATTTAAGTTGGTAGAGCTTCAAAAAAAACTCAATGAATTGTTAGAGGCAGGGTTCACTTAACCTTTTGAGGCCCCAAACTGTGTCCCAGTGTTATTTTAAAAGAAGCAAAATGGAGCACTTTGGATGTAATGGACTTACCGAGCTTTGAGTAAGGCAACAATAAAAAATCAAGTATCATGTTCCCTTAGTTTAAGATCTGATAGACATATTGTTGAAGGTTGTGGTTATTAGCAAGTGTTGATAGTTGAGGGTTATTAGCAAAAGATAATGTGCATGACTCAGTAGGGATCATATTAATTTTTGGTTATCTTATTGTATTAACTAACTCCCCTATGACATTTTGTAACTTAATGAATGATATGTCGTATGCTTTTCTTGAAGATTTTATTGTAGTAAATCTCGACAATATTATGGTGTATAGCACTAACTTGGCAGAATATGTAGAACATTTAAGGAAAGCACTCTAGCTACTGAGGCAACACAAGCTCTATATGAAAATGGAGAAGTGATTTTGCACAATCAAAGATGATATTCTTGGGTCACTTAGTGAGCAAGTTTAGGTTAAGATGGATTCAAAAAAATTAAAGGCAATAGTTGAGTGGCAAGTTCCCACTATGGTATGAGAATAGAGTTTGCTCATATTAGCTAATTACCATAGACAATTTATAGTAGGGTATTCAAATAAACCGCCACCATTAACAAATTTGCTAAAGAAAAAACAAGATTAAAGCTGGTTAGATGCATGTTAAGAGGCATTCAAGAGGCTTAAAGCTACTATCTCAATAGAACTTGTATTAAAGTTGCCTGAGTTTAATCTTCCATTTAAGGTAGCAGCCTTTTGAATGCCTCTTAATATAGCCTTAGCCCTGCAATTGCATAGACAGGCTCATCTCCTCCAACTGATAAACAACTCCTGTCGGTCCCTATCTCCTACGTATTATGTGCATATTCTTCATCACCTAAAAAATGAGGGTGATCATATTACCGAAAAGCCTCATTGTTACTAGTCGACTGAAGACTCTCATCCTTCTAGTCAATTATGTTACGTAGGCCTTGATACATATCATCCTTACCTTTTTCTCCTTATTTTGACATAAGAAATATTAGGCCGCCAAGCATGTTCCAAGTGGCTCGACAACCTCTCACTCATACTTCACAAGTAAAACACATCCAAATTCTCGACTATGCCAAACTGTCAACTTGCCTACTCAGTGTATGCTTTAAGATCCCGTGAATATATCTAAGTGTGGGATGTCATAGGTAGATGTCTTATATTTGCTTAGGTAGTAATTTGACTCCTCGCTAGTATTGTGCTAAAAATGGTAGGCATCCATCCCATTTATAAAATCTATCTGAAGTGTTGTATACTCATGCATCTATATGAATTCCTAACATAAGAGCCCCATCATTGTAGAGAAGTCTATGTAGGTCATCCTCTTCATATCTCCAAGCATCTTAAATTGGATCGTACTTAGTTGATTTTAATGGTAGCTACCATTTTCCATAAAGAATGTTAAACACGCCTTGAGTGTAAGCTCCTGATATATGGGCTCTATGATCTTAAAGAATCAGAACCACAATCTAATATTGATAGGCTCTCGAACCCATTGGACTAGTTTAATATGCTCCAATACCTCCCATATTATAAATCTACCAATCCTGAATCGCTTGTCCTTAACCTCTAGAATTGCTCCTAGTAGGCCTCAATATTAAAATATAACATCTCATGTTGCTCTGGTAGATGTGTAACAGTCTCTTACAATGGGGGGAGGGGGGCGGTGAGTCTTTAAATGACTTTACACCTCTCTACCTTGCCCTTGTGCCTCCTTTACCCTCAATTGTTGCATTGTTTCTATTCTTCTCATCATTGTAACTAAAACAAAATGAAATGTGAGAAAATAACAAATATAAATACAATAAAGCATTTTTTTACACTCATTTCGTACACTCTGTTATGCAATTGCAAAAAAAAAAACACACAATGAAAAATCAAATTAAACTAAAAATAATGAAATTAACAAAATAATTGGAAAATTAAAATAATGACACAATTAATAGCACAATAAAATTTAATTAACAAACAAAGTTAAACCAATTATGTAATTACTAAATTTAGTTAGTAAAATTCAGAATTATATTAAATAATTAAACAAGTATACCTATACTACACATACAATTAATACCCAAATCATGCAAAATACTAAATTGGTATGAAATTAAACTAATAAACACTAACTAATTACTAAACAACAAATTATACGTAACATAATAAAATGTATCATAATTTTATAACCTAGTGAGCGAAATTCACGTTCCCAATTTCAAATTTAATCCAATCTGTATGCTATTCATCAAATTAACATAATAATTCATATGGAAAAGAATGAAATTCAACTCTTAATTGAAAAAGAAGAAGAAAATTAGGTTAACATACCTTGAATGGAAGCAATTGCATAACCTAACAATTTGGGGAAGAGTAAACCATAAGATTTGCAAAAATACCAAAACAAACTTATTGTAATCCACTTGAAATGCAAGAAAAAATCACTTAGGCATTGCAAATCACTTAAAATTGTTAGGCTAAGCTGTAGGAGGGAGACACACAACAGAGAAGTGGCAAAAGAGGGGGAAAATGGGAGAACAAAAGAAGATTATGATTTTTAAAGGTTATTAGAGACTTACATGATCTATTACACGACTTTTCACCTCTCTGCCTTGCCCTTGGTGCCTTCTTTGCCCTTCGTTGTTGCACTGATTTTGTTCTTCTCGTCATTGTAACTAAAAATATAAAATGTGAGAAAATAACAAATATAAATAGAATAAAGCAATATTTTACACTCAATTCATACACTTTGTTATGCAATTGCAAAAAAAACATACAATTAAAACTCCAATTAAACTAAATTAATGAAATTAACAAAATAATTGGAAAATTAAAATAATGACACAATTAATAACACAATAAAATTCAAGTAACAAACAAAGTTAAACCAATTATGCAATCACTAAACTTAGTTAGTAAAATTCAAAATTAAATTAAATAATTAAACAAGTAAACTTATACTACATATGCAATTAATACGTAAACCATGCAAAATACTAAATTGATATGAAATTAAAATAATAAACACTAACTAATTACTATAAAAACAACAAATTATACGTAACATAATAAAACGTATCATAATTTTATAACCTAGTGGGCAAAATTCATGTTCCAAATTTTTTTTTTCATCTAATTCGTATGCAATTCATCAAATTAACCTAATAATTTGTATGGAAAAGAATGAAATTAAAATCTTAATTAAAAAAGAAGAAAATTAGGTGAACATACCTTGAATGGAAGCAATTGCATAACCTAGCAATTTGGGGAAGAGTAAACTCTAAGATTTACAAAAATACCAAAACAAACTTATTGTAATCCAGGTGAAATGCAATAAAAAATCACTTAGGCATTGCAATATCACTTAAAAAGGCTACGCTAAGTTGTAGGAGGGAGAGACAAAACAGAGAGGTGGAAAAAGAGGGGGGAAATGGGAGAACAAAAGAAGATTATGATTTTAAGGGGTATCATGGACTTACATGATCTGTTACACAACTATGTAATTGATTATGTAAGTCTTATATATGTGTCATTAAATATATATGTGTGTGTGTTTGTTGATTTATACGATCATATACATGAGTGTATGGGTAAGTGTGTAAGTAACTGTGAATATGCAACTTATGGATAAGGGTGTGTAAGTTGACATGTCCTAAAGGAATGAGATAGATAAGCGTGTCCAATGCTCATGTAACTCTCTATAATCTTATGCATAAATCTTTAAAATTTCTAGGGATGTACACGGCTATGTCTCATGATGATGTAGGTCACTAGAATAGTGTACAACATACAAAAGTGATATTTTTATATACACAAACATGTATAAGACTATGTATACCTAAATATTCATAAAAACTTCAAAAAGTTTAACTCAAAGTTAAGAGAGTCAAATAACACATATCACAAACACAAAAATTAGGAAAAAATCAAATAAGGATGCTCTATAACATAACATAAAACACACTAAAAAATAATAAAATCCTAAACTAAAACTAAAGAATAATTAAATAATATAATCAAAATTATCATAATTCTTTGATTACTTCCTAAGTAATGCTTTTTTAACATCTTTAGCTCAACATACATATCATGATCAAGGAGTATTATAAAGATTAAATTTTTGCTAAATAAGCCACTTGTTTTTTTCTCTTTGTCCATTTGTATGTTCTTTTTACCTTGAAAAGGAAACAACTCTGGTAGACCTTTAAAAAAAGAGTCATGCAAAACATCTGAAATTGAATCATCAAATACATCACTAGAATAATCAACATCAATAAGTTCAAGGGAATGATTTATAACATCAGATAGTTTGAATATGACCTCTTTATCTCCAAACCTAAGCACTAGCTTGTCCTCACTAACATCAACAATAGACTTATAAATGGCTAAAAGGGTTCAACCTAGAATTAAAGGTACTTTTATATCTTTCTCTATATCAAGAATCATAAATCAACTAGGAAGATAATCTTATCACCATTAAGAAGTATATCCTTAATAATACCTATGGGATACTGTTAAGCAAGTTTCAATCTTATAAAATCCTTAATATTCCCCAAACGTGCAGGATGTAGCATAGTATATGAGATGTTGATCCCATGAGGAATTAGTCAACTAATCGAATCCTAATTTGTCTAAGACCTAAAAGTGTATTAAAATGAAATTAAAAACTAAACAAAAAAGTAAACAATCGAATATGGAGTGATTGAAATGAGAATTCTAAATTATTGCAAGAAATCAAATGTGAGCACCACCAGTTGACAATTGAAATTCAATCAAGGAAGATTAAGAAATAATGAGAAAGGGGATTTATCCTATCATCAATTCTAACTTAGTCTCTTTTGTGTTAATGCGGTATCGGTTCTATACTTTCGAAGGGTGAATTAGTCTCTCTCGAGTTGTAATTCTTAATCCCTAGATCATAAACCTTAATTAAGTTAAGTTATTGAACATATAATCTCTCAATTAATAAAACAACCCACAACCTAATTAGTTTTTAAGCGTTCCAATAAAAAACCAAGTCCTCAAATGAAATCTCTCTCCGTATAATTACTGATTTGATTGTTTACATGGTCTATTGAATCGTTCAACTCTCGTTAACCAACCTAATCATTTTTGCATTTGGTTCACTCTCTCGATTTATTACCGAAGCATGCAATTACAATAAATAATCACAACACCTAACATCATTAATAACAAAGCAGCTAGATTAACAGTAAATCAAACATAAATCCTTAAAAGAAGTTAGAACATCCTTAAACCAAGGTTTATCATCATCAATTCCATCCTATACATCAAATGAACGAAATAAAAGATGGAAAGAAGAAAAGATAACTTGGGAGGACTGGAGGTTGAAGCAACAGCAAAAGCTCCACCTTCTCTCTCTTCTCTCTCTTCCTTTTTCCTTTTCCTTAGCTTTGCCGAATGTTCCAAATGGAGGCCCTCCCATTTAGGTCATTTCTCTTACCTTATATAGTCCTTTACTAATTAGGTAAAAACTAGGTTTTATACGGGCTCAAAAGTCTGAAATAACCTGTGAAAAATTAAGTTCGGGAGGCCGATCCACATTTATCATCGCACAAGCCATGATCATATCCTGCTAAAATTAGCTTCTGTCATGATCATAGCTTGCTAAAATTAGCTTCTATCACAATCATGGTCCTAGGTCTTCTGTTGGGCTTCCTTTAAATCTTCCCTGTTATTTGATATCTGATCTCAAATACTAACAAACACATCAAAGCACCTCAAACATATTAAATTAAAGCTTAATAGCATGCTCTAACCCACCTAACACAAATATCTAACCAACTAAAATAATTCTAAACCTAAACAACTAAAACATACTAAAATGTCTACTAAAACATCATGCAACCTACAACTATCAGATACCTTATCAATCTGTTTACTAATTGAAAACTTATCATAGCAGGTTTTAGTTCTCCTAATCCAAGTTTCTTATACCGGGATTAAGGCATCATATTAATATTAGCCTTTAGATCAACTAAAGCCTTTTCTATCTATAAGATACCAATTTGACAAGGGATGGTAAAACTTCCGAAATCTTTAAGCTTTTACGGTAGCTTGCTTTTAAGAATTGTCGAGCATCTTTCACTTAGTTTCATAGTCACCAGCTCCTTCAACTTCCTCTTGTTTGCTAGTAAAATCCTTCAAGAATTTTGAATACTTGAGCATCAGTATAAGAGCCTCAACAAGGAGTAAGTTAATATATATTTATTTAAACAATTCAAGGAACTTACCAAATTGCTCATTTGTGTGATCACTCTTCACTTTAGTAGGATAAGGGATGACATATTGAAATTCCTTAACTTTTGGAAGGTGGTGTTCACCTTCAACTTTTCTTTGACCCCTGATGTCACTCTTTTTCCTACCTTGGGTGATGTTCTCCTCTTGAAATGCTTCTTTACTCCTAAAGGTGATTGCCATCATATGTTCTTTAGTATTTATCTCAGTGGTAATAGATAAGATCCCCTATCACTCTTTTTCCTACCTTGGGTAATGTTCTCCTCTTGAAATGCTTCTTTACTCCTAAAGGTGATTGCCATCATATGTTCTTTATTATTTATCTTAGCGGTACTAGATAAGCTCCCCTATTGTGTTTTGGAAACTAGCTTTACAAGCTAACCGATATGAGTTTTCAAGTTACATATAGAAGCGTTTTGATTTCTTTGGAAGTTTCGATGGCTTGAAATCTGGCCTCTGAAGTTTGAAGAAATTTGATCTTGAGGTCTTCGAAGCTCAAGTTCTTTTCTTAAGGTGGGTGTAGGTGGAATCCTAGTGGAGGTTTGTTCCTTAGCTACCCTTGATTCTCCCTAGAGAAAATTGGGTGATTCCTCTATCTTGGATTGTACATATTGTTGTGGGGATTATTTTTTGGTCTAAGAGCATTCCCCCATATAATCTACATGCTCGAAATTTAGTTTTAAACATACTAGAACTACATGTCCTAGTTTGTACACCTCACACTGTATCACTTGGAATAAGAAAGAATTCATAGTTAGTCGATCTATCTTCCTATTTAAAGGTTCAACCTAGCTTGCCAACATTATGATTGCATATATGTCATATACTCCTGCTGGTATGCCAGGTTATGCTTTAAAAGAGCACCACTAATAATTATTCATCGTCATTTCTTCAATGAGATCTTGAGATGCTTATGGAATTTTGTTTTTCGTAATAACTCTAGTTATTTCATTTATCATCTGCTTGATTTAAACCATTGTAGAAGGTTTGAATTTACATCCACAAGGGTAGACTATGGTGTGGCATTTCTTTAACATCTCTTTAAATATGTTCCATATATCATATAATGTCTCTAAGTTTACCTGAACACAAGAGGTGATGCCATTTCTCAGTTTGGTAGTCTTAGTTAGTAAGAAGTACTTCAGAAGAAATTTCTCTGCTACTTAGTCCTAAGTGGTAAGGGATGACCTAGGTAGAGAATTTGACTATTGATTTTCCATCTCCTCAATGGGAACAAAAGTAGTTTCAATCTTGTTGCATCATGATTGGCACTATTGACCTTAAAGGTATCACAAATCTCTAAAAAATTTGCTATATGTGTATTAAGGTCCTTATCTTATAACCCATCAAATAAGACTAACTATTACACCATCTGAACAATACTTGATTTAAACTCAAGATTATTGGATGTGATAGTCGGTCTCACAATGTTGGACTTTGTGTCCATCAAGTCTAATATAATGTAATGAACATAGTCCTTGGTTAGTCTGCATAGTTCCTAATCCTTTGGTATTAATTTGACCTTCCAAGTCCTCTATCTGTTGATCTAACTTGAACTCTCTAAGTAGGTTTCTTCAGAGATTTCTACTAGTTGTTCTCTTAATTTCTGGATCTTTGTTAACTAAGTGCAATGGATTTTCTTTAGTTATAAACTAATGCTCGTACTTGTAGAAGTAAGAAAAACAAAGAGTCAAACAAAATAATTAAATAAATTAAAAGGTAAAAAGAAATAACGACTAGATTAACAAAATAAGGTGTTCCTAATATTCTAATCCTTAACAACGGTACCACAAACTTGATATGATAATCTTGATGTCTTAAACCACAAGTGCACAATATAGCAGTAGCTATCACTGAAAAGTATAGATCAATTCCATAGGGACTACAAGTACTAGTAGTAACACTTTTTCTATCATCTAACCTAAGAAGGATGATGATTTAATTTAAAACTAGACTAAACTAAAATTCAACAAAATAATGAATCAAAACATATATAAAACAATGATTAATCAATATCAAAACTCTAGTATCTACGTAATGAATCTCCTTAAGATTTCTTAATTATTAACCCTTTATCATCCAATTCAATTATTGATCATTGGATTGTAAAAATTTCTATGTTATGATAATACCTTTCTCATGATAATACCTTTCTCAAAACTATTAATAACTGTTCCTCAGTTGATTAACTAAATTCTCTTTCTAGTTAAAATCCCTAAGATCTCATTACTCGATTCATGAATTTCATTATTAGGTTTGATCCTAATCTAAATGATTGATGTTAACATATCTCTAAGTTTGCATGTAACTCCTTCCAATTATAATAGATCTATTCATACAAAAAGATTTCTCAATCTCAATCATATAAAATCATACATTGAACTAATATCCCGAACATATTAATTAAGAATAAATATGCTTAATTGAATTTCAATGAATCAATCAATAAAATTGCATTAAATAAAAGATCAAATCACAATTTCCATCTTAACTTAGGGTTCATTATTCCTAGGAACTAAACAGACTTAGTTCATAAACATAGAAAATAAAACAAACATCAAAAGTTCAAAATAATAATTAAAAAGAAAAAATTCTTCAAAAAATAATTAAAAAGAAAAGAATTCATAAGATATATATCCCCTTTTTCTCTAATGTAATCCTTTTGAACTTTTGATAAAAGGCCACTCTTTATCGGATCTTTGAAATAATCTTTGTGTTATCATCATCCTAAGTCCATAATTGAGTCTTTCACTCTAACTTTTATCTCTAACCCTGACTTTAATTACCTCTCTCTTGTAAGCTACTTAGAACTACCTTTTATAAAGTAAAATTAAGGTTTCTAGATTACAAACAATTAGTCACACAGTTGTGTAAATGACTATGTATCTCAACAACCTCAAAATTACACATTTACATGTTCATAGTCACCTACACAATCCTTACACAATTATGTATGTTACTTACACTAATGTGAACCTCATCGTATGAGTGTGTATCACTAAAATTGTACCAATTCTTTTTATTTTTTCCCCAATTTTACCCAAGTTCTTCTCTTTTTTATCCTTGAAGTCAATTTAGACCTGAAAACATACTAGAAACAAAGAAATACCAAAAAACATAAAACTCTCAAACAATAAGCAAAAAACAAACTAAATATGGGCATAAAAACATAGTCCATTAAACTTTTATCATATATGCTCAAATGAACGGACCATGACTAACAAACTTGACATGGGTAAGAATTGGATTGGACTATTATGCTATAAAAGGCATTAACTTAGATAACTCATCATTGATTGATAAAAACCATAAAGAGATCTTAGATAATGTGGTGGATAAGGTCATATGGGATATACATCAATTCTAAAAGATAAAGATTATATGGAAGGAATATTTGAAGATAGAGGAGACCTTTGCGGATATAATGTATCTTTCCTAATTCAATGTAATATCTTATATTGTTAGTTGTGATGTAACTGTATCAAATAAGGTATGGTCCTATTTGGATGGGGGTGTTATTCAATTGGTTAGTGTAATATAATCTGATAAGGATAGATGTGACCTAGGCGATTTAGCTTAATTAGGATTATTATTTGTAACTTGGCCATCAATTGTAACTTGGCCGTCAAGCTATGAGTGCCTACATATAACTTATTTGAGCTTTGCTTCTCATGACAAGGAGAGATCACATTAAGAGGGAACATTCTTTTATATACTTTGAAGGAAATAATAAAGGTTGACTTTTGCTATATTTCTTGTGTGCTTTATTGTGACCTTTAATTATTTATTATTTTTTTATTATTGTTACTCGAGCGTAAGAATTAAACATTGTGAGAGTTGTAAGAAGTTCAGAAACATGGTTCATTGGTCAATGATCATGTAGGAAAGGTTGAGTCTTACTCAAATAGACCTAAGCGAGATTATCATATAAAGATATACCTACACCTTCGGTATAAGTTCGATATCCATAAAATCTTTGTAATAATAAAGATAGGGATAGAGTATTTTATATTTGATTTGATTCACTAAAATTTACGTTTAAGTTGACATGGAATCAAATTAGCATATTACCAAAATTAATCACAGATTTAGCATTTAACTTAAGTAAAGGTTTGAATTTAATATATACTTTATTCTAAATAATCAAGATTATTTTACTAATCAAAACTTTAATAAAACATAAAAAATACAAAGTTAAACTCATATAAATTAATGTATTTTTCACTAATTCAAAATATAGTTGTTTAATTATATTTTTATATAATTTTGTTTTAGTCAGAGTTAAAAATGCACATCTATTTTGAAATTATAAAAATATTTTTATTATTTAAAAATATTTTGTTGTCTTAGAAATACTAAATAAAGACTTTCTATTAATTTTTTGATGAATTGTTTTAACACTGATGATTATGTAATTGATTATTAAATATGCAACAAAAAATGTATGACTACTTGGCATAACTTTAATAACAAATTTAATAAAATAGCTAGGCAATCAATTTTCAAATAGTTTTAATGTTATAAAGTGTTATTTTAAGTAATTAACAATAATGAATAAAACTAGAAGTGAAGCTCATTAAAAAAAAACTATTTTATTATCTTATTTTTAATTTATGTTTATAATCTTTTAGGTATAGAACAAAACTACTACTTTAGATATGAATCATTTAATTTCTACTACAATTTGATTTTAAATTTATTTTATCTTTTAATCTCAAAATCATATTCATCTTAAGAAATTAAACTTTTAATGGTCTAATTTGAAGAGTAAAACTTATTTCTAAAAGAAAATTTAAACACTTTTACTTTTGAATAAATTTTAGTTAAGTAAATATTTCTAAAACTTTCATTTATATAAATAACCGAAACTAAAATAATTCTTTCAGTATATAATTTTGAAAGTTTTAAAACTTGTTTACTATAATATTTTAGGCATTGGACAAATCTACTGCTTTAGATATGAAAAATTTAATTTCTACCAAATTTAAATTTAAAACTATTTTATCTTTTTATCACAAAATGGTATTCACCTTAAAAAATAAAAATTTTAATTGTCTAATTTTAAATGTAATACTTATTTCAAAATAGAAAATTTAAACTCTTTTAATTATATTTTAGTTAAGTAAATATTTCTAAAACTTTCACTTATATAAATAACCTTTTAGTTTCACAAAAGCAATTCCTTTAGTCTATAATTTTGAATGTTTTAAAACTTGTTTATTACGGATAATTTTTAAAATTTCAAAATAATTTTTAAAGACAATTTGTTTATTTTAGAAATAAATTTGAAAGTAAAATAATTTTATTTTTAGGATTTTTAAAAATGAATACTTATTTTAACTTATTTTTTAAATAAAATAAATACTTTAAATGATTTTAAATTTTAAAGTAACTTCAAAATTTAAGATAATTTTCTTTTTAAATAATTCATAATTCCAGAATTATTTTAATTTTAATTGTATAATTTTTTTAATTTATAATCAAGCTGTGAATATCATTTTCCTGATTTTGGTAGTTATCATAAATTATAGAATCAAAACAAATAACATAAGCATATAATTTTTTTATTTGATATCTAACAATAAAAATAAAGAAACCATAACCAAAACAAATGAGTGAAAAAAAAAAAAAAGACCCAATATTTTGTCCCCGTCCCTTAAATTCTGTCCGCGGGTACAGATTGGTGAGCCTTCAAAGCTCTGCCAATTAAAAGATCAGATCAGTAAACAGATAATACCATAAGCACCCATTTTTTGAGCAATTTCCTGGTCAAGGGACCGGATATTAGGTGACCAAAGAGGCCACATATCCAGAAGATGGCAACTGGTGATCTAAATATTTCGTGGTGGATTGCAGGTATTTGTCATTAGCATTCAGACACAGCCTTGCAGTTTCGAGAAGTTTCCAGCAAATTTGCAATACATCGTGGCTTACCTGTCCCAAAACACAGAGAGAATGGGAAAGTTTCAGTCATTCTATAGACAATGTCATTGCTCAAAATTTGGATAAGAGAAGATGCTCCAGTTCCTTAAGAGAAAAATGGCCTTTGTCAGACTTTGGGATCGCAATGCATTCTGATGAGGGACATAAATCTAATTCCCATAAGCAGCGGGGCAGCTTAAGGCTCACATGTTTTTGAAACCTTAACCTCTTAGAATAACATCTACAAAATACGATAATCACTACCTATAATCATCAATCTCAACCACTGGCTATGCATGTCTTGAATATTGAAGTAAACTTTTCTCCATCGTTGACATATGGTACTAAATCAAAGTACATTGTTTTGAAGGATGTTAAGAAGAACCTACTTTAAAAGATGATGCTATACAGTTGCAAGCTTCGAGCGCCATGCTTCCACGGGCAGCCTTAATTACAGTGCATCACGTCAGCACAAGGACAACTTATCCAGTTACTGGAATAGAAACTAAACATTGGGGGCCGTAGTTACCTTGGATGGCTCTTCTTCAATGTAATTGACTAGATCATTGATAGCAGCTTCAGACAATGATATGAGCTCATGCACGTAGGGTGACTCACCAAAGAATAGCATGTCATTACCCAAAATCTGAATAAACCACAAACGAAAGAGTAGGGAGGTATAAAATACAATATGAAGCATGTAGAAGCACTGCTGTGAATGCACCATTTGACTTCAAGTTCCTTAAGAAGGTTCATGTCTTACGAAATATTGTACTTGGATCTATATTTAGAATGTAGTAATAGCCCAATAACTTAGGAAGAAATCAACTAACCAACAGTATATAGAGATTACTGGGAAGATTAGTTAAACACACCAAGCCATCAAAAGAAAGTACACAAATAAATGAAGAAATGGAAATATCTTAGCATGTAAACTTAAGAGCTCATTGAACTGGAAGAAGTGTTAAAAGTACCTCTGATGAGCACGAGTGGTATGGGAGCTTATTCTGAGATAGTGTTGACAGCAACAAAACTATTGTACATAATACTCTGGTCTTTACTTTGGGTGTCATCCTAGTACATTTTGAAAAATAAAATCAATAGCTTTGGAACATTCCATAACGATCTTGAGCAAGGAGGAGGCAGTAGAAAGGCTTTACCATGATTGAAAATGGACAAGAGAGAGAATGTTCTTAATGACTTTATTGGTCTCTTGCTCACAGTTACCTTTTGTTTCAAAAACCAAATCAGTCAAAACACTTGATAAAATATCTGGCGCATGAAACATAGCTCTTGGCATGAACATATCACAGCACAGTGTAAAGGAAAAAGATTCATAGTTCTGACAATAAGCAAACAGCACAATCTACAGTTTTGCAAATATAATAAGGTATAGAATTTTCAGCCAGCTGTAAGATAGGTTTAAGTTTGTTGAAATATGGCGTTCAAACTTGACAACTTTTTTTCAACCTGAACCTAAAGTTTGAAGTTCACTTAATATTGAGGACATTATTGCCATGATAAAGGATTTAATAAAAGGAGTACTAATTAAAAAAAGTTTTGCTTTCATACAAGATAAAGATTATAAGAAGACGTCAAAAAGTCACTAACTTGAAAATCACAAAAGAAAAATATTTGAGACCTGGAACCATGACAACAAGGCCACATAATTTGCAAATGGAAGAGAGTATCCCATCAACAACAATGGGTGCTTGGGGCCCTACACAAGGAAATAAGTAATTCAGCAGCGATAAAGTTTCAGAACATTAGATGATCCAAAATGGAAATGGGGGAAAACAACAAACTTATGATGCATATCAGTAGAATAAATTAAATAATGAGCTGCCAATTTAGAATTCCACAAGCATATTGCCAAACAGGCATTCTTCGTGGGAATAGTGGCACAGGAACAAGCTAAGTTTAACAGCCAGTATGTGTTGGGATAAAATATGATATGCTCAAAAGCTTCATCTTCTTAAACTTTTGGGTTGAATGGTTACTTACATAGAACAAAATCATTTGTGATATATTATGATTTATCCACACGTCTTGTTAGGGGGTGTCATGCTTCATTGACAGTATGGCATGCTATTTTACCTCAGACCCCAAACTACAACCTAAAAACAAGCAAGCACACACTTACATGCATAAAAAAATCAACTAGTTCAAGTCCCAATTTATTGCCTTCTTTTGGCTTCATCTGTAATCTCATTTGCAAGTGAATAAAAACCCAAAATATCGTGGACGAAAAATAGACAAGAAATAATTTCCTTGCATATTTTCACAATGGTCTTAACGCAAATGCTTCACTAATATTAAGTGACTAACCATCTCTCAAGTCTACACTTTCTAAACAGCTTAGTGCAGCAACTATGAGTCCATCTGAATGAGAAACTAAACCACCCATTAAGGCAACCTGTGTTATAGCGAAGTGTCAGCGGTCTACATAGATACTTAATATATCAAAACAATGCCAACAAAAGGAAGAGACTTAACCTCAGCAGTCTCCAGATAAAGACTTAACTGCCTTGCTTGAGATGAAATAGAATGTATTGTGACCTCACCAAATGCAATGCAAGATTTGACAAATACTAAATGCTTTTTGTCATCTTTCAAGGCTTTGATTGCCAAACAATTGCTTGAATGAACAAGAGTATCCTGGATGTACATTAAAGTTTTTGAATGTGAGATTCTAAAGAATGATTTATTTTTAATCTAGGAATGTCCCGTAACAATCATTTATCCACATTCAACAGTAAAAAAAGGGAGGTATTGAAAGAACAAGTAATTCGACCGATACACAGTTACATTTACAGTTTACTCATATACTGCCCACCTTTACAATTGAGTTAAACACAAACGTTGCAGACAATATCAGAGAATGTCAACTGAGGGCTTAATACAATCTCAAGACCCTCATAGCCTTTATATAATAGTAAGAACCAATTTCATAAAGGAAGTATCAATTATGCAAGGAAAATGATCTTAGGAATAAATAAGAAATCATATAGATCTAACTTTTCATAATTTAAATCTGACTTTTCTTAATACCACCCTCAAGCTGGAGCATACATATCATAAGCTCCATGCTTGTTGCATATAGATTTTACATGAGACCACCCCAAAGCCTTAGTGAATAAATCCGCAAGTTGTCTTTTGACTTAGACATAAGATGTCTTAATCAATCCTTCTTAAAGCTTTTTCACGAACAAAATAACAATCCACCTCCATATGTTTAGTTCTCTCATGGAAGACTGAATTAGAAGCAATATGAATAGCTACTTGATTATCACATATAAACTTCATGGAGACAGTGCTCAAAACCAAGTTTTCCAAAAAGATGCCTCAACCAAGTCAACTCACATGTACTATATATAATTGTAGAATCAAACTCAGCACTAGAATGTGCAACAAGTGGTTGCTTCTTGCTTTGCCATGACATTATGTCCCCATCAATAAATATAAAATAGCCTGAGTAGACCGTCGGTTATAAGAGTTCACAAAATCTGCACCTGTGTGTCCTCGAATCTGAGTATGTGCATGGTTCTCGTATAGAAGACCTTGTCTTGGCAAACCTTTCAAATGTCTCAAAACGACTTTAGAGACTGGATTCCTACTTTATTATCTCCATTAATAACATCGCTAACATAAATAATTAAAGAATTCTACCAGCTTTAAAGTGATGATAAAACACAAAATGATCCAAACCACATTGATGTAGACCAAACTCTATAGAATAAAGATATAGGTTAACATGCTGAGAACCGAATTGGCAGACACTTGTTAGTGTCAGTAGAGACATACTGAGCATTAGAAAAGTATTGCGTGTCTTCAAAAAATCTAGAAAACCAATTCAAAGAAGGCTGAAACATTTTTACTCTTTTTGTAAACAAGAGTACCCGAGAAAACTATAGTTTATAGCTTTTGGGTCTAATTTATCTATGCCTGGGTGAAGCCGATGGACAAAACAAACACAACCGAATATTTAAGGATTAATAGAAAAAGGATCTTGGCAGGGAAAGAGTATGGAGAATGGAGTTTTTGCCATCAACACAGAAAATGACATTCGATTATAACATGCAGTGAGTACAGCATCTCCCTAAAAACTTTTGGGGTACATTCATGTAGATTAACAGGGTACGAGTTGTTTCAACAATGTGTTGGATTTTTCCTCATCTACCCCATTTTGTTAAAGAGTGTGTGAGTAGGAAGATTGATGCTAAATACCCTATTGGTGCAAGTAGCTAGAGGGAAGAACTAGAGAAATATTCTCTAAAATTATCACAACGAAGAATATTGATTAGGGTATTAAATTTTGAATTTTGAAACAGAAAGAACGAAAAATAAAGAATAACTCTAAACAATCTTCCTTAAGATATAACTAAACTAAGTTATTCAAGAAAAATCATGAACAAAAATTACGAAATACTAAGATCCCAACGTGGACTTGACACGACTTAGACCCTAAATATCTGTGTGGACTAACATAAAAGGTTTCTGATGTTTTCCGAGCTGACATGACTCACAATTTAAGCTAGAAATAGACTCTAAACTTGACACTAATTTCTTAATATTTTCCAATGATAGATAACCCAATCGATTATGAATATCAATAGGGGAGCTGATGCAGGACATGCAACAGATGACTGCAACTCGGCAAAGTAGTACATCACATTTGATTCACTCTCTTCTCCAATCGTCGTCTTAGTCTTCAAATCATGGAGAATGACATTATTAGGGTAGAAACATACAGAACAATTTAGTTTTTTAGTCAATTTGCTCACAGATAGACGATTGAAAGGAAAGTTTGGTACAAATAATGTAGAGGGTAAAGTAAGAGAGGGACAAGTATGAGAGGATCCAACACCTTTAATGGTGGTTGTAGATCCATTAGCAATGATAAGCTTATCATTATGAGAAGAGGGTAAAGGAAAGATAAGATCGAAATTAGTTATTTTCCTTGAAATATGATCAATGGTACCAAAATCCAATACCCATAACTGTCTTCTAGTGATAGATAAACAAGTTGCTAGATTACCTCGATGAGCCACAGATACCATAGGAAAAGACAGCTAACTAATATTGCTAGTACTTAGTATACTCAACCCTGAGATAAGGTAACAGACGACTATGAAGTGAAGCTGTAGCCAAAGAATATTCTTCAAGAGATGTCCTATGAATCACATGCATATGAGAATACTTATCCCAACATATCTTCTGATCATATCCACCTTATCACAATATGTGCACTGAAGATATGTGTTCGGTTTTATAGATTAGAAGGTTCTAGGGTTATAAGGATAGGGAGGTAAAGAGGTTTTGATGATCTAGGATTAACCTTGCTCTATTACCATGTTGTAGACAATATCAGAAGATGTTGAGGGCTTGATACAATCTCAAAACCATCGTAGACTTTATATAACAGTAAGAACCAATTACATATGGGAAGTACCAATTACATAAGGAATAAATAGGAAATCATATAGATCTAACTTTTCCTAATATAAATTTGATTTTTCCTAACAACAAACATTTATAATCTCTCTACCTGCCTATAATTTTGATCAAGGCAACTAGTTACAACTTACAAGTAAGCTGAATTTGGTAGAAACAACTTAAAATCAGCAAAACCTAAGAGGAAAATATAAAATGACTTGTCTCATATGTCTGAACATTCCATCAAAGACATACTTGAAACAATGAAAACATAGATTCTGACTGCATATTTCATCATAGAAAGGAAAGAGCAAACCTTAAGGTCATTTAGGTTACCAAAAGCTACACGGCATTCAACCAAAAATGTTAAATGTTGTTCTGTATCCAATCCGTAGTCAACCTAATAGTGAAGAATATGAGGGCTGTAAGGCAATCTCAATTTAAATCTTAAGTTACAACTCATTCAGCAATATAGAAAGTAATTACCATTTGAATAAAGCGAGATATCAAACGCATTGCTTGTTGATTTTCATCATCTTTCACGTTAACAAAATCCATACCATCATGTAGTGATTGAGAAATTTCGAAAAGAAATTGTATGGTTGATTGATCACATATAGAACCATCCCTGTCAAATGTATGATCATAACTAATACCAGAAAATGATAATAGTTCTTTAAATAATGCAAATACATAGCAGCAACAAAAAGAATACATGAGAATGAGTAAAGGAAAAATGCGTGCTACAAGGCATGATAATTCAAAAAGGAGTAGCAAAAAAAAAAACTACATATTTACCAAAAAAAAAAGTTACTAGAGGGCTAAACTTTGTTCGGCAATTAAAACTCCACTACTTGTTACATGTAATCTTACTCTGATGATTTCCATTGAATTTATTGCTCAAAACATATGGTGCATCTTTTACATGGATATATAAATGAGTAGCTTTTAATGTTCTCCAAACCAAATCGTGGAGGTTTACATGCTAAAAGAATGCTCAAACTAAAATTAAAGATGTGTAGAATTTGAACAATTCAATGATCTTTTCAACACATTAGAAAATTATTATATTAATCAATAAGAGTAACTTACGACAAAGAATTAACTAGTATTCTGGATCCAAACTCAATATTTATGAGCTAATATATCTAATCTGCAAGGGGCGTGATTTCATCAGACAAAGATGTAACCAAAGAATTGTTGTAGGCTTAGAGAACAATTGCCCAATGACATCCAAGAGTACTGAAACAACTTCAAGCCCCTTGGTTGCTCAAAACTAATATGTGTCTCCGCATTTGGATCATAGATTAATGGCTGAAATTTGTGGGTTTACATTACCATCTTAATTTAACCACATAATAATTAACGAGTAAAAGTAGTTATTATGCATTCAAAAACACTCCATCTGCAAGTACCTTATAGTTTGTACGACACTGAAATAGTACACCCTTTCTTCTTCACATAATCGTAAACAAACTATTCAGACTAGAACTAAATTCTGTGAGGTGGCTATTTTAGGAATGGGGAAACAAAGACAATGTACGTAAAGATAATCACAACATTCAATAGAGCAACAACAATCCAATGAGAATTCCGCTAATACACGGGATCTGAGGGGGTCCAGAAAGTACCTGGTTGCCATCTTAAGAATATGCATATCGACTCCATTGCGAGCATCTCCATGCATTACATCCAAGATATCAAGAAAATAACTCTATAAAATCAGACATAAAAGCATACAATTGAGTATTCTACAAAAAACAATTAACTGGTATAGACCACAAACCTTTAACAAGGAAAAGCATTTTCTATATATTTTTCAGCATGCAATCATATGTCCATAAGAAACAAAAGAAACAAGGAGACAGTAAGGGGGTTGGGGAATGGAGAAAAAAGAAGAAAAGCTTTGGGAACGTTCGTACCAAAGCAAAGATATCTGTTAAGTCCTTCATATAGGAAAGAAGCTTTGTTAAAAAAGATTGCAAAAATCCTAATTCGTCTTCAGATATCTCTTTGTTAACTGCTCGTTCCGAAATGCCCTCTAGAACTGCATTCAAATAATTGTCCTGCCAAAGTAATTAGTTTTAGAGCAATGTGAATGATGTAGTAAAAATACGAAGAGAGATGTTATTAGAAAAGATTTCAGCTTCTCCTATTAACAACAATGCATATAGTCTTATTCTTCAAAAAAAAAAAAAAACATATAGTCTTAGAATTGTTAAAGAAAACAAAACATGCGAAAAAAGAGACATGACAGTTAAAGCTCTAAATGAGTAAACATCACTCTAGATAACTCAGAAAATGAATTCCCAAGTCAACCTTCCACATACACAATATGTGCTTGAAAACAATCCACTAGAGCTGTAAGCATGAACTGAAATTTCTGCATCAAAAGGGCATGTATTTCAACGTTGATGCACATGGACATTTTAAGATATGCAAAAGGAAAGCAGTGTGGATCATGAAATGCAATTCTACAGAAACAGATAGTAACGCATCGTAGCAGTTCTAAGTTACATCTAAAGTATTAAAAAGTGATAAGCTTACCATCTCATTTTGAAGAACAATGTCTACATAAGCATCTACAACCTTCAGGTACTCATCAAGTCTGTCATACTCACTAGCAATCTGAAATTATAATGATTTTTAATTTACCAACACATTTACAGAACAAATCAAGCAGAAACATAACAGAAAGATGGCCAGTTAGTCTAAAAGAACTTTATGAAAATTGAGGTAACAGCAACAAAATTACAATGGTTAGGAAACGAGATGAAGTTGACGAAACAAACACATCATCTCTAATGACTTCAATCTATTAACCTTCCAGATCAAGCCACTACTCATAGAAGCTTCAAACTGGACAGCTAATAATTAACAGCAATAATAGGATGTCAAACCAAGAAAAACGAATCCCGATCCAAGAAGTAAATAAAAAATGTTAAATCCATTGAATCAATAGAAAAGAATTGCAGTGGATCACATGGGATTAAGTATAACAAGACAGTTGAATTCCATTTGAACATTTAAATATACCAGAACAGAAATTTTATAGTACCTTAATAATTTCAGGAAGTACTTTATTGATAATGTCCATTGGAGGTCTGCTTTCAGATAGCTTGAACCCAAGTAATCTGTAATTTAAGCACTGCTCCACCCAGATTTGAAAAATAAAATCAATAATAGTGAATAAAGAGGGAAAAGGGTGCATAAGTTAAGCTCATAACGGAAATCTTTCTTTACCCTCTTCAAATGCCAAAGAAAGAACCTATAAAATCAGTATCCAACTCAATTGAGGATTCAAACAATACCTGATCAAAAGAGCAATCAATGCTGCTCTTAATCAGATCAAGAACATACATGGCATTGGAGCTGACTACTTCAACAGGAAGTTCCTTAAGCAGATGGTGAAGAACAATTGACACACAAGGCACAGTCTGAAAAACATCCACCTGATTCCTTCCAAATCCAAGCTCCATAAGTACAGCATCTACTAGCCTCTTTTAATGGGAATTTGCAAAAGAGAGTTAGTGACCCAGTGTTACATGCCAGTGTAACTAGAAGATGATATAACAGTAGAGACTTTCACAAGTCCTGTCTTTCAAAAGTAAGTAATACAAACTGTTGCTATATTGTACTCCTTGGGTACAGCACCACTAACATGCACAGAAAAAACTGACAGCACATCAACACTATCATACTTTGCATGAAGATGTTTCGCATATCAGCTATGATTACAATTCCTAATCAGTTACTGACCTCAGATGAACCCTCAAATATGCATTTCATAATGTATTCAATAGTCGGCTCCATCAGACTGACAAGCAACCTTCTGTTCTCATTAAGATGTCCATGTGAAGTTTCGTACTCCAATAAAAACCGCCTCAATAGAATCTTCATGTCATTAACACAAGTCACTAGAAACCCTGTCAAAGTTAGTTTAAAGATATGCAGTTAATGAGTTTCCAACCTACTTAAATAGCCCTTTCAACTTCCTTTATCAATAAGTCACATTGGATTTTGGTCCATGAATGAAACAGAATAGCACAACAAAAAGGTATATGTACTGCTAGCACTTAAAAAAAGACTTCAAATCAGCAGGTGGAACCTTTAGGTTTTACTATTGAAAGGGAAGCAGCTTCCAATTTCAAACTATTGAAAATCAAAACAAAATTTAAACCATATGCCAGTCTTGAATTAGACTATGCCACCTCTATATTCTGAAACACTTAGCACCAATAAGCAACCAGTGTATAAGAGATTACATGCCATTTGTCAATAAAACAGAAAATCTTACCAGTGTGGGAGGCGTGCAGCTTCCGTGCACAGTGGGCCATATACAAGTGACAATAAGCAGAAGCCAATGGATTTGCAATCCCTCTTGTCATCATGACCAGTCGCTGGAGAACATCCTCAGGATGGTCAAGCAGAAAACGCCAGCAGGGTAATATTGCCAACTCCAAATAGCTGAATTCATAATGCCAAGAGCAAGAAAAAACTAGAATGTCAAAGAAAGATATGAGAGAGAAAGAAAAAGGAACAGGAGAGACAAAAGAAAAGGAAGAAAGAAGAGTTTGGAGATGCCTGATGTCTCGTGGAGAACGGATAACTCATAAAAATAAAATCTTTAAAACCAATGGTTTTGAATCATCACTAAATTATGATGTCAGTTGAGAAACAAAAAGAAGTAGTACAATATACATTCCCAACTATTGCTAAAAATAGTGTTTGGAACCAAAAGAAGATTGGAATTCAGGGAATTGGAATGAATTCTATGATAACAACTTTGGAGTGAATTGGAATTTTGAATTGAAAAGTTACACACTTGGTCAAAGTTACCCTTATGAAATAATACGGTTCAGCCATGCATAAAAATAAACAAATTTAGTAATAAATAAAATGGATAATGAAGTAATAACTATAAAGAAAAGAATCAAATAAACTGGTTTTACGAATATGTAACAGATCTCTGATTAAAAATTTGTATACATGGCTTCAGCAAAGACGTCAGATAATTGTTACAAAACCAAGTCAGAACCTTATTGAACAGATGACAGAGTTTATATCTGATATAACATGACTTTTTGTTTTCTGTTTCTGAACAAAACCAAGAGAATATATACATATTCGTGGAGAATAGTATATAGGGATGGAGAATAGCATATAGGGATGAGAATAGCATATGCACATAATACATAAGTTTTATGGTGAGCAGTGGAAATTAATTCTAATTGTCAATCAAAGGATATAAAATATGATTTGAAGAAAAGGAGAAGAAGATGTGCCCTTTCTTAAGGTGAGAAGGAACAAGACTTTTTAAGCCAATAATATGGTGATGATGCAAATAGGCTTTATAGAGATGAATAAGCATAATTTTGCTTAGACATATTTTAAGTTACATGGATACAGTATTTATTTGCATATTCCACCTGCATGGAAAGAACTGGAGTAGCCACACAAATTCTATGGAATTCAAACGTACTCTGTAATAGCTGAACCAAAGAAAGGATAAAGTCTTGATAGTAAAGGAAATCAAATTTGCATTTAGAAGCAGTGTTACGCATTAGAAAAGGCCACTTCAACTGAAATGTTAGGAAGACAATATGCAACCCAGCCTTAAACACAATTTCCATTTGTAGCTCACTTTCAATAACACCTAATTCATTTCACCCATATTGAAAACAATTGTGTCCATACCTAAAATTAGTTCCAAGATATTATTAGCACAATAACTTACATTATTAGGAAATGATCGTTTTCGTACAAGTATTTATTTGCAGACACGATATGTCAAAGCATATCAGTGAATCCCAATTGAAATTAAATCAGAATAGGTCCTACAAAATGCAGCAGTGTTCAGGTCCTTATTTGAGTGAGAACAACAAACCACACCTCACACTTTCTGTTCAAGGTTCACACTTTCTGTGTTAGAAAAAGCATCTGCTATGACTTCAATAAGCATTGGCAAGATTGTAAAATATAAATAAATGGAAAAGGATCATAAATCAATGAGAAAACAGCAAAAGAACAAGTTTACACAAGGGCTAATTATAAAAGAAAAAATCTTGAATTTTGTTCAATTTTATAATATTAGCCAAAACTTCAAAAAGTAGCAATAAAATTATCTAACTTACAAATTTTCTCTAAACTAGTTTACGGCTAATCCTTAAGTTGCCACGTCAAGAAACTTTTTGACAAATGGCTATCGTGTCCTTTTATTGCTACATCACATTAATTATTTAAAAGTAAAAAACTTAAAATGTTATAAATTCTAACCCTAGCAACCGTCCAAGCCACCACCCCAAGTACTCCTACCACCATAGTGATTGAAGAAACTTCTAACACTTGCTGTTTCAATAGCATAGCCAAAGAATGTAGCATCTTCACGTAGTTTCTGGAAACTATTGATCAAGTGTGAGTGTCGTGGCCTTGAGTATATCCAATTGAATTCATGTTGATGTTAATCGTAGGATTTGCAGCTACCACTCCTTTGTTGAAGTATCTGGCTCCTATTAACTTTGAATTGCACATGGAGGAATTGAATTCTTGTTCTTCCTCACAAATGCCCTTCCATTTAGATGGCTCAAGTATCATACAATCATCCTTAAAACTCGCACTCTAAGGCTAAACCCAGTATCAATAACACTAATCATTACATCTTTTCTAAAACCTAAAACAGGCCATAGACTAGAGAAGGGATTTAAGGAATGGAAATTAGTAGTGTGAGTGGTGTTTGTAGTAACAGTCTTGTCTTTGTAAGATGAAACAAATGTGGTGTCTTCTTTATAGCTTCAAGTTCCTCTATAGACAAAACTGCATTGAACGCATGGGCAGCATTTGTAATATATGTATATAAGCAAGTTCATAATTGAGGTCTGAAACATAGATTTAATGGAACTGATTTTAACTCTTTCAAGGATTTAAGAATAAAGTTCCTAGAAAACTTGTTTAATCCATAACAATTGCAATAGTACTCGGAATTAGAGTGATGAATACCAAATAGAAAACATATCCCAAAAAGAGATTCCATACGACTTGAAGCCAATCAACTTTTAAGTTGCATAGCATCAATAGTGTTTGTAATGTTTAACCAATTTATTGTACATTTTCTTTAATGTCTCTCATTAGACAATAGATTACTCCAAAAGTTGTGACCTAAGCATAAAATAAACACCAAGTCAGAAGACAACGGTAGCCTGGGAGGTGACTTAGACAGTGGCTTGTGTGACGCTTGTTCTTCAATCATGATGGTGGTGAGGGTATGTTTTTGGGCGGTGGCCTCATCGATGGCTAGGGTTAGCAGAAATTTAGGAATAGAAGATTGTGTGTGGCTTGGACGATGGCTAGAGATAGAAGTTTTAACATTTTAAGTTTTGCTTATTTTTAAATATTTAATGTGATATGGTAATAAAAGGACAAGTGCCAACCACATGTCACGAAGGTTTGCCGACATGACTGACCACATCAACACCATTAACTGTAAAGTCAATGATGGCTATTTTGGAGAGAAATTGAAAGTTAAAGTATTTTATTATCACTTTTTAAAGTTCTTGCTAGTATTACAAAATTAAATAAAATTCGATTTTTTTAATAATTAACCATTTACACAATAACTAAAATCATGGAGAAATTTTACATGGGTGGAAATTTTAAGAAAAGTTGAAAGATATGAACTTAACATGCGTGGAAGAAGCTCTCGAATCGAACCGACTTTGAAAAACCAATTATTGCAAGTTTCTTTAGCAGCGGAGCAGATATCAGTCGCTTTAAATTTCTCTGCCAAATAAATCCAAAATCATTTCAAAAGCTACCTAACTGCTCAAAAAACAATAGCAATAATGCACTATATGCCCTTAGACATGATTAAATTTATTGGTCCAAGATGAAAACTAAGAGTCTGAACGCCAATGTTGACTATATTGCTTTGTTCCACTACGTACGACTAACTAATAATTACAACACTAGCACTTTTTTCATTAAATACACCATATATAAAGATTAAAAAGTAAAATTTCCTAATTAACACAGATTTTTTAGATTCATGAAATGCAAGTTATTAGTTCAAGAATTCACAAATAGGAATAAAAACATGAACCCTCTCCTTTGGTTTTCAAACAAAGTATATTAGCATCCATTACGTATTTTCATTTGAAGCAATAATTCAGCTTCCATTTGTGAAATCCCCTAGTTTAGACATTTTAAATTTGTTAACATAATCCACTAGAAGGATCACATCAACAACTATGTGACCACTATAGTGTCCACAAAGCAATTCTAAGTCAGATAAATAAATAGACAGAGAGGCCTATACTAAGGTAAAAAAAACCTGGCAATGAATAGAGAAAGGATCCATTTTCAGAAAATTCAGCTTTCTGCCTGATGCGATCCCACACCATTTCCCCAAGCATGTCTAGTATATCTGTGGCAAGAACAAATAAGGTAGGATAAAAATGTAGAACTGTTGTATCCATAAGAAGCTTAGCCACCTGCACAATAAATAAAACAATAATAATGTCAAAATTACATGTAAGCAACTGGGAAGTACATGAATCCCCTAGTCACGTGGATAGTGGATTTTCATATTCTAACCATAAAGTCCAACTGAATTGCAAATCATCCATAGAACTGAATAAAAGTCACCTTTATAGATAATCTTAAAGCTGTTACACAATCTTCAGCATGCCAGGCACGAGTAATTTCATCTTTGAGCTCATTTAACCGGGACACATATTCCTGACGTGTGATGATCTTGTCGTCATCTTCAAAAACTTTTTCAGTATCATCAAGCTCCTCTAGACGAGTGCTTTTCAAAGACATCTCTTTAGCTGCAAAAAAACAAAAAAATTCATCCAGCAGATATTAGGTGAAGTTTGCATCTACTTGATCGAATACGTAATAACAAATCCATAAAAGTCCCATAAAAGTAGGATGCTAGAAGAAAAGGTCAAGCTTTCCACTAAAACAGTTAGAACTAATCCAAAAAAAATGAAAATTGATTGAAAAATAAAATAAAGAAAGAATGAGCATGATTACCTTTTCCAGTTCTCATTATGACATCGGGCATCTGTGAAACATCTCAGTAAGTCTACAACTAAACTAGTTCCAATAAACAATCATACATTCTATTCAACATCTATAGAAGCTAAAATAGAATTCTTACAGAAGACACTGAGATCATCTTCGAGACGGGGAATTTTTGCATTAGAATTCTCTTAAATGAGGTCCACTCCTTGGACGGAACTCCGCCGGAGATACCGATACTGATGGCCGCCGGAGAATCCTCAAATGAGGCCGCGTCACGTGCCCTTAGGGGGTCCAAGAAGTCATCGCCAACAACGTCGTTTCCAGATACTTGACCACCCAGTTGTTGTGACGAGAGTTTCTGGGCCTGCTTGTTGTTGATGTTTGGGTGAAGGAGCTGAGGAGGCGGATATGGTGTTGATAGCGGGTGATTATCGGAGCGTGAGCGGGGCAACATGCGGGCTTGTTCTTCGGCAATGTAATCTCGCTGCCTGAATTCCATCCGCGAAAGAGAGAGGATTCGATCGATGGACTCGACGTGGGCTGTTTGCTTTTCAGTTTTTACTTTATGGTTTTAAAACGCAGCATTCCATCCCTTTGAAAATCTGTAAGAAAGAAATTAAAAGATGGAAAATAAATTAAAAATTAAAAATATATAAGAATTATTGAAAAGAAAATATGCACTAATTTACATAATGCTTTTTAGAATTAAAAGCAACATATTGTATATTTATCGTATGAAAAAGATTTCAACAAAAAATAAATCCCATTAAAATTAGACTCACACAAATAAACGAAGACTCAAAACAATTTTGTAAATAAGAAATTAATATCTCTCTAAAAAAATTAATTTCTTAATACAACCTTTTATACTTACAAATATTATGAGAAAGAAAGAAGGGTATCTAAATTGGTATAAACTATAAGCATGTTAACAAATTATTAAAATTAACTAGATATCCTATTTCAAATAAAAAAGATTTGCTCTAAAAACTTTGTAACACTTAGATATTTTTAAATTTTGATACCAAAGAAATTTGACCTAACATGTGGGTTAGAGAGAGATTTTATACCTTCTTTCTAACCAACCTACCTACCTACCCACCTATCCTTATTCTTTGTCTTATTGTTTCCAATCCCTACACATTCCTATCCATCTCTCGCCATTTAACATTGGACCGGCTTCTTCCTAATTCATTTTTCAGCTTCTCAGTCTTCATTAATTACCTTTTCCTTCAAAAGATAGCCTCTATTAAGGGCATTAGGGTCCTTTTACTTCTATATTTACTTTCTTGCCTCTGGACTTTCTGTTTATGGTAACTGCATTTATAAAGTAGTTTTTTATCAAACTTGTGCCTTCTTTTTAAAGACTATGCAAACCCCCAAACCAACCTTCATATAGGGCTCTATCAAAGAGGATTTTCCTCCTTTACCCTCTTTTAGTAAAGTACAAGTTCCTTTATCCTCCTTCCAACAACTTGGAGAAAGGGGAAGCAGGCAATAGGAGGGAGCAATAATCTCTCTGCACTTATGCCCTCCATTACATTAAAGATGGGAAACTTGTCACTTCCCTAGGACTAGAAATTCTCTAAGGGGGAGTTAAATTAAGGGAGAACTCCCTAATAGCATTCTTCTGGGACACAAGGCCTGCTTTCCTTGTAATACAAAGATGGGAAACATCAATATGAAAAAATAAAGGATTAATAGATGCATTAATAGCCAAAGATAAATATATTATATTCAAATTTTCCTCTAAAGCTCAAGCCCTTAAGATCAAAGAGAAAGGACAATGACATGTTTCTAAATTCCCACTTTTCTTGCAGCCTTGGCAGCTTGAATTCCAAATTGAATCTAACAAACATAAAGTTATTCCTATATGGGTGAATTTATACAATGTACCTCTTAAATATTGGATAACAAAGGGGTTAAGTATGATTGTTAGTTTCCTAGGCAAACTTCTGTGCTTGGATGACAATATAACAAAAAGGAAGAGATTGGCATTTTCTAGAATGTGTATTAATATGGAGATCTCAAAATTTTACCTAAAACCATCCCAGTTATGAGATTGGGACTTGATGGCGCTCTCTATAAAGATTGATGTTCCACTAGTAATCGAAGCCCTCTCTTATTTCTTAAGGTAAGAGATGGATATCTATGTGTAGTTTTTTTAAAGGGGTGATTATGGGGAGTTAAGAGGAGAAGAGAATGATGAACAAGGATAAGGAACTAGTATCACTTGAGAGGAACCATCTCCTTGCCTTTCCACAGAGGAGCATCACATAGAAAATCGTATAGTTGTTGATAAAAAGTTGGTTAATGGTGAAGAACAGCTTGACACTAATCCTAACCATATTGTTGAAGAGCATGTTAACGTTCATAGCCATATGGACACTAATCCTTCACCTTCTGGTGAGAGTAAGGAGGATGGACCCCTAAATGGGGAATTTTAGTCAGTTACCAAAAGGAAATCCAACAAAAGCCAAGATAAGGGTTCTAAAAATAAATTTATTGATAAATGAAAATCATCATTAGAATGTAAGGGGGATCAATGGCCCTAAAAAGCTATTAGATTTAAAGGATTTTGTCTATAATACAAAACTATGGATTTTTTCTCTTTTGGAAACTAAAGTTAGATTTGAGAATCTTAAGATTCTAAATAAATTGGGCTCTAGATGGAAATTTATTTCTAACCATCAAGCTCATAGTTTTGGGAGAAGTAGTATAGGATATGATCCTACTATTGTGGATGTTGAAGTTTTTAAAGTGGAGATGCAAGTAATCCATTTGAGATGGAAATTTATTTAGTAAAAGGTTTCAAATTTTGCCTTAGTGATTGATGGTGCTAATTATGCTTTTCAAATAAAGTTCTTATGGGACAACTTACTAAAATTCTATAAGACAGTGAATAGACCTTGGTTAATCTATAGGAATTTCAACTATACCTTATATATAATTAAATTTGATGGTCATTTCAGTATGAGAAACTTCTCATCTAATTTTAGTGATTGTGTGGAAAACTTGGGAGTATTTGACTTAAAGTTTCGGGGTCATTTCTACAAATGGAGTAACAAATAGAATAGCAAATGGGCGTTAAAAAGGAAGTTAGACTGTACTTTGGTAAACTAGGACCAGATAAGCCACTTTCCTGATAGTGTGACTTCCTTTTTGGATCTACCTTTTTTTATCATTCCCCAATCTAGGGAGAGAACCTTTTATAAAAACAAGAAAGGCTAGGCCATTTTAGGTTTAATAATTTTTTAGTTGACGAATGTTTTGAAGCATTACAGAGGGAACTGGAGTCAATAATTATGGGTATGCATCAATTTATCTATGTCTAAAAGTTAAAGGCTATTAAATTTGAGATAAAAGGCTTCATAGCCAAAATAGGTTCCTCCACATAACAAGCTATTACTAAAGCTAAAGAGAAATTTGTTCTTATAAAATGGAAGCTTGCTAAGTATCCTGGTAATATCCTATTACTAAATACTAAGAAGACACTATTGAGAGAATATTTGATAGCCACTAAAGATCACTATAGTCTCATAGAGTAGAGAGCTAAATTCAACTGGATAAAAGCAAGTGAAGGTGTACTAAAATTTTCTTCATCACTATATTGGCTAGGAAGAATGAAAATAGATTTTATTGCCTAACACTACCTAATGGTAGTACATTCCAGTAAAAGGATCTCCTAAATGAAGCTAAGAGATATTTCAAAGGTGTTTATAGATGTTCTCTCAAGCTTCCCCTTTATTACTTAGCTCTTTCATCAAAAAGAGGATCTCTTATGAGCAAGTTGAGTTATTGACGAAGGTTGTTGAGGACAAGGAGATAAAAGAGGTAGTCTTTCAAATGAATCCAACAAAACCCAGGACTTGATGGGTTTAATGATTATTTCTTTCATAAGACCTAGCAAGAAGTTAGCCTTATAGGGAAGAGAGTAGTCATGGAATTTTTCTCTAGATAGGTGTTTCTGAGGGAGATTAACAAAACTCATATCTATTTGATACATAAGACCTCTAGTCCTACAAACTTTAAGGAATTCAGGCTTATTATATGCTTTAATTTTGTTATACAAGGTAAGTTCTAAAATAGTAGCTAACAGGTTGAAGACTACCTTGGATTCACTAATTTCTAATAATCAGAGTGCCCTTTTTCAAGACATAATGATTGGGATAATGGCTTTATTATTCAGGAGTTGATGAAAGGACATTAAAGGAAGAACTCTTCTCTTGACTATGTCATCAAAGTGGATTTCAAAAATGCTATTAACTGTGTTGAATGAGGCTTTATTCTATAGAGCTTAGAGACCTTTGGATTCCCTAATGTGTTTGTTAGGTTGATTGAGGCTTATATAAGACCCCCTCCTCAGTTTCAGTTAATGGTATGCCTATTGGTTTATTAAAAAATGCTAGAGGATTAAGATAAGGAGATCTCATCTCCCTTTTTTTTAAAGGCATGGAGGTCTTCACCCATCTGTTTATTCATGAAGTGGGAAATAACAAGAACTTCAAGTTTAATAGAAAATGTAAGCGGGTTGGTCTTATTAATTTATGCTTTGCAGATAACTCATTACTCTTCTCTAAGGGATATTGTAAGCCTATGAACTGCTTATCTTTACATTGCTTACATTTAAAGACATATCATGGTTAGAGGCAAATTTTAATAAGAGTCATTTCATATTGCCATCTAGTGTAAAAATGATGGAGAGTAGGATATCCCAAATCATAGGTATGCAAAGGCAATTAGCCCCCTTAACTTACTTGGGACTTCCCATTACTATTAGAAGGATACAATTCTTTGAATGTTATCCCTTAGTAGAAAAAATCCAGAGAAGGCTAAACATATGCACTAATAAGGTTATTTCTTTTGGAGGGAGGATGCAACTAATAAAATTAGTCTCAAATTCTCTATATTTACTAATCTTTTAGCATGTTACTAGCTAAAAGAGTCATTAAATCTATTGAGAAGCTATTTAGAATAATTTTATGGGAAAATTTAATAGTCATTTTGCTAAAGTCAAATAGACAAAGGTACGTAAGAAAAAAGAGGAGGGTGGTTTAGGATTGACCTTCATTGAAACCTTTAATAGAATTGCCTTGATTAAAATACTATAAAATACCTTATTAGAGAAGGAATCACTTTAGATTAGATGGTTCTATAGTTACATCCTTAAAGGGATCAATTTATGGTCTACCCCTCTCAAAGATACTTTCTCATGGTCTTTAACTTAGCTACTGAAATTAAGGCTACTTTGGTTCTATAGTTTTTGTGGTTTGATAATTGGACAACTAAGGATCCCCTAAGCAGAATTCCATAGGATGTTTGCTATTGGAATGGATTTCCTACCCACTCTAAGGTTAACTAAATTACCCTCGATGGCCAAGAGTAGCTTTCCTGTTGCAACAAATTATTCCAAATTATCAACCTTATGTTAGAAGACATGATACTTTCAATGTCTTAACCAATCTTTTGTAAAATTTAGTATCTAAAACTTTAAGGATTGGCTAGACTAGGGTAATCTAAGGGTAGATTGATTCCTATAGTCTAGCATAAGCCTCTCATACCTAGCTACTCCTTCCTTCCATAACTAGCAACTTTGGATAAGCTGGGCACTTTGGACAGGATGCACTACCTTGCCACTAACTCTACATGCATACTCTGTTAAAGGGAGGAAAAGTCTAAAAATAATCTTTTCTTCCTATGTGATTTTTCCCAAATCATATGGAACAAAATCTAGGAGTTGTGTTTGGTGTCAAATGTAGGGAATACATTTATAGATTCTCTTAAATGGCTTCTATGTAACATCCTGCTACCCATGTTGAGGCTACAATAGAATATATGAGAGATAATTGAGAAATTAGAAAATGCATTTCATGTTCATGCATAATATGACATACAAATACGTGTGAATAGTGAATTTTTTTTGCACATGAAAAATATTGCACATGCATTCATGGACACTCCGAGTATAATTGTTTCTAAATGTGATTTCTATTGAGAATTGTGATTTTATGTGTTGAAAATTGATTTGGAGAGTGTATTTGCTGATTTAGAATTTTTGGAATTTTTGGAGAAATTTCTGAAAATTGTTGGGTATTTTGGACTAGGAAAATTGCCAAGTGGTAAAACTATTAATAAATGGTAGTAGAATTTACTATCCAAAGGCAATGAAAATTTTGATAAATGACTTTAGGATTATTTTTCAAGTGTCATTAAAAATTGGGAGACAATTAGAATTGATTAGACTGGTTAAATAAAAGAGCTAGTTGAAATTCATAGAAATTGGACAAATGTCCAAGTTTAAAGTCACCATTCTTTCATTTAATTGAAAGACCATTAAATGGTCTTACATTTTGCTCTTTCTTCTTTCATTTTTCCTGACTTTCTCCTTCTTCATTTTCATGACTTCTCTTCTCCTTCTCTTCTTCTTCTTCTTGACTTATTTCTTCACACCTCCATCCACGTTGGACATAGCCACTCATCTCCCATTTACTACTCCTTCACCTTGCTTCCTCTTTCATTCTCACCAAAAACCCAAACCTTCCAACCCTCAAGATGGTGATGATCGTAGGTTGTGTTTGAAGTTAGGTATTTTTTTATTTTCTTGAAGAGTTTGAAGATTTGGTAGCTAAATCAAATAAGTCATGTTTTAATTTTATGGGCAATGTTAAATGAAGCATTTGCGATGATAGTTAGAGGTTAATTACATGAAATGGTGTTTGGTGTATGTATGTGTCATGGATGATGAAGAGTATGTAAATTTCTTTTTTATATATATGCTTGATGACTAATGATCTATAGAGATGTTTTAGAGGCTGAATGATCATTACAAGGAGTTTTGTATAAGCTAGAACGTTGGTGAAGAAATGAATATATATAGATATATATTGATGTTTTGTTTCATATAAATGCTAAATAATGTGTTAGGATTTGTTT
>JANSVA010000005.1:24927484-24940605 GCA_025504915.1 Erythroxylum reticulatum | reverse complement strand
TCATGTTTTATACTTTCACTAATTCGGACTCTAAGGTCCTAAAAAATTAGGAAATAATACAAGGTTCCTACATAGGGTAATATCACAGGCAGTATTAGGGAAACAAGAATAACTCGAGCTTTAGTCACTATTTTGTCAACATACTTTCACAGAGGTTAAGACCTATATCTACAACTTTCATTCTTTGAGTTTCTTCAAATTCTTGCTCTAAGGACATGAACGACAGATCGAAAGAGAAAGATGAAATTAAAAATAGAATTTCAACTTACCTTGATAACTTTTTTCCTTCTCCTCTTCTCTTCCCCTTTTTCTATCCTTCTCTTCTCATTTTCATTTTTATGCCCCTTCTAACCTTATAACAAATCTTCACTCTCATTTCTATTGCCTTTTCATCCATTTTCTCTAGAAAATTCAAGAAGTTCAAACTAATCCATGTGTTACCATCCTATTGGTCCATATGTCACCATTCTATTGGTATATATGTTATCTTTCTATTAGTCCATATGTACTATTCTATTAATCCATGTGTCACTTACTTTAAGCTCCACATGTCACTCGTTTAAGCCTCCATATATCCCCATTTGTAAGGCTACAAATGTCACCAATTGTAAGGCTACACATGTCACCAATTCTAAGGCTATATATGTCATTGTAAAGCTACACATGTCACCATTCTATTGCTCCACATGTCACAAGTCTAAAGTGTCATTTGTCATAAAATTAAAGGGCCACTTGTCAAAATTATACTCAAGCCACTTGTCATCCATTTAATTGAGCCATTTTTCACTTATTCCTAATGCCACATGTCACCATTTCATAAGCCTAATCAACCTAAATTCCCATGTATCAATTTATCTTGCTCTTTAACATTTTTCTTAGACTAGATGCACATATCACCTCATCAATTACTCAATTGTAATAATAAATACTCAATTCACTAATTATAATCCATCAATTCATGTTATTGATAAATCAAAATGCAATACATTAAGAATGCACATTCATATCATATTCATTTTCTTTCCATACCCTGGACTATGTCAATTGAGTGCATATACTATCTTGCAATGTTTTCTAAATAATGATTCATATGTGTATACAAATATTATGCATGTGAATGAAATACATCTCGTAAATTCTTAAATGATATAACTCATGTGATTCAATTTAATAGTTTAATCTCTTAATAATTTTAAGAGGCAGGATATTACAACATTGCGTGAACATATCAAGTTTAGTCTAACATAATAGTCCCTAACACAATTTATCAATCACAAAGCCTACATATTATAACTCTACGTTGCAAAAAGCTAAAAAGGGACTTTAAAAGTATAGTAGAACCATACATTTAATATAATTTAGTAAGAGCATCAAAATGACGTTTAGTTGATAAAAACCTGTGGATCGATGAGACTGAAATCACAAGGGATTCTATATGAAAGACACATTCACATCCATAAACTATAGGTTCAAAAGACCCTTCTTCCAACAGGTCAACTTTGAATAAAGCGAAGTATTTCCTTAGCTCCATTGAGAGCAAGCAAGTGCCCAGTTCTATTTGGATCATTTGAAACATAAATAAACACCAAGAACTCTAAATGAGACATCAGATTAAATGAGCAAGAGTCGATCAAGAACCCCCACTTCGTCTTCTTCTTATTTTTTAACCTTCGATTTCTTCTTCATAACAACCGCTTTCTTCTACATTTTCGAGAACCTTTTGACTCCTCCATTATTATTTGATAAATCTATCATTGATCGTCTCATGAATTTCACTTTCTCTTCATTTCCCACCATTCCTCTTTCACCAAACAACGATTAGTGATTAGCGATCGAGTGGAGATATAAGAGTTAGGAGATGTAAGAACTAAGGAAAGGAAAGAAGATTCTAGAGAACCCTAAATGAGCAATGAGACTGAAAGAGTAGAGAGTAAAGTGAAGGCACAATTGTCATTAGGCACAACTTTAATCAGTTGAAACGATATTGTAAAGGAGCTTTTAAAAAAAATCAGCTGGTTGAGTTGAATCAGCCAATCCAACTAGCTCATAACCAAACAAGTTTAATAGCTTTTTAATATGGTCAGACAACTAATTTGAGTCAATCAGCTAAAAAACAGTTGATAAGTTGTTTACCAAACATGCCTTACGTAAATGTTTTTAGCACACATGCACACACATAAATTTCTACTTGCAAATGAAAACACAACCATGTAATGTTTTTAGAAATTCTAGAAAAATAAAAGAAAACGAAACCGATTCCACCGCCACTATTTTCTCCAGGGGAGTTCTCTCGTGATTCACTATTAGAGATAACATCTTAAAACTCATTTGTGCAGTAGTTGACAATGTAATAGTTTAGAGGAAGGGTATCCAAAGCTAGAGATTGTGGCAAGTTCTAGTGCGGGGTTGATTCACACCTAATGCTTATATTTGGAATTGAATTAGTTTTGGCTATTTTACGGAGACTATGTAAGTGTATATTGAAAATAGGAAGTGAAAGAAAGGGAACTATAAGTTGACAACAAAGGTTGTCCACCAATACCTGCTTCCCTACGGTTTACTCATGTTTATTGCTTTTGAGGTTTAAGTGCTTACTTAATATTAGAGTTTGTTGAAGTATCTATAATATCAACCATGTAAATTTGATTTGATTTCTAGCCTAATGGTTTGCTATTAAGAATTTTAGAATCAGTTTTTTTCGTTGCTCCTTTTGTCCTAAACACGAGCATGTTTCCTGTTAGATCAAATGTAGTAGTTAACAGTTATTGGCATGATACATTCTCCATATTCATAAACTTTTGCTGACAAAATACACTGTTCCTTAATCGTCTATAGCCATTATCTTCTTATAAATGGACAAAGACCCAAAAAAAGGAACCTTGAATAAAAGACGTAAGACATAATTGGATCCTTAATACAAATAATATTATGTGCTTTAGATAGAGTTTTCTAACACATAAATCATTAAAATCCACAAAATCTTTACAATGCTTAAAATGGACTCAATCAGAGTTTTGATGACCTGCCCAATGCACCCATACCTTGAATAAGAAATTAAAAAGTGCTTCAATCTCATCAAACTCTGGAAAACCACTCTTACTCCATCAGTGAATTCATGAAAGACTACCAACACACAATTAAGGCAGTAGTGGCTAGCACCAAAGTTGGAGCAAATGCTGAACTAATAGATGCATTGCCCAATTGGGAGATTGTGGCAAATTATAGTATAGGAATTGACAAGATTGATTTGAAGATGTGTGAAGAGAAGGGTATCAGAGTCACCAATACTCCAGATGTGTTAATTGATGATGTTGTTGATCCTGCAATTGGGTTGATTCTAGGGGTCATGAGGAGGATTTATGTTGGTGATGCGTTTGTGAGAAGTGGGAAGTGGCAATATGGTGATTTTCGATTGACAACAAAGGTTTGGTTTCTGGGCACTTATTAATTTCTTGTTATTTTCATGTTCTATTGATTTAGTGTTGGTGCATGATAGTCCCGAATGCCCAACTTGCTAAGAAGACAATCAAATTATTGTGTGCCAAGAGCTTTTTTCAAGATATTTGCAAGCTGATTGTAAGTACAAACATGTATCATTGTAATATTTCTGTCTTGGATTTCGTCACGAACAAAATGACAATCAACTTTGATATGTTTAGTTCTCTCATGAAAAAACAGGTTAGTAGCTATATGAAGCACTGCTTAACTATCACAAAAGAGCCACATAGGTGAAGGATGAGACACTCGTGGATCTTTCAAGATACTTTGAGTCATTTCAGCGCACAAGTTGTGGTGGCCATGGAACGATACTCAGCCTCTGGTAGAAACCAAGAAACAGTAGCTTGCTTCTTTGTTTCCCAAGAAATAGGAGATCAACTAAGCATATCCAGTTACAGAGCATCGTGTGAGAGGACAACTAGCCCAATCAGAGTCACAATAAGCAGATAATTGGAGATCACAAGTAGACTAAAGGAAAGCAGGAGGTAGTAAGCAACGAAGGAAAGCAGTTGGTGGCTAAAACGTGGAAGACAATTGGTGAAGCAAAATCGTTGAAGAGGGAGTGTGCGTGCGTAGTGCTTGGATGAGAAAAAAAAACTCTCCCCACATTCCCATGTCGAAGCAGCTGGTGGAGACACCAAAACAAAGCAGGAGGTGGCAAGCAATGAAGGAAAGCAGCTGGTGGCAAAGAAGGAGAGCAACTTAGCAACCCTACTCCATCAACACACACTCCATTCCATTCACGCAAGCGTGGAAAGAAGACAGTAACTTGGCCAAGGCTTTTCGATCCCAGCTGTTACTATTTTCTAATTTATTTTTATTCCTTATCTATTTTAATTGTGTGGATTTAATCAATGCAACCATATATTATAACCATGGTTTATGTTACATTGATGAATATGTGTGAGTAAGTTTTTTTTCGGTTAAGGTTAAGATTGATATTGGATTAGGATAATTTTTGCGGTATTGATTTTTGCTTGATTGAATGCATATTTAGTCCTAATTTAGCTTGATTACCTAGATTAAGACCTTAGATGATTGAATGCCATAACCAATGGGATTTATTTTGTCAGAAAATTAATCAAGCGACATGCGTGAGACTAAAGTGTAGACCAAACTTAGGATCTTGAGTAAGGACACCTAGGATTAACTAACTTAGTTTTAGGCTTCTTATATTGAGTGTCTTTTATTCTGAATTATCTATGAACCAAGTGGGTGACTCAAATTTAGAAAAGAAGGGAACACCCTATGAACATTAGTTTCGACTTGCTTAAGTGAAGTAATTCTTAAATCAATCCATCGTTACAATTTTTTTTAGTGTCTAATCCAATTGAAATCTGATATCTTAACCGATTTCTATCATTTGATTAAATCTAGTCATTTTTTTAATTCATACCTTGCAATTTTCATATTTCCTTGGTTTGCTTACTTTATTTTATTTTATTTTTAAATTAATCAATTCTTAATCATCCGAGTAATTTTTCATCGTTTACTTTAATTGTCTTACGAGTTGGAATTCCCTTGGGTACGATATTCGGTACTTACCATTTTATATTACTTATCGACCAGGTGCACTTGCCTCAAATTGGTCCAGATAAAATTTAATTTATATTTTTTGTTTAGACTACAACAAGTTTTTAGCACCGTTGCTAGGAAAATTCTTTCTATTATGAGTCATTAGGTTAGATGGTGTTAATTATCTTAGATTTAAATCTTGCTTCATTTTTTACTTTAGTATTTTAATTGTTTGCTTGATTGCTTACTTCGGTGTGTTTTATTTTGCATTCTTAGCTCTGTCATTATTTGCTTTTTATTTATTCCATTTTGTTTATGCTTACTTATGGTCAAAAGATCGAGAATTTGCTACTAGATACTGAGATTGAAAAAGCTACTTGCAGGTTGCATAAGGAAACCAAATTAGCTCGAAATAGTACCATAGAAGAAAGGATTAGAGAAGAGCAGTTTGTAGAGATGGAATAGCATGAAGAGAGGTTGATGGCACATACTGAAGAGAGAAGGGAGTTGACTATGATGGATTTGACTATAGGGCACAACAATAGACCCATGCCTCCCATTATAAGGGTGACGATCACAACTGTGAGTTTTGAGATTCCTCACAGCATTACATCCACAGTGAGAGCATTTCAATTTAAAGGATTGCCTTTGGAGGATCCGAACACCCATTTGGAGAAATTTTTTGATATTTGTGATTTATTCAAGTAAAATGGGGTGTCAGAAGATGAGGTGAGATTAAGGTTATTCCCATTTTCTTTAAGGGATAAGGCTAGAGTATGGTTGGCTAGTTTACAGCCAGGATCGATTACTACATGGGATGAGATGATGAGATTATTTCTGACTTAATTTTTTCCTCCTGCCAATGTTGCAAAGATGAAGAATGAGATCACTTCCTTCACCCAATATGGAAATGAAAGGCTATATAAAGCGTGGGAGCGATTTCGAGATATGTTGACATAGTGTCCTAGTCATGGGTTCTCCACATAGCAATAGGTCAATACTTTTTATACAGGAATAACCCCCATCGACCAAGAGTAGCATAGATGTTGCAGTAGGAGGTAGTTTAATGAGAAAGACACTAGATCAGGCCTACAGGTTGATTGATGAGATAGCCACTAGCAACTTTCAGTATCATACAAAAAGGCATCCCAGAAGACCTACAAGAGCTCGTGTAGTAGACAATATAGTGGCTTTATTTGCTTAGATAGATGTTTTGCCAAAGAAGTTGGATAATTTGATGCTCAGTGTGAAAGGAGGAGCTAACTCTTCATTGAGGAGTTGTGCTCTATGCGAGCATTGTAGTGGAGATTCCCATACATCTTCTGAGTTTTAAGTTGGTAATCCTTTTGCTCAAGAGATAGAAGAGGCCCATTATGTGGGCAATTATAACAGATAAAGAGGAGATCCATATTCCAACACCTACAACCCAGGATGGAGGAATCATCCAAATTTCTCTTGGCGGAACGATCAGATGGCACAACCACAGTCATCCAATGTTCAGAGACAACCACCTCTAGGTTTCAAGGTTCCTAATCCTGAGCCACCAGAGAAATCTAATCTTGAAGAGCTACTCTCGAAATACATCTCCACTACTGAGGTTAGGATGCAAAATCAAGAATCTTCTATCAGAAATTTGGAGAATCAGATGAGTCAGATCACAAGTTTGTTGAAGGAAAGACCTTCAGGTTCATTGCCTAGCACTATTGAGGCCAACTCGAGAGAATATGCAAAGGCAATCTTATTGAGGAGTGGCAAACAACTTGAAGGAGTTAAGGAGAAGCAGAAGGATAAAGAAGTGGAAAAGAGTGAAGAAGAGAGTCGAGAGAGTAGCAAGGAGGCCAAGGAAGCACCAGCTGAAAGGTGCGCAATTAGATAAGTAATTTAGTCGTTTTCTCGAGATATTTAAAAAGATGCATATAAATATTCCTTTTGTTGAGGTCATTGCGCAGATGCCTTCTTATGCTAAGTTTTTGAAATAAATTTTATCTAATAAGAGAAGGCTTGAGTAGTATGCCACGGTGAAGCTAAATGAGGAGTGCTCGGCTATATTATTAAGAAAGCTACCACCGAAGCTTAAGGATCCAGGGAGTTTTACTATTCTTTGGGTTATTGGTGATGTACATATAGATAGGGCTTTAATAAATTTAGGTGCGAGCATTAACTTAATGCCTCTTTCTGTTTTTAGGAAGTTAGGATTGGCGAATCCCAACCACTACTATTTCGCTTCAACTGGCAGATAGGTCCATCACTTATCTGAGGGGAATCATTGAGGATGTATTGGTCAAGGTCGAGAAGTTCATCTTCCCAATGGATTTGTTAGTCCTTGATATGGAGGAAGATATAGACATTGGGAGACCTTTTATGGCCACTGCACGGACCATCATCGATGTGCAACGTGAAAAGCTCATCTTAAGACTTCAAGATGAAGAACTAGTGTTTGATGTGTTCAATGCTATGAAGCATCCTTCTACTCTTGACTCTTTCCATTTTATTGATATTTATTCTTCTGATGCTGATGATTCTTCTATTGTTTATGCAGATTTGTTAGAAGGGGAAATGCAAGGAATGATCAAAGAGTTAGGAGAAGAATTGTAAGAAGAGTTGGAAGATATTAGAGATGAGTTAGAGCAGGCATATTGGACATATTATAGAGTATACGAGCCTTTTCAACGTCCAGCTAAGCTATTCCCGAAGTCTTCAATTAAAGAGTCCCTTTCTATTGACCTTAAACCTCATCCGAGTCATTTGAAGTACATTTATCTTAACCCACCTAAGCACTTACGAGTTATCATTTATTCTTGTTTGTCAGGTGCCACGGAGGAGCACCTGTTGAGGGTACTGTGGGACCACAAGAAGGCTATTGGGTGTTCCATTATAGATATCAAGGGTATAAGCCCTTCCCTTTGCACACACCAGATTTTCATGGAGGATGGAAGCAAGGCGATATTATAGCCCCTAAGGAGACTTAACCCACACATGAAGGAGGTAGTGAAAGATGAGGTAGTAAAGCTTCTAGATGCTGGTATTATCTATCCCATTTTTTATTCTGGCTGGGTTAGTCCAGTGCATGTGGTGCCAAAGAAAGGAGGCACCCCTATGGTTGAAATGATAAAAATGAATTAATAGCCACTAGGAAGGTAACTGTGTAGCGCCCCCTTACTGCAGGGTACACATCGAGACGCTCGGAGGTCCTTCCGGTGCATATCTTATGATAATGGTGTGCTATACTCGATCACTACATTCACTTCACATGACATCATAACATTAATCACTTATAAGCCTCAAAAGAAAATCACAATATTTTAAAACCCACTTTTTCCTCATTTAATTGCATAAAACCGAAAGTCTACATTGTGTCTTTCAACCTTTACTACATGTGCATCATCAAAACCTAATACAAAAATACTACATGAAAGAGGAAAATATATAACATTTATCTAATACATCCAAAAATTTCAACTGACTGACCTTTGAGCCATGACTTCACAATCCACACGGCTAGTAGAGCCTCTCAATAGCTAGAGTCGTCTCTTGATCCTGAAAAGACAACATTGCAATTTTGGTGAGTTTTGCGAACTCATTGAGGTAACCATCATTGATGGTTCACTCAATTCATGCAACAAAACAATTCACATAACATATAATTCACAACTTGGCATAATGAACACATATCACATTTACTTTAAGAGCAAATCAATTTTTGCCTTTCAAACAATCCACATACTTGTTAAAAATGCATATGACATGCTCATATGACTCTTTTCCCATTGTTAAGTTGCTATGATCGAGTGCCTAAGCTGTCCCACATCCATTTTGGATACTAGGCTCATTAATAACTATCCTTATCTGATGAGGATACAGGGCTCATTTTATATAGTGAGCCTTAGGCTCTTAATCACTGTCTGAGCTCGAGGCTCTTTTCACACTTTGAGCTTTAAACTCTGATCGGTGGCTACTCTGGTCACAACTGCCATTATCTGATTATGCACTAATGTATGGAATGCATCTATCACAATCGATCATATTATGAAACACATAGTTCTTCACATTCACATTCAAGCAACACTTCAATAGACACTCCACATTTCACATTCATCGTACCTTCTGTCCAGAAATCAACACAATTCAATTCACATTCATTTATCATTCAAAACATAATTTAAGCAACCAATAATTGAGAGAAACCAACTAGGTTACTCACTGGCTACTCCCAAAGCTAATGCCTGGAAGTTCCGACAATGTCTAGAGGTTGACGTTCTAGCTGCTCCTCTATAACAATCAACATACACATCCATCACAATTTGTATAATCATAAGTGTTTAACAATGCACATGAATGAAATGAAATATGTACAATGCATGATCATGACAATCCCGGGTATCTTACCATCAATATCATCAAAAAATCATTCTCATATCAAAACTCGTCTAAGTATAATTTATACTTAGGTTTATGCCTCGCTAACACCATTAATTCACAATTCATTTCTCATTGAATCACTTCAGATTTTTTTCAAAGACACACTTTTGGTTCTACTGTTCACGTTCAATCAAAAGGTGAAAATGATATAATTTGGTAATACTCTCTCTAGAAAAGTGTTCCCCTATGTTTTATGTTTCTAATGACACCAAAATCATTCAGTTTAGTTCACTATTTTGAAAGATATACCTCAAACACTTTCGAACTGTTCCTATACTAAAATAGTATACTTTGCACAACTTCCATCCAGAATTTGAACATCTTAGAGACTGAATTATAATTCTAATTTTCAGATAATTTGTAAGCTTATTACTCTAATTTACTCCAAATAAAAAATCATCTCATTTGGATGTCCATAGATCAAGATATAACCGAATTATCCAAGCATGATCAGTGAAATCATACCAGTTCATACTATTCCAAAAGATTCTCTCACTTTCCTTCAATAAAACTTTTTCAAATCAATTCATAATGTCACCAATTGTTATGGAAAGATATCAAAATGTGTTAGGAATCTATTGGTTCAATAATCACTTTATTTGGGGGTCGGATAGTGAAGTTATGGCCAAAAGAATAAAACATCAATCATATTGTACCTAGTTTGGTAAAATTCGCATAAAGTTCTCTAGAGGCCTCTGATTAAGTTATTCTTAGATGGTTTGAAAGAGGACTTCTACATCTACAACTTTCATGAATACCACAAAGCGAGATTTGCCTTTAAAATGGTCAAAATTGTAATTTACTGTAGTTGTCTTGTGTATGTTTGTTGAACAGACATACATATCTGTCTAACGGACATTGATGGGATTGGGGGCGCTTTCTAGCCCCAAGAAGGTCTATTTAATGGACCTAATTTCTTTTTAATAGACATGGACTGGTCTGGGGGCCTTTTTAGATCCGAGAAGGTCCATTTAACGGATATATGTGACCCAAAACTCCCTCAAAAGCCTCTCCAATGGTTCCAACATCCATTCTAACATCATATTCACCCATAATCTTCTCAAATTCATCTCTTCTAGTGAAATACCACTTCATATCAATTCAAACACCAAATTTCTTTCATTAAATCTTCTAATCTCTACTCAAATGATTCATCATATTAAACTACATCTCATCATTTAAAATTTCTATCAATTTTTCCAAAACATATCTTATTCCTAAGTATCAAGCACTTCACATTCAAAATTCATCACTTTAAGTTGATGACTACTTCATGTATACCTCAATATTAGCTCAACATCATCCATACACAATTCATATTCCCTATGTGTTCATAAACACCTAAAATAGAACACAAACATATACATTTATCCACAATTTTGCTACATCCAGTTCTCATTTTCACATCAAAATTTGAGACTCTTAAAAGTAGAATTTAAATTTTATGTCTCATAAAAAAGATAGCCATATTTATCTAGTTTAATACAATTTAAGAATCAACTCATTTAGATAGCTATAGAACAAGTTATGGCTAAAACATAGAAGTATATTAGTGGAAATTTTCTGCTAACATTTTCCAGATTTTCAGTATTTACATCTAACTCATCTTATACCTAGGTTATCTCTTCCATTTCATTACCTCATCATTCTCTACTCGATTCAACTCAATAAATCACTCACAAACAAATCATGATCTATAATTGATCATTAACCAAAAACAGAGCATATATATATTTACCCATTCATAAGCAATTTCTACACTCATCCAAGCACCACTTTGATGATCATTCAACCTCAAAACATCTCTATACGATTACATAATTATTACCCATCCTACATACCTAAACACAAGACATGTACATAGATTTTTTGTCACCCATGACACATACATAGACATTGCATAACCAAGTCATCAAATCTCAATTTACTCATCATTCTAGCTTAATTTAACCATGCCCATGACATTAAAGCATAACTTACTTGGTTTAGCTCCAAACCATTCAAAATCTCACTCAACCCTAGCTCCCAAGCATCCCACGTTCATCACCTTCTTGAAGGACGTAAGGATGAGTTTTCTTGTGGCAATGAGGAAGAAGATAGCAAATATGCTAGTAGCAAATGAAGGAAAGTGTGATCTTCAAAGTTGAGGAGGTAAAGATTGAAGAAAACAAAAATGAAGAAGAGGAGGAGAAGAGAACCACGAAGAGGAAGATGGGAAGAGACAAAAAAATACACCAAATGAACTTTTAATGAAAAGCAACGTGGAGGGCAACAAAAGGGGCTTTAAAAATTTAGTGGACTTAAGGCATTGTTTGGCAGGTGACATATGTCACTTGCCACATGTCCAATTCTTATAAACTAAATCCAATTTCTATTCTAATTGTCTCCCAATTTTCAATGAAACTTGTCAATAAATCCTAAAGTCATTTATCAAAATCCCCATTGCCATTTGACAGTAAATTTTACTACCATTTATCATTTGTCTTACCACTTGGCATTTTTCCTAGTCTAAAAATTACCCCAATTTTTTTATAAATTTTCTTAAAATCATCTAAAAATTCTAAATCAACAATTATACTCTCCAATTCAGTTTTCAATACCAAAAAACCACAATTCTCAATAACAATCACCTTTTATAGACAATTATACTTGAAATGTCAATGAATGCATATACAGTCATTTTAATGTTCAACATTTCACTATTCACTTCTTTGCGTATGTCACATTATGCATGAGCATGAAAAATGCATTTTTAAGCTCTCATTAATCACTTATATTTACAATTCTAACCTCCTCATAGGTAATGGGATGTTACAAACTGGGTGGAGAATGTGCATAAATTATAGGAAGTTGAATGATGTCACCAAGAAAGATCATTTTCCTTTGCCTCTCATTGATTAGAGGATTGAGAAATTAGCTGGATATGACTTTTATTGTGCCTTAGATGGATATAGTGGATATTTTCAAATTCTGGTAGCTTCGGAAGATCAGGAGAAAACAACTTTTACATATCCTTATGGTACATTTGCATATAGACGCATGCCCTTTAGGTTATGCAATACTCCGGCTAAATTTTAAAAGTGCATAATGGCTATTTTTTCTTATATGCTTGAATCTTGCATTGAAATTTTCATGGATGACTTCTCTATGTTTGGTACTTCATTTAACGCATATTTGGATAACTTAGAGAAAGTCTTAATTAGGTGTGAAGAGACCCATTTAATGCTTAATTGGAAAAAAATATCATTTCATGGTACAGGAGTGCAATGTTTTAGATCACAAAATTTTTAGCAAAGGTATGGAGGTAGACCCAGCAAAAATTGATGTCATTAAGAAACTTCCACCACCAAATAATGTTAGATCCATTAGACGTTTCTTAGGCCATGTTGGTTTTTACCGTAGGTTCATTAAGGATTTTTTCTAAGATTGCTAAACCTTTGACAAAGTTGCTTAAAAAATGATGTGTTTACTTTTGACAATAAATGTTTGACATCTTTTCAATTGTTAAAGGATATGCTTGTGACTGCACCTATTCTTATACCTCCTGACTGGTCTCTTCCTTTTGAATTAATGTGTGATGCAAGTGATTATATAGTGGGTGCTGTTTTAGGCCAAAGACGAGATAAGATATTTCATCCCATTTTTTATGCAAGTAGGACACCGAACAATGCACAACGCCATTACACCAC
>JANSVA010000005.1:24907048-24927384 GCA_025504915.1 Erythroxylum reticulatum | reverse complement strand
TTAATGTTATTAATTTTGTTGTTGTTGTTGTTGTTGTTGTTGTTATTATTATTATTATTCTTATTCTTATTCTTATTATTATTATTATTATTATTATTCGATCTTAATTTGAAATTATTATTATTATTATTATTTGTTAATTTTTAACTAAAACAAATCATTTGTAATAAACTTATTAATGAATTACATATTTTTAATCATATTAACGACCAGGGGCATTTTCGTCATTGGCACCATTTTTTCGTTCTGTCCACTGCAACCAAACACATTTTATGTCCTCGTGACAGAGACATTTTTTTTTCTGTTCTGTCGACTACAACCAAACAGTTCATTGTCTCCAAATTTCTGTTCCATTCCGTCTCCAAATTTCTGTTCCGTTCCGTCTCCAGAAATCAGAGACAGCAACCATACGGACAGTAATGGAACAAGTTGGCTATAGTACTAAAGGGATATTCACTGTGTTAATCTTGGGCTATTGTTATCTCACTTTATTTATCGGGATTCAGCCCATTTAAGGCTGTAATGGCAAACAGGGATACGTTTACGGCCACAAGTTTCTGAACTGCTGTTATTGCACTGCCTTGCTTCATTATAATTTTATATTTTTTTTCTATAATTGATTAACTCGGATAACTTATTTTGTAACGTTAATTATATAATGAGGTGTTTAATTTCCTCAAACTTCATCGACGATGATTGTGTAATTGGTTTATGAACTTTAAAATATAAAGAAAATGTTTATTTAATATTAGTACAAATATAAATTAATTTTTCCATGCACTTGAAATTTTTATTCATTAGACTTTAATATCAGTCCCAGTGATATTTTGGATGAAAACCAATATCACAAACTAATGCTTCTAACAAATATAATCTTACAAAACAAAGGTTCTAACGTCTATTCATCAAGCAACATATGGCCTCTGTTATTATTATTATTTTTTTGGTATAAAGGAAAAGAAAAGAAAGCAGCAAAACGAAGTTAGCCCGTATATACAAGGTGCTAGCTGCATCTTTCAGCAGCAAAAGAGAAGCAGAAGCTGGTGGCAATTCCAGCACGCGATCTTCAATAGTAGCAGACCTTCCTCCTAGCTTGGCGAGATGATCTGCAATCGAATTTCTTTCTCGAAACAAATGGGCCATTTTTACACACCAATTTCTTTGCAATGTCATAGATTATATTGGCATGACAGTGTGTCACCTAATTCCTTCCTCCCAATAGTCTTAAAGCTTCTTCATAATCTGACCAGAGAAAAATTTTCCGAAAGCGATTATCCCAAGCTAAAGTTAATCCTCTTTTGATAGCTAGAAGTTCAGCCTTGATATTTGACCTATACCCAATTGACTTTGAAAACCCAAGCAATCAAGCTCCTTGCTCATTTCTGTTATATACGTATGTGTTGGAAAGTAAACATTTAGTATATACTTAAAGATAATTAAGGGTAGAAATAAACGTACATTGGGTAGACAATGTTTTTATTAATTGATTATAATTCTTGCCATATCTGTATCTTTGCAAATATCTTTTCCCAATATATACATTTTTTAAATATACATATGAAGCAAAAGGATTGCAAATTGATTCATATAGATTTTTTTTATCAATTTCTTAATTTACTTGCTTGATTAGTTGTGAATATCTTTGTTTTTTATATCTTTATTTTTCTATATTCTCTTCCTTTTTCTAACTTATTTTGTAACATTAAATAGTACCCTAATTATATGATATACTAACCAATCACACAAAAATTTTGAGGAAATTAAAACACTTCATTATATAAAGAAAAGTTTTTAGCATTTATACATCACTAGTTCTGAGCTTTAAAATATAAAGAAAATGTTTATTTAAAATCAGTACAAACCAAATTGAATTCTTTTATAAACTTGAAAATTTCATTCATTAGATGCCAATATATATGTTTTGGTATATGAGAGGTAGTCCTAATAATAATATTTGATTCAAAATAAATAGCTCAAACTAATTCTCGTTAATAATTTTATAAAAATCTAACAAACAAAATTCTTTAAAATAGGTTTCTAGCATTATCTGACACTTGTTCTTCAGGCAGCATGTATGTAGTTATTGAACCAAAACACGTGGAGAAGTCATTTATTTCTCTGTTACATATGCATTTATTGGAAACTAAAATATTTTATGTATACTCAAACATAAGTATGATTAGAAATAAATGTATACTTGGTAGGCAATGCTTTACCTTAATTATAATTCTTACAGTTACCAAGTTGCTTACTATATATGTACCTATGTAAATATCTTTCTTCAATATATAATGACATAAATCAAGGCTGATTAAAAGTGGATAGATCAAAGAAGAGCTTCAAGAAATTCCAGTATTCTAGATCAAGTCTTCAACAGAGTTTTCATTATTTCCCTTTATTCATTTCATTATTATTGATTTGAATTAGATTTCTTTGATGCTAAACATGTCTACGAATTTCTAAATCCAGATTAGAAATTATTCTGAATTATTTGGTAATTGTTGATTTCAATACATATTTAGATGTTTGTGGTAATTGTGGTGCATATACTTAATAATAAATTAAGGGAGTGAATTAAAGTAATTGGTGTTAAGGTGTACAATAAGAGTTGATAACTTAATAAACCTACAATTATCATAATAACGAACAATTGAAGAGAACTCTTAATTGTGAAATTAATCGTCTATGTAATTGAATATGTCAGGAGTAGTTTGTGAATCGAGAGATTACAACTTTATGATTATCAAATTCAGCTAAGGTTACTTGATTAGATCTTGAGAAAGAGTAATCAAAACTTTAAGCTATCTTAAATCCAGCATAAACTGAATTAACAAGATTAAGGGAAACAAAATAAAGACATAATAGTATTGAGTCTTCAACTTTGATCAATATCAATTTCATTGGTAGCTCACTTATTAATTCTTTAATCGTTTATTTTAATTCAAATCAGTTCTTAGTACCTTCGAAAAGTTCTTATTCAAATTGTTTTGATGCCTATAGTCCTCGTGGGAATGATACCTTTTGATATTATAAGGTACAATCCATATACTTGTAGTACTAAGAGTTTTATTAAGTATAAAACTTACCCAACACCCCTAATCATATACATTGATTCATTCATTGCAAAACCTAATCACACACTCTTTGTAGATATGATTCTTTCTCGTAATTACTAAAAATTTAGTTGTATAGAGTTAGGTGTTTTTTTGTTGTTGCATCTGACAAACATTAATTTTGAGGTTGAGGCTACTATTTTTCAATTAAATAGGATGAAAGCTTTTAGTCTAGATGCTTTGAATGGATATTTTTATCACAAAATATGGACAAAGATTGGTCAAATGGCAAATAAGTTGTCTATGAATTCCTCTCTAAGGGAGTGCTACTCAAAGAAATCAATAAAATCTTCCTTTTCCTTGATCCTAAGACTCAAAATCTGTTAAAACTTTGGACTTTAGACCAATAGTCTGCTCAAAATTTATCTACAAAATCATTGCTAAGATTATTGCAAATAGATTGAAGACTATCCTCAACTCCATAATCAATGATAATTAGGGAGATTTCATGAAGAATAGATATATTAGTGATAATATATTAGCTGTATAGGTGCTCTTTAACTACCATTTAGGAAGAAATTCTCCTCTAAACTGCTCTATCAAGGTTAACTTTAATAAGGCCTTTGATTTTGTTAGCTAGAAGTTATTTTTATAGATGTTGGAGGTGTTTAACTTTCCAAATATTTTCATTGGTTAGATCAAATCCTATATTTCTTCCACTTCCTTCAGTATCCACATCAATGGAGCTCCCTCTGAGGTGTTCAAAGGGGTTGGGGGTATAAGATAGGGCCCCCCTTATCCCCTATCTTTTCATCCTATATACGAAAGCTTTAACTCTCTCGATGAAGTTCACCATTGACAAGGAACCTAAATTTACATACCACTCTAAATGTAGGAAGGTTTCATCGTGATTCACATCGAACATATAAAAAAACTAACTCTGCACAACTAAATTTGAAGTAGTGGTGAGTAGGGATCGTATCCACAAAGAGTATATGTCTAGCTTTTGTAATGAATGAGTCAGTGTTTGGGATTTTGGATTTGGTTTAATTTGATTAAGAAAATAAATTAAAAGTAAATTAAGGAAAGTTAATCAAATTAAACAGTACAAAAGTGATAAATTTGATAAATGATTTTCAAATCCAGTTTTTAATTCAATCTCAACCCTCACACGAGTAAGTATAATTAATTATCATGTTTTTCTCATACCTCTCTTTTGAAACTATTAATCATAGATTAACAATAAGCTCTTTTAACCCCATTTTCCCTTTAAGTTGTATATAATAAGCTCTTTAATTAGGAATAACTATCAAATAACCTAGAATAAGCTCTTTATATTTAGTGTAACAACTGCATTATGTATTAGGAAAACAGATTAATCTAGGCAACAACCATATTAGGTCATTTAACCTATTCTATGTTATCCTTATATATACACAATCGTTAGTTTACCACAGGTGAATTTGAGTTACAACAATTACGCATTGCAATCTAGATTATAACAATGGGTTCATACATAGGTAATATATTGCAGCTATTTGAATCATTCATATATGAATCCCAAAACATCAAACAAAGAATAACATAATCAATTACAAAACAGAGTGAGAACAGGACTACTAGATTAAGAAATGCACAAAAGTGTTCTTCGACCTTGATATCCCCGTCAAACTTGAAGGAAGAAGGTTAGCTCTTTAAAGTTATCAAAGAGGTAAGAAATTTACCCACTTTCATGTCTCTAAAACTCTTCTCCCTTTTCTTTGACTATTAAAAAGTCCGCTTAGAGTCAAAATTAAGGTTCTGCAAGATATACAATCAATTACACAAGCATGTAGCTAACCATGTGTGTCATTTTTCCCCAATTCGTAAACATACATAGTCCTGATGAGCTACATTTGCACTTCTAATTACACAACTTTGTAGCTCACTTACACATTGTGGTTCTAAATGCTTCCTAATTGATGCTTTCTATACTTACAAGAAATTATCAATGTTAAAAACTGTAAATACATGGTGTAATAGTAGCCAACACAACCAAGTATGGGTCAAACTCATGAGGACTGTAAGTACTAGTAATTACCCTTTTTCTATTATCAAACCGTTGAATCATATTATGGATTTAATTAAAAATTAAACAAAAAAACTAAGATTTGAAAAATATTGAACTCGAAACAAGGAAATTACTAAGAAAAGTTCATATCAAATAATAGAACCTAGGTGATGAATCACTATAAGAATCCTTAAGTATTAACTTCTATCATGCAATTATATTATTGATTACTAGACTGTAAAAATTCGTATCTTATGTTAATATCTTTCTTAAGACTGCTAACAACTAACATATTAGTTTAATAGTAGAAATCTTTCTAGTTAAGATCCCTAGGATTGCATTATCAATTTATGAATTTCACTTTTAGGTTTGAATCCTAATTTAAAGGATTTATGTTAACCTATCTCAAGATTTGCATGAAAATCTTTCCAATTATAGAAGATCTATTCATACAAAAGGATTTCTCAATCTCAATCATATGAAATCAAATTATAAACTAATATTTCAGATATATTAGAATATGATTAAAATATATAATTAAGTCTCAAGAAATCAATAAATAAAATTACAATAAATAAAAGATCAAGTCATATTGTTATCACAACTTAGGGTTCATCACACCTGGGCACTAAAAAAACTATTTCCTACTTATAGAAAACAAAACCAGAAGAACAACTAAAAAACAGAGCAATCATAGTTTTAAATTTCCCTTTTTTATTTTAATGGATCTTCTTGCAAAACTGGATTGGATATTATTGTTGGATCGAAAACAAAAGCATACTAGATTTGACTAAACGGTTGATTTCAAATACTTTTTCTAAAATCAAATTGCAACGGAAGCATGATATCCAAATCAACATATGTAGTCCATACATCATATGGTATTAGAAAAATAAATAACATAAGAACATGATGGAAATTTTACCGACTCCTTTGTTACAACTTTGACTCCTCGCTATTTTATCCTCTCCTTGCTATTATATCCTCAACTAATCTAATCTACCATTTGTTCTCTTTGGACAACTTAGTTAACAAGATCTTTCAGTGGAAAGGAGAAGAAATATTGTAGAGGTTTTCCTTTTATGATCAACTAGTTGAAAGAACCAAAATGAGACACTCTTATTCTTAATTTTGGCTAGCTTATGAAAGGAAGGAGAGGGGAGTTGTAAAAACCAACCAATGCACCACTTCTTTCTTCTAATCAAAATGAAAGAGAGGGCAACAAATGAGACATTCTCATTGGTTTAATATGGCTAGATGAAAAGACAAAAAAAAAAAACAAAACAAAACAAGACACTCTCATTTTCGGTTATATGATAAAAGAAGGGAGAGAGAGCAACAAATGCACTACTTCCTTCTTTAATCAAAAGAATGCTAAAAGGTTCATATATTTTTCTACATGCCAACATTAAATGATAACCATTAAATCATTTAATGATAAGACCATTAAACCATTTAATGAGCATTTAATGATGATGAAAAGCCCACCATATATTTAGCAATTCAATGCTAAATGTTCATCTGTCCATTCAGCTATATAAAACCGAAAATTTACATCATTGTAAATTTCAGTTTTGCCCTCTTTTTTTGTCTTTACAAATATTGTTTCAATTTAATTAATCTAATTAATCAAATCAAACCAAAAACTAGCTCAATTTTAAATGTGCATTTTTGGGCTTCTAATTAACAATTAATTAGCATAAGCCCAACATTTAATCATAGACTTAAAACCCAATTTAATGAACTCTTAACTAAATTGTTTCGGTCTTATTATTTCGAATCTAATTTGGTCATTTCTTTTTTATTTTCTTTATGGTAACCTCTGTTTATTTTTCTTACTTTACTTGATAACCTTTCCTAGAAGCCAAGTGGGGAATCTAATTGGACTTATATAATTCAAACTCCAATAAGCCCGAAATTAATTTAATATTATTAGATTTTTTTGGTAAATCAGTTATATGATAAATGTAGAAAAAAGAGTTTACGTACATAGGTAGAGATTGTGTAAAAAACCAATAATATCATTAGAATTAATTCCAACTTATTAACCAAATGTCATTACACTAAACATAATTAGCTGAACTTTTGAATTACTAAATATTATGAAAACACATTTTTCAAATTAGGTGTACAATTGCAAACTCTATTATGAATCTTATTATAGCCATCCGTATAATAAAGTATAAAATTACCGTTTTGCCCTTAATAGATTTTTCCTTCTAGATCTCCCGCTTCACTCTATATGGTGATTAACACACAAGATCTCATCTTGGTGATAAGACTTGATGGGTAGCTAGTCCATCAAACTATTGGCACTAATTTAATCACCAATCTCCGTAAAACATCTAGAAGTGATGATATCACTATAAACTCTTTATTTGAGTGAATGTTCCCTAACAGATGTTTCAATTAATAATTTCAACATGCAGACACTAGATTGATAATCTGTGGAAGTCCATTCCGATCATATCAAGAATTATAATGAAATACACATTAGTTAACCACTCATCAAAATTGTGGTTCGAATAAAAGAATGTTAAAGTGTATATTTTAAGATTAAAGAAACAACCTACTTTAATCTTTAAAAAACATGCATGAGTTCAGATTCAATAAATAGTGCTATTATCAATAGTTAACTACTATCATGATATAAAACTCATCATTCCTTTAAAGTAAGCTCCTTTACTTACACAGAGATAAATCGCAACACTGTAGTCTAAACCATAATCAAGTTACCAACTTAATTATTCACTTAATTTAGATTATAATAATATACATGTTTCCTACACATCTCCATGTATATGTATATTACTTACAAAAGAATCTTGGTACCTTATGACTAGTTATATAATGCTCAACAAATAAAACCAAACTCTTTTGTTTTATTAATAATAAATATTTTCCTTACAAAAATAACTGGAAGAAGATTAAGATATGTGTAAATACACTTGCTTTCCAGGGTACTATATTTACATAACCCCAACAGTTGTTATCTATCAGATCTTTTAACATATTCTTTGTGTTTTCCTTGTCCCTTGATTAGAATTGTCACCTATCTATGTGTCTTATGACTCAAAATCTCTTAAAAACTTGACTCTCCTCATTTTTCCTCTATTTACATCCTTTATAGTAAAAAAATTAAGGCTTTTAGGTTATACACTGGTGTATAGGTGACCGTGTATCTCCCAAAACACCTTAATTTATGATTTCACATAAGCATAGACACTTACATTGGCAACATACATGACTTTGTACATTGGCAACATACATGACTTTGTATATAAACATACTTAGGCATGTAACTCCACACAACCAGAACTATTTTTCTTCAATCTTCAAATGTTTACAGAGACTTAAATATTCGATTACATGGTCGTGTAGGTCCTAGTTGCTTCAAATATTCAGTCCATGCCATGATTTCATCAACATTCTTATCCTTTTAGTCCATAAAGGCAATTATTACCTTCAAATGCACTTGAAGTGAATTAAGTATAAAAAATACTATAAAACTATTAAGTAGCAAGCAATTAAATATGGTTATATAAATATAGTCAAATAAAAATTTATCAAGCATCCCCACACTTAAGCTTTTGCTTATCTTTAAGCAAATCATAATATAAATAATTAAATTTAAAATATCCATCCCTTATCAAATTAAACATGTCCATCCATGCTTTAAGTCATCATGTCATTTTAATCAAATTAACATACAATTAGAATCAAGTTATCCTAGAACTAACCTTTATAAGTTAATATCAATAATAATCACAAGGATAATCTGTTTGAAGTCAAAAGCAAAAATATTTACACCCTCACCAAGGTTTCACTTAGTGCACTTAAATGTTTAAGGTAAAAAGTATAAGAACTTTCAAATCAATACATAACATATATCTTAACCACAAGCGTGCAGTATTATCATATCTTCACCATTTATAAGTAAACTAGAAAGAAAAATCAAATTGTATTAATATAATTTTTTAAAGGGGCATAGGTAAGGTATGACTGGGATAATAAATGGGTGGTAAAATTGAAAGAAATTTTGTAAAAACAACATTACAAGAAACTTGTTGTTTCACACTCTAGGTCCTTCGCATTTTAAATCTAATAGTACCATAATGTAAACACACTTTTTTTTCAATATAATTGCGACTTTGTATATGTATGTATGTATGTATGTATGTATGCATGTATGCATCGATGGATATATGTATGTATGCGTATATGTATGGATGGATATATGTATGTATGCATATATGCATGTATGTATGGATGGATATATGTATGTATGTATGTATGTATATATGCATGCATGCATGTATGTATGTATGTATGTATGTATGTATGTATGTATGTATGTATGAATGCATGCATGTATGTACGTATGGATGTATGTATGCATGTATGTATGTATGGATGGATGTATGCATGTATGTTTATGTGTACGTATGTATGTATGTATGGATGGATGGATGGATGGATGTGTGTATGTGTGTATGTATGTATGCATGCGTATGTATGTATGTATGCATGCATGCATGTATGTATGTATGTATGTATTTATGTATGTGCCATCAATTAAAGAAATAATGAACCTTTCAAAATTTCAAGTTTGAAGCAATTAAGTAATTGTAAATATTTCAGGGTTTAAAATAGTAAAAAGGCTTCAAAGAAAGATAAGGTAAAAGCTAATAACGGGATTATAATCAATGAAAAAGGTTAACTCAAAATAAGGAGGTTACTAAGAAAAGTCAATATTAAATAATAGTACCTAGGTAATTAATCCCCCTAAGAATCCTTAAATATTAACCTTCCATCATGCAATTATATTATTGATTATTGGATCATGAAGATTTGTATCATATGTCAGTATCTTTCCTAAAACTAATAACATCTAATCCATTAGTGGATTGACATAAATCTTTCTAGTTAAAAACCCAAGGATTGCATTATCAATTTATGAATTTCACTATTAAGTTTGACCCTGATCCAAAGAATTTATGTTAACCTATCTCTAAGTTTTTATGTAACTCCTTCCAATTATGGTAGATCTATTCATACAAAAGGATTTCTCAATCTCATTCATATGAAAACAAATCATGAACTAATATTCTAGATATATTAGAACGAGATTAAAATATATAATTGAATCCCAATAAATCAATAAATAAAATTGAATTAAATAAAAGATCAAATCATATTGTTATCATAACTTAAGGTTCATCATACCTAAGTACTAAAAAATTTTAGTTCCTACTCATAGAAAATAAAACCAAAGATAAATATACAAAAGAAAAATAAGAAAACAAAGAAATCATAATTCTAAATCTCCCTTTTGCTTTTAGTGGATCTTCTTACAAAACTGGATTGGATGTTGATATCTATTAGATCTTTTGACATATTCTTTATGTTTTCCTCGTCCTTTGATCAAAATTTAAACCTCACTATGTCTTTTATGACTCAAAATCTCTTAAAAACTTGACTCTCCTCTTTTTGCCTCCATTTATGCCTTTTTATAGTAAAAACTGGTGTTTTTGGGTTATACACGATTAACTTACATAGGCATGCAGGTGACTGTGTATCTCTAAAAACACCTAAATTTTTGATTTCATATGGGCACAGAGATTTCATATGGGCAACATAAATGGTCATATATGTGAACATACATGGTCGTGTATGTAGTGTAATTTCACACGACCAGAAATAATATTATTCATTCTTCACATTTTTATAGAGATTTACACAGTCACTGTATACGGTCGTGTAGGTCCTAGTGCTTCAAATCTTCATTCCATGCCACTATTTCATCTAAATTCTTCTTCTTTGGTCTATGAAGGCAATTATTATTTACAAATGCACTTAAAGTGAATTAAGTATCAAAAATACTATAAAATGTTAAATAACAAGCAAGTCATATTAAATATGGGCATATAAATATAATCAAATAAGCATTTGTCACTTCCAGAGAGCTACACAATCCTATACATAGCCATATAGGTTATAGAAACTTCATTTCTTTCATTTTTTGTCCCATATTCACCCTAATCCATCTCTTACTTGTTCTAAAAAGGTAGATAAGATTGAACATCAATAGAACAACTTCAAGGATATATTTTTAGCTCATTTTAGTTCTTGTTTTTCCAACTTATACCTAAAACAAAATTAAGTATCTTAAGAACATCATAACATTAATCACTAAGTATTAGAGAGTAAATATATGGTTAATTATGCACTTAGCAAGTTCCCCCACACTTAGCTTTTGACCATCTTCGGGCAAAACAAAAATAAGAAACAAAATCCAAACACTTTCTTCTTAACTATATTCCTAAGAATAAATAGTCATAATAAAAACATAAATAACTTTCAAAACCATAGAAGAACTAAACATTCAATGATGTTACTCATAATCAATCAATAACCATTCCCTTTAGAAACTGAGCAATCTAAGGGTAGACGCTTAAACTGACCCTACTTATTATTGTTGAAGACTTGTTTTGTCCACCATTCTTCTTGAAGTTATTTACATTTCTATGTTCTATCACATTAGTCTTAATAGTAGGGACAAAGTTGAGTAATTTGGTCTTATCTTGTGTACGGTTGGCATCCTTAATCTTTATATGCCCTATCAACTCTTGAAGCTTCATATCTTTCTTCTTATGCCTTAATTGGTTTTTATACTCATTCCACAAGGCAAGCAATTTCTTAATAAGAGCCTTAGCTTAAAACAACTCACATATGTTCATACCCTTAGCAAGGATGTCTGCAACTAGGTTTTCATACTCTTGTAGTTGGTTCATAATGGGCTTATCATCAATAATGGTAAATTTTAACCACCTAGCAACTACATATTTCTTAGTACTGGCATCATCTGTCCCATACTTCTAAAGCATCCCAAATTTCCTTGGCAGTTTTATACTTGTAGTAGATATCAAACAATGGGTTTATCATATGGTTGAGCAACACTCTCCTAATGGTGCAGTTATCCTTAGTTATCTTAAGGTCGGTATTGTCATTAGGAATTTCTTGAAACAATACATAATTGATTTCGTATTGTTGAAAGTAAAATAGAATTTTCTCAAACCATCTTGTAAAATTTATCCCATCTAGAGGTTTTAATCTAGTTAGATTAGTTATAATCCTCTAGGCTATAATGATAGGAGCAAAACCTATGTAGGGAATAGTAAGTGTAGAACTTACATTGGTCTCATTCGTAGATGACATATTGAATCGTGTAACAGAGATGCCTCAAATGAAATACTTAAGGCAGTAAGAATAGAACAATATTCCAAAATAAATACTGAACAACACAACTGAAATAATCATTGACAAACAGTATAAAAAACACAACAATTTTTAACAATCAGTAGCAATTTCAACAAATAGTAGGCAGAATGCAATAAATATCCTACAAGAGTAGCAATGCAATAATATTCCAACTAGCAATAGCAAAGTGATAATTTCCTGACTTAGATTGTTAGTGAAATAATGAAATAGCACAAAATTAAAATTGGAAATGCTTATTTGAAAATACAAGGCTTTGTGAAAAATAATTGTGCTAAGTCAGAAATTCTGCCTCTACAGTGCAACAGGATAACGTGATCTGAACTCAAGGTTAACACCTCTTCAACCAACTTCGGTGCACTCAAAAGGATGGAGTAGGAACTGTCTCCGGGAAGTAATAATAACAAAAGAACAAAGATGATATGAGATAGGAAGAAGATGCGTGTGTATTATTGATGTGGAAGGAGATATGCGTGTATTGTTAAGTATTTGTAGAAAAAGTTTGTGTTGTATGGAGAAATGAAAAGCACGACAACACAAGAAGTGGGAGATAAGTAGATGTGTGGGTTGTATATTTATAGAGAGAGCAGAGCTTTATACGTTAACCAGGACATAAAGAGATATTAAAGTTATGAACATTGCATGATAATGGCAATAATAACGTTATAACCGTTATTGGCAAACGACAATTATTAAAATAATTTAAATAAGTTTTGGAGCAACAACTCCAACAATGGTTACTTATGGCATAATTAGCCTATAAACTAACTTTCTAATAGATTCTATAGAAATATCGCTCAAGTTAAGGGACCTATTTTAGGGTAGCATAGGACAGTTTGGAGTAAGTTTCTAATGCCTAGAAGTGCCTTCCTCCTGTCGTTTGCAGCGAAGAATACACTACCATGGACAGATTATCTTATTTGAATCTAAGAGGAACCTGATTGATATGTCTAGAAGGAGAGGAGGCAGAAGATTCCAAAAGACCGAGAGACCAACAAGTGTTGCATTGGAAGTTGTTCTCCACGGCATAAGTGAGCAGCTTCTAATATGCATCATTGCTATGGACCCTCAGTCAAGATTTAGCATGATCCTAGTGGCTTTAAGATTGGAAATGTATTGTAAGGCATATTAGCTAGTTTTTTCAGGTTTGTTGTTATTTTGTGTGTGGCATTGTATAAAGGGATGAATTCCTTAAAGCCTGCTTTTATAATTTCATCTCCGATTTATTAATTCAATTTTAATTTTTCAGAAAAAAAAAACTGATACGAAGATTCGTTGTGAGCTAAAACCTTCGGCGACCAACATCAGATTAAGAATATGGCAATGAACTACGAATACGAAGCTTTTCTAGACTACACCATATATGTCAAAGAAGTTATCCATTTGGTGTACAATATCTAAAGCTTGAATCATGAGAAGCAAGGTGTTTACAGTGCAGAAGAGCAAAAGGCGTACGATATGTACCACAGCCCTTTAGCATTTTGACAGTTCAGAGAAAAGAAACTTTAAGACTTAGGTGTGGCAATAGGTTAACTACAGGCATCCCATGAGAATGGTAAGAAAGCCAAGTAGACTGCAAAAGTTGACACATTTAATTATCCTCCTTGATTGTTGATAGTCAATTGAGCTTAGTTCAAATTAAATATTTACAACAGATGGTTATAATCTACCGCATTAAGGCGTCCTAGAAATTACTTGTACGTCCCAATCGACACTCCAATTAAATGTGTAGATTCGACGTTTGGGAAAATGTGAAACATCATATATTTGTGTTTTTGGTTTGGTATATGGCCTCTTTGCTGGTAACCCTGTAAAAAATTCGCTTTCTTGTTTGCTGTAATAAGTTTCCCACTGCTTTTTTCTTGTATTTTTTATTGAGGTTGTGATGGAAATTAGTAACACTCCACCAAACTTCACTCAGATTCGACAAAAAACAAGAAAAAATTGAAGATAGAAGGTGAGTGTATTTGGTGTCTGAAGAGCTTTGAAAAGAGAAAGGGAAAAAAAAATATTCTCGATGATTCTATTAGCTGAAGACAAGAACTAAAGCCTAAGTCATTAACACGTGAGAACAAAATCATGTTTAAAGCATCAACTTAAAACGCAGTCGTTCAAATATACATGTCAGAAGCTAATAAATTCAATACACTGTCGTTTACAATAAATGAGAAGGCTTTTAAACTCAGCTTCAACCAATATTACAAAACGCACAGCAGAGGAAGAACTTTTTTTAAAATAAATCATGTGGAAGGCACATGGAGGTGAGCTTATACAAGTAAACTCATCCAAAAGTCATCATCTTCTTCAGCTATAAAAGAAACAGAGGCATCAAACAGAAGATAACACAATGCAGAAATTTCAATTTTCATTTTCATTGTATTCAGTCTTTAAGAGTGCAAGAACATAGTGAGAAAAAGATCAGAAAATTCTAGGGTACTAACTTATGGGTACTAGGAAAGCTTTGGAGGCTCTTGCAAGTGTTGCTAAACACTCAATCTCTTTACTATTTTCTCTTCTTCTTCTTCCATAGTAGTTGAATTACCACATCAGTAAGAACCTTGAACGTAAATAGTTTTTATACTATCGAACCAAGTAAATTTGATCTTCTTTACTTTTCTGCGTTTACATACCTCCAAAATTAACAAAGTTTTATCAATTTTTTTATTTAAAAGACAACAGTAAAGCAGTAATATCCCACCGGGGTCAATTATAAGAGATATACCCATGTAATGGTACTTATTAAAATTCTTTCCAGCCATAAACCGTACGGATGAAGCGTTAAACATACTCAAGTGAATTGAGATTCTCGGAGAGTACCTTACATAGGTTCGAATCTACTTACATAGTTACTACACTATACGTATCCTCGAAGATTAGCCGTTAGATGCGTGAAGCACAAAGTAGAGAAAAATGAGAAATCATTCCTTTAGCCTTTGTTTGGATCCTTACTTGCACAAAGGAAAGGAAAGGAAATATTGAGGAGAAAAGAAGAGAAAAGAATGGAAGAGAAATGTGATTTCCTTTCTTTTGTTTGTTTTCCTAATTTATCAAAGGAGGGAATTGAAACTTATATTGGACAAAAGAATTTTTTGAGAAGTTTATGCCCTTGATTGTAGAACTTGTTTATATTTGACTCATAAGGTTATAATGGTAATTTACTTAGAGTAAGGTTATCTTGTTTTCAATTTTCCCTCCTTTACTACCAATTTGGTGGGAAATACATTCGGTCCAAATTTCTCTCCTATTCCCCTCAATTCTCTTATTTTTCCTTTACTTATTTTTGTCCAAACAATGGAAAGCAAGAGAATTGCACTTCTCTTCCTTTCTTTTCTTTTGCTTTCCTTCAATCCAAACAAAGGCTTAATGTACTAAGGCCTCGTGGGGTCGCTCAACTTGAATCAAACAGCTTTAAATGTAATATTAAGTAAATTTTGTGCCAGTTTGTTGTGATACGCTTACTCTTTCAATACGTTTAAGTTCTATCTAATGATAAGATTTTAGATTTTAATTTCCTTCTTTTGGGGTCCTTTTTTCAGATACACGGAATTGTTAACATTATGGGACGAGAAACATATTCACTTTATAACTTCAAATGTTTTGAATTGAAAATAATATTTCTTATTTTATATATAAATACATTTAAGTCCTATTTTTTGACATTAATAAATGGATTATGTTTTTCTCTTGAGAAAGTAAGGAATCTTATTAACAAAACAAGAATTAATGATACAACATTTTAATAGACAAGTAATGAGGGCAAGATAAATTTCATCTTTTCATACAAGGAGAACCTCTTCAAATCAAATTTTTAAAGAAATTAAACAGATTGAATTAAAAGAATTAGGAGTTTAATCCAACAATTATACTGATGTGCATTGAATACTCTATAAAAGAAAACCTAACTCTTTATAAATAAATTTGTAATTATGATACTTATACATAGAGAGAGTGTGCTTAGCTTCTCTAATTAATAAACTAGTGTTTAGGATTGGGAGGGGCATTTAATTGAATTTAATTAACAAAATAATGTAAAACTAAACTATTAAAGGTAAATAAAATCAAACAATATAAAATTTATAAAATTAACAAATAGGTTTTGAATCCAATTCGTGACTCAATCTTAACCTTCACACGAATGCGCACATTATGTTATTCTCGAACCTCTCCTTGAAACTATTAACTGTAGATTAACAACAAGATCTGTTAACCCCATTTTTTTCCTTTCAGTTGTATCTAATTAAAACAAGATTTTTAATTAGGCTATCAGACAATTTAAAATAAGCTCTAAAGATTTAGTGTGATAATCGCATTACATAATAGGAAAATAGGTTAATCTAGGCAACAAAAACAGAAGCTCGGGTCATTTAACCTATGTTATGTTATCTCTAATAATGCTCGACCATTAGTTTACCATAACTGAACCAGATGTACAACGAGTACATATTGCAATATAGATTCTAACATTAGGTTCATATATAAATAATCTATTTGAAGTGTTTAAATCATTTATACATAAATCCCCAAACATTAATCATAGAATAACACAATCAATTCCAAAAGAGAGTGTGAACAACACTTCTAGATTAAGAAATGCCCAAACATATTCATTGGCCTTGATATCCCCTTTGAACAAGAAAGATGAAGTTTAGCTCTTTATGGCTCTCAAAAGGTAAGAAATTTTCCCCCTTCTGTGTCTTTAGAGTCTTTAAGCCTCATTTCGCCTCTTAAATGCCCTTTTAAGGTTCTTTCATAATGCACAGTCATTTACACTAGCATATAGGTGGCCATGTATGTGAAAATTGCAAGAATCATAAACTTACATGTTCATAGGGGGTTACGCAGCCACTTACATGACTATGTAGCTCACTACACGGCCGTGTAAGTTGTAATAACTTCATTATTATCATTTTTTGTCTCATCTTCACCCTAATATATGTCTTTCTTATACCACAAAGGCAAATAAGATTGAACATCAATAGGATGACTTCAAGGATATGTTTTTATCTCATTTGGTTCTTATTCCTATAACTTATACCTAAAAAAAAAATTGAACTAAACTAAGTATCTTAAGTGCAACACAACATGAATAACTAAGCTTTAAGGAGTAAATATATACTCAATCAAGCACTTATCAAGTTCCCTCTCACTTAGTTTTTGATTTTTATCAGGAAAAACTAAAAATCAAAACAAAAACAAAAGCAAAACACTTTTTCTTCTTCCATATTTCTTAAGAATAGATAGTCATAAGGAAAGAGGAATAATTTTCAAAACCATGGTAAGAATTAAAAATTCAATGTTTTCACTCATGATCAATAAACAACCTTTTCGTTAAAAAAACTTAGCAATCTAGGGGTAGACTTTGACAAATTTTGTTTAAAAATAAGATAAATCTATAGACACACTAAAACAACACTCATTGCATATCAAGTGTAAAAATTAACATCCACTTAAAACTGGGTGCCATCAGCTATGATGAACACAAAAATCTTTGTTTCATAACTTAGATTTAAGCCTTCACACCGTAAACTATATTAAGCATAAACAATTAAAAGAAATCACTCACAAAAATGGATGATAAATAATACACTGTAACTATAAAGAGTGACCCTTTGCAACAACTTCTCCCTTATTTGCGTCACAATCGATTCACCTATTTCCTGCAACTTTAAAAGGAAATACTAATATGAATTACTTTCCCAAACAAATAATTTTCCTCTTTTATAACTTTTTTATTTTGTTCTATTTTTCTTTTCATTTCTATTTTTCTTCTCTTTTTTCAAAGACAAAAATTGAAAGAAACTACATCGACGATGGAATTCATTAATAAGAAATAAAAATCACATTCCATTAATTATAATCAACCTACATACATGCATACCCCTACACTTATGCTCATGTGCATCTACAAACATCAACAATCCAAAATGATCTACTAGCTTTAAGGCTTGGATAAGACATTTAGTTAGGTTAAAGGCTCGTAATGTTGTTAACACAAAAGGAAAAGGCTAATAAAGCTCAAGGGGTTTAACAACAGGACAAATCATGTCATTGGGTAAGCTATTTGGCTTCTGTAGCTCATAAAATAAAGAATGCCTATATCATTTCCATATTAATCCATGTCATTAAAACGTGGTCTCGAATAAAAAATCAAGGCAAATTTAAGATTTATAGGTCATAAGGGTTGCACATGAACAAAAGACAATAAAATTGATATGGATGTATCATTCTAAAAGGCTCAAAATCTCACTGGCTTATGGGTAGACTAGTTAGTACTCTTCTAAAGAAAACATATATTGACCAATCACAGAAGCAAAAATACATGCCCAATTTGCCATGAATTTTTCTAGTTACTACTCTCCAATTATAACTATATAGTTCTAGAAGCAATAGAAAAGAGAGAATTTTTTTAACATGCATAAAGAACTTGAAAACACACAATAAACAAACTTAAAAACATGCATAATAAATGAGATCCTCCCACCTATACTTAAAGCTTACACTGTCCCAAATCTAACATTAAATGTAAGAAATGGATTATTCAACAAAAACAAAAAATGCAGAAAAAGTAAAGAAATAAACTCCCCTTGGGTTGCCTCCTAAGCAACACCATTGTTTATTGTCATTGGATCAACTCATCACGTGATAAAATTTTAATCTACAGGAATCATAACTTCTTCATTTTCCACTTAAAATTCTTTAAGATAAGAGTCAATGATCACTTACATTCAATATGTTCCATGTTTTTAGACTCTTAACCTCTATTGTACCATAGGGAGAGACATTAATAATCACAAAAGGATTGACTTAATAAGGATGCTTGGTCCTTTCCTTAGTTGAAACTACTTCCAGTTTATTTGTACACTTTGGCTCATAATCTTCATATTTTATTTTTTTGAAGAATTTGGGCAGCACAACGACTGTATTTTAAAAAAATCCCCAAACCTACAAATGATTTCAAACACACTTCTATATTCACATCCATCTACAACTTCAGGACTCTTTAGTCCACTCAAGACAATCTCAACAGTAGTGTCAAAAATTCGTACATAAAATCATTTATAAACACCAAATAGTCAAAAGTTAACTTACTAAGTCATAAGGCATAACTACATAACACAGTTCATGAACCACTAGACAACAAAAGTACAAAATAAGAAAACTACCCGCGTGTGGTAATACCCCGAAAATGTTAAAGGACCACACGATCCACTCAGAGCTTCAAACTCACTAAATTAACCTGCATGGTTGGAAAGCGAAAGGGGTGAGTACATTAGGTACTTAGTGAATAGGAAAGGAATATATCACAAATAGAATTCGATTCATACCAAAACGGTGTAGATAACCTATGAAGTGAGTATATGTCACATAGAAAACACATAGGCCCAGCCTATTAATTACCCATCCGGTGGATATAGGTTCCAATTCCAGTATACAAATGCATAAAAACATCAGATGTATAAATCAAATCTCATCAGAAAACAATTATCATAATAAGCCAAAACAATAATGTGTGACACCACTAGTCAGCCAAACTAATGTGCACACCCACTGATTATCAGTGTTAGCTCGACTTTCATCTGTGGTGAGTCCGAACTACAGTCGACAAGATTGTCATGACCTTAGGTGATGACCTCGTAGGTGTCCAGACCCTATGTGTGGAATCACTCGCAAGGCCTATAGAAAGGTGTCAATACAACGACTTGACTTGAATGTACCAGCGTCAAGGGTACGGGGGTTACTTAATCAGTTGTGTCTAGCACACGATTAGCCAATCGTTTCCTCACCAATCACAAAAATCATATAAAACATTTAAGTATCAAAAATCAATTAAGGCATCATGCTTTTATTTATCGGTCCAATCGATAAAATAAAACCTTACTGTGGCTCTAAGCCAAAAGAGAAAACATACACGTAGCATATATGACTCATTTGTGCATAAGTAAGTTCGAAAACAT
>JANSVA010000005.1:24893546-24906948 GCA_025504915.1 Erythroxylum reticulatum | reverse complement strand
TGGTGATATCTTCCAATCCTTTGAGAATTTCTCAAATATAATGATAGATTTGAGTTCCTTGACCCCAAATTAGCTTAGAACACCTTATTTTAAGTTGAAAAATCAAAAATAAGGGTGAATTTTGATGATGACCAAAACTTCCTCTCTTTCCTCTCTTCTCCTTCTTTCTCCTCTCTTTTAATTATATAAAAACATGTTTTAATGCCAAATGAAGAGATTGCACGGACACACACATAAAGAAGGCTCTAGAATTTGACTCTTCTTTGACCAAGCATGATAAATTTACCTTATTGCCCTTGATTATATAAAATTACCATTATACCCTCCAAACTTTCTTAAATTTGCAATTAAGCCCAAAATTTAGGAATCACCAAAACTTTTATTTTCATTTTGGTCCCCAGACTTTTGAAAATTATAAGTAATCCCTTAACTTTATAAAATTACAAATTGGTCCTCCAAGAATTGAAAATTATTATTAAGTCCTTTAACTTTTGACAATTTGCAAATAAGTCCTTATGTACATCAACTTTTTCAATTAAACTTTCTAAGTGTCCAATAAGTCTATAAATCATGGCTAATCACCTCTAAGACATTAGAACTCATTTAATTTAACCACCATGGTCAATGGACTCGGTTTTATCCACTTAAAAGCTCATATGTCGGAAATCTTCAAGATTCTGCATAACGATTCATATAAGGGCATATAGCATTATAAATTATTAACATATTCACCCAAATGACTTAGATACATCTTTGAACTCATATACAACCATATGTATATATTAATATATAGTAGTATCTCCAAATACGGTATGACACAAAAGGGCTTTGAAAATCCGGCTTTACATGAAATGTAAGTCATTTAGGTTTTTTGGCCCTCCACCTTTGTTCCATCATCATTGAGTAAGCTAGATATTCTATTTAATTCTTGCTAGCTATGATTTCTTTAAAGAAGAAGGAGCAGCTCCTATGACCATCCTTCAACTACTAGACTTGCGACCTTCACCTTAGTAGGGAGCTTCTAACATTCAGAGCTCTCATATAATTATCAAAAGTAACTTTTTCTATCTCAATTCTTTCCAAATTAGCAGGGTCTATATATAGTTGAGTTTAAGCTAACATCTAGAAATTTATTCATGAATGCCTCATATGTAAATGATTAAGACTAGTTTTGATGCGTTGAATTTTCTTAAGATATTTGAATTTTTCATAGCCCTTAAATTATGGCCTCATTCCCTTTATAACCACATCTTGGAATCCCTCTATCTTCGCAAGGTAATTAATAAACCTAAATGAAACATTAATAATATTATTGTTATGTGACCAGAACATAAACAATTGTTGAATAAAGTCAGGCTCCTAGGAAATTGTATGATCCAATGGTGGTTAACAAGAGTTATAGGAAGCTTCTTCCTTATAAACCATCCTTTCTATTTATTGCTATAAGTGAATTAGTGTCCCTTATAAGCTTAATATGTCACTCAAAGAATGATCAAGCGAGATATAAGGTCATTACATAGGAGTATGGAGCAATAATCCCCTCATCTTCAATTTAAAGATGTTCCTAATTTAAATTCTCCTAACATGACGCAAGGAAAAAAATTAGCTCCTCTATTAACAAGTTCAATCTAAATATTTGCCCTTTAGAACTCATGATTTGAAGCATAAATGAAGGAGAACCAAAATTAGAGATTATTCCATTTAAGTTTGGTGAGAAGATGAATGACTTATTCATTAATGGATGAGTCAATCATTTTAATCCTCTCTAGGTCAAGGACAATGACTATTCTTCCCTATAACGAGTTAATGGTTAGAAATGATTTTCCATCCTTTGTTAGTGAATCAAAACTTCTTGTATTAATCCTCCTTATTTAGTCTCCAAAGCCTAAGAATCATTGGTTAACATGATAATAGATAATCATCAAATACTTTATACTTATTTTAGTTGTTAATACCTCTTAAATTTTAAACTGGGACTAATATTTGGTATGGGAAGGAGAAATGAGTGACCTTTAAAAGAATTATAGTTTTCTACTATCCTACTTGATTTCCTATGAGCTGTAGGTAAGAATATATCAAAAGTAGATGCTTTAGAGGTGGTTAGTTATATTATCTCCTTTATAGAAGTCATTTTTAGACTTATAGAGGTTGCATCCTCTTTGGTTGAACCTCATTCATACTATATGGCCCTTTAGTAGTTAGAGTGATATAATGAGAGCTTATAAAAGCTACACCATCTTTTGTTGATCCTTCATTGAGACTATTTCATATCTCATAAAATGGAGTGGCAGGTGCCACAACCATGGAGTTAATTCCATAATTAACCTCAATTGTTAAAGAGCTTAATTTAGACTTGAGAGATTCCATCCCTATAATTTATGTATAGTCCCTTTTGAGGAATAATTTACCTATCTTTCTCCATTCCTTACCTTGGTATGTAAAATTACGTTTCCAATTATAAGTGGCATAGACCAAGCCTTTAATCAACTCTTTATATTCATTCAGGTGCATTATTGGAATTTCATCATATATGTCTTAAGACATTTCAATTTGAATACATGAGCATGCAAATTCAACCCTCTTCATGAAAGTTGTGTACTATTGATGTAAAAAGATTACCTGATGAAATTTGTAAGATAGCTTAGTCTACAGCATAAAGAGCTTTAAGCAACATCATGTTTGTAATGATTTTATAATGTGTTCTTAAAATTAATATAATGCAACATTTTAAAAAGTGTTGTCTTTAATAATATTAAAATGCATTCTTGTCTTATATTAAAAGACAACAAAATCAAAAAATGTTGGTTTAAAATTTTATATAAATGTAACAATTTAAAGCGTTGTTATATATATATGAGTAACAATTCAGGTGTTGTTATTTTAAATATTAAAAAATATTTCTTTAAATTTTTAACAACCTTAAGCTTACAAAGGCTTGGAACATAAGTACTAGAACCTACTCAATAACAAAAAATACCAAAGGCTTCAAATGGTGTAATTCCAAATTCCTTTTGCAGTTCCTCTTTGTTGTTAACCTAATTTCTAGTGCTTCTACACTAGTTAGGCCATGATCAACGTTACTTTATGGGTTTCTTCATGCTACATTAGGATGTAATTCTTAATTCCCTTTCTAATTCCTCTTTGGTTTTAACCTAATATCTAGAACTTCTACACTAGTTAGGCCATGATCAACGTTACTTTGTAGATTTCTTTATGTTAGATTGGGGTTCCATGCTTTTTTACTTCATTCTTATTTCATTTGTAAAGCTTTGTATTCAGTTTAGTGTTTTTCTAATAAAACCTTAGGTGTCAGTTGTTTTGGAAGAATTTATCCTTTTACTATACTGACACTCGATGATTTTTAACTTGACATCCTATTTTTGAATTGGATCACCAAATTTAATGGCTTGAAGTCAATCAAAATGGTCTTAGAGCTTGGATATGTCAGGGAAGAAGTTGCACTCGAAAATCTTCTCAATGGTGGCGAAGTCGTTGTCTTTGTCAAGAACCCGTTTCATGATTTTTGGAGATGTAAGCACAGTAGTTTGGGAGGACGATGGAGAAGAGAGGTTTCAGGGTGAGTGACCTGGAGATGTGATATCAGAAGGAATGGTAACTTTTTTTTCATCATCTTTAAGGCTATGTTTGGATTTATGGTTATTAATAGAATGGAATGAAATGTAATATTATTCCATCATTTCAGAGGTGGGTTTATAATGAAATGGAATGGAATGGAATATGATGGAAGGGAAGGGAGGAGAGGGTTTCACATTATATCCCATTCCATCCTAAATATTAAAAATAAGTTATCTCCGATTTTGGGGGCTTAGGATAGAATGTGATGATAAACAACATTTCACTATATTACATTAGAAACCCTTCTTCCAAACAACATTTCACTATGTTACATTATGAACCCTTCCAACCTTCCTAAACAACAATTTTCTAATATTACATTCATTTACATGCTATTCTATTATAAATCATTCCGTTGTGTTCCGTTGCATTCCCTTATATTAAAAACCTTACGTCTAACCAAATATAACCTAAATACTTATGCTTTTTATTTCATAGAAAAGTTCATTGCACTACTAAATTAATCGTCATATTTTAAGCTCAATTTTACTATTTTGATGCTCTTCACAAGCTCGGGTATGTTGAACATATTGTACATGAGAATGTTTTGCTTGTAGATTTTCCCAACATTTGCATGGTCAAGTTGATATGTTGTAATAGGTATCATGATGTAAAAATATATTTACTATAAGTGACTTGCCAAGGAATTTGCTATATTATGGGAGTTAGTATTATAGATATGATTATCAAATTTTATACCAGTGTACTAGTTGTTCAAGTTAAGAGACTCTTACTCTGTAATTTAGGGTATATGTGTGCCTAAGAATAAAATATTACTTTGCATCTCTTTTATGCAATTGTGATAATGAAGGCAATACAGTATGTTTTATCAAGTTATTGTACCCATTGTAGTGTCAACGTGAAATAACTTGTTTGACTACAGTAAATACTTATTTTACTACAAGAATATAGTAATGGCTTGTTTTACTACAAGAGTGATGTAATCCCCTATTTTACTAATTGTCTTATTCATGTACTAAATGAAGTTGGTAGGCCTAAGTGTATTTGTAATTGGCTAATTTTCAATTCCTATATGCTTCTAATAAATATCACACAGTTGTAGAATCTTTGATACCTCTAGAAGGTGCCAAAATAGGAGAACAAATCTCATTCTTAGGGTATTTATCTCATCTTCAAATTTTTATGGAAATTCATGGATTTTATGTGTTTTAAGAGCTCTTTTGTAAGATGTGGAGACCTTTCTATGTAGGGTTAATGGTGAGCCTGAAGAAGTCTTGAATTCCAAAAAGAAACAATTGGAGAAAATCACACCAGTATGTAGTTTGAAATTTTTGTGCTTTTTAGTATGGTCTTGCATTAAAAAGGACCTACTGTTTGATTAGGTTTCATATATGTTGTAGTGTCTATATTTACATATTTCGATGGCATTTCTCTATGCCTTTTATTTGTTAAGAGAAGTGGTATGATAGAATTTATTATTTTGATGCAGTTTTTAGTGAACTTAGTATTTGTTACTATGTTGCAATTATTTAGTTTATAGTTTATATGTATGCAACATTTGTAAATAAGGATGATCTGATACTTGGTTTGATATGTCACGACCCGGAACCATATCGGGCATATGACAACCACCGTATACCCAGGCTAAGGATACTTATAGTACCCTTAACCTGACTACACAAGGCTAACTGAATATACATAAGGTCATTTACAAGACAGTCAAAAGTTAATTTACAAAATCATAAAGAATATCAACATAACCAACTTAATAAAAATAGTTCATGAGCCACTATACAACAAAAGTACAAAACAGAGACTACCACCGTGTGGTAATGCCCGACAATGTCAAAAGACTGCACGATATACTCAGAACTTCAAGCTCGCCAAATTAACCTACATGGTTGGAAAATGGAGGGGGTGAGTACAATATGTACTCAGTGAGTAGGAAAAATATATATCGCAAATATAACTTGATACACAATAAGATGGTGTAGGTAACCAATGAAGTGAACATACATGACATAGAAATACATAGGCCTAACCTATGACTCAATATATACTAGTTATGAACTACATAGTCCTAGCCTATAAATCAACCATCCGATGTACATAGGTTCCAGTTTTTAGTACACAAAAGCAAAAAAAATCGCATGTATAAATCATATCTCGTTAGAAAATAAATCTCATAATAAGCCAAAACAATCATGTGTGTCACCACTGGTCGGCCAAACTAGTGTGCACACCCACTGATTCTTAGTGTTGGCTTGACTTTCATCCATGATGAGTCCGAACTACAGTATATAAGAGTGTCATAACCTTAGGTGATGACCTCGTCAGTGTCCAGATCCTAGATGTGGAATCACACGTAAGTCCCGTAGAAAGGTGTTGATATGGGGACTCAAGTTTGATGTACTAGTGTCAAGGGTACGGGGGTCGCTTAATATTTTGTGCCTAACATACGATTGGACAATTGTTACCTCACTAATCACAAAAAATCATATAAAATTATTAAATAAAAAATCAAATAAGGCACCATGTCTTTATTTATTCGTCCAACTGATAAAATGGAACCTTGCCATGGCTTTAAGCCAAAAGAGAACATATACATACAACATACATGACTCAATTATCCATATATAAGTTCCAAAACATTATTTCATGCAATAAAAGTCATATTTTACACTCCAAATGCAAAGTTATTCAAAAATGTAGTTTTAGAAAATAAAACATTGTCCTTTGCACTTCAAGTGTAGGTTTGTTGAAAACAATATCATTTCTCAAAATACGTAATAAAAACATCAGTTGCACTCTAAATGCAAAGAATTATTCATAACATTGTCATTTATTAAATACATAAGTATATTAACATTTATTTGAGATTCAATTTTACTATGCATTACCTATGTTCAAAATTCACATACAAGTAATTATGCATGTCTTGGGATGTCCTAATCCCATTTGAGAGATATGGTTTCCCAAACTCACCTTAAAAGAAGGTGTACACTCCTTTGACTTCAACAATCCTCAGTACAAGCTCCTTGATCTACAGCTCCTGAACCTTTATACATACAAATATACAATGTATTTATTACTCAAACATGTATCTTATATTCATGTTCCACCATAACCAAATTCATCCCTAATCAATCATCATAAATGTTATTATAACATATGTCAATAGGTTAATAATTCACTTACTAATTCAGCTCAATGTCTCCTCAACCACAAAGCTAACCTAACCTTATATGCAATTTTTACATCCTTTTCTTCCTAATGTTCCTTTATGAACAAGCTGCATTATTTTAATCATAACTCTCTCTACAAAAATCCAAATGACATGATACTTATGCCTCCCAAAACTAAACTTCCTTTAGTCTCAATATATCCAAAAGTTACACAAACAGCATCTACCTTTAAAATGTAGTCTCCATCTAAATTATGTCCTATTTCTGGTAAGAAACAGACTAGTAACCAATTATCAAACAACAATAAATCATTATCAATACATATCCTAACAAAACTGTTTCACATAAGCATTAATAAGACATCAATGATCATTTTTTATGTTTTATACTTTCACTAATTCGGACTCTAAGGTCCTCAAAAATCAGGAAATAATACAAGGTTCCTACATAGGGATCTATCACAGGCAGTTTTAGGGAAACAAACATAACTCGAGCTTTAATCACTATTTTGTCAAGACACTTTCACAAAGGTAAAGTTAAGACCTATATTTACAACTTTCATTCTTTGAGTTTCTTCAAATTCGTGTTATAAGAATATGAAAGATAGATAGAAAGAGAAAGATGAAATTGAAACCAGAATTTCAACTTATCTTGATAACCTCTTTCCTTCTCCTCTTCTCTTCACCTTTTTCTCTCCTTCTCTTCTCATTTTTGTTTTTCTCTCTCTCTAACCTTATGGCAGACCTTCACTCTCACTTCTGTTGCCTTATCATCCATTTTCTCTAGAAAATTCAACAAACTAATCCACATGTCACCATTTTATTGGTCCATGTGCCACCATTTTATTGGTACATATGTTATCCTTCTATTGGTCCATATGTTACTATTTTATTTATCCATATGTCATTTACTTTAGGCTCCATATGTTACTCATTTTAAGCCTCCATATGTCATTACTTGTAAGGCTACACATGTCACCAATTATAAGGCTATATATGTCACCATTTGTAAAACTTCACATGTCACCATTCTATTACTCCACAAGTCACAAGTCTAAAGTGCCATTTGTCACAAACTTAAAGGTCCACTTGTCGCACTTATACTTAAGCTACTTGCCATCCACTTAACTAAGCCATTTGTCACTTATTCCTGATGCCATATGTCCCCATTTCATAGACCTAATCAACCTAAATTCCCATGGATAAATTTGTCTTGCTCTTTAGCATTTTTCTTAAACTAGATGCACATATCACCTCATCAATTACTCAATTGTAACAAGAAATACCCAATTCACTAATTATAATCCCTCAATTCATGTTATTGGTAAATCATAATGCAAAACATTGGAAATGCAGATTCACATCACATTCATTTTTGTTCCATACCCCGAAATATGTCAATTGAGTGCATATACTATCTTACAATGTTTTCTAAATCATGATTCATATGTGTATACGAATATTGTGCATGTGAATGAAATGCACCTAGAAAATTCTTAAATGAAATAACTTATGTAAATTAATCTAACAGTTTAATCTCTTAACAATTTTAGGAGGTAGGATATTACATGATAGGTTGCTCCTATTAGTTTGGCAATTGTTTCTCTTGTTTAGGTGGAAGACTCAAATATTGCTTGGGTTAATGGTGACGTTGCATAGATTAAAGGCGTAGAGGTTAAGGTCCTCTGTACATTAGGGGAAATGGTAAGGGTGATGGAAGCCCCATTATGTCCTTCATTGCATATGTATAAAAGATATGGTTGTTCATAGTTGTTAGTTGCCAAAAGGATAATCAATCTTTTGATGGTGTCTTAATAACTAAGTTTGTGAGCAGTAAGCTAATGATTAATTTCAACTTCTCATTTAAATATTCTCGTGAGTTGAAGATAATTGTTTGTGTAATTTTGAAAAAAATCCAAGTCGTGATGAAGAGCTTTGATGTTTTTCCTAAAGATGCAGATGCAGCTCTATGTGGAGTAGATGATATGACACTAGCTTATTTGCGTGAACCAGGAATCCCTTATACATATTGGTTTTGTTTATTATTTAGATTAATTCACTTGTATTCCATATGAAATACAGGAAAATAATGTAGGTGAATATTTTATTTGGATATTTTTTACTTTTGTATTTTGAATATGTTAAAGATTGAATTTTATAAGTCTTTATGAACTATATATCATAAATAAAGGTAGTTTTTTGGTCATTTACATTTGATAGTACTTATGGAATTTAGACATACATTAATATCTATATATTGCTTTTAATGTATATATTGATGTTGCCTATATAACGATAAGAGTTTGCTTTTACATTAAATATTATTGGTAACTAAAAATAAATTGCTTTTACGTTAAATGTTATTGCTAAAAAAAGAATAAATTGTTGGTTTTATTGTTACAAATTGTTGCCTAAAAAAATAAATTTTGTTGCCTTATCTTTTTGACATTTGTTATAAAAAAAGACTTAAAGTGTTGTAATATCTATTTATATTGTTGCTATAGTTTGAAACTAATGTGTTGCCTTAGTTAAAACTTACGACAACATTTTTTATTTTGTTGCCTAATCAAGAAAATTATGTTGCCTAATACTTATAACAACGCCACTTTTTGTAACGATATGAATTATGTTGCCTTAATAAAAAGGCAATGATAATTGTACTTATAGCTACACTTTTGTCTGTTGCCTAGAGAATTTTTGCCGTAGTGGGACCAATATTCTAATAAAGCATCATAGCCGTAGTGGGACCAATATTCTAATAAAGCGTCATATGAATATTGATCCATAAAGAAATATACTTAAGCTTCATTTATTCCAACTTGATTCCAAGTGAGCATCTTTAGAGAAAAATTTGGCATGTCATTCATATGCCAAGGACTGGCCTCCTACACCTTATTAGCTTTATCCAAAGATTCGAATTTAAAGATAAACAAACGTTAAAGACTTAAAAGATTTGCTATCAATCCCAAATTCCCTTAATGAAAAATGGCCTAAACATCCATTGTCGAAAAATGCATGACTTTAATAAAATAACCAGGGAATCATTCCACTTAAAGGCTCCTTATAATAGAATCTCTTTGGGAGGTTGTATAATGGAGTGTCCCTCCTTATAAGAAGGTAGAAAAAAATGAGAGTTTCATAGTGATAAGTGCCTTACTATTTGAGACTATGCCTTTTTGGTGGCACTAGAAAGTTAACCAGGGAATCATTCCACTTAAAGGCTCCTTATAATAGAATCTCTTTGGGAGGTTGTATAATGGAGTGTCCCTCCTTATAAGAAGGTAGAAAAAATGAGAGTTTCATAGTGATAAGTGCCTTACTATTTGAGACTATGCCTTTCTGGTGGCACTAGAAAGTTTAAGAGAGGAAGGGTGAATTTGAGATTGAGGGCCATATTAGGAGTTCCAAAGAGGGATTGAGGGTTAAGGATGAAGAGGTAAATAAGGAAAAGTCCATCCTGGGAGGCATGGTATCAATGTTTAAGCTTAGAGTAGATATTATGCTTGAAAAGGAAGTTGGTAGAGAATTAGAGTTAAAAGATTCGAATTACCATCCTAAAAATAATGAAGAGAATAGGGCAAGAAAGAACATAGTGAGATGAAGGATCAAAATTTCCTTACTAGTTCATAAGCTAAAACTAAGCGAGACTGCCGAAGAGAAGGAGGAGTGGAGCACCATAATGCCAAGAGTAAAGCAATAGGACCAAACTAGCAATGCAGGGAGGCAGGGAAGAGCACCAAAATGCCAAAAGCTTACAAGGAGGTTTAGGAGAATGAATATCTAATCTAGTAAGACTAATCACTAAATGGAGCCTTACAGAGAAGCAAGACACTCTCACGCTCAACATGTTCCAAGTAAATAATCTAAGTTCTCATTAGTTTCTTATTACTAAGTCATTAACCCAATTGGTGTGGTATGCCACCTAGGCAACTTAGATTATTTGATTGCCAACATTAATTTTTAAATTTAAAACTTTTTTTAACAAATTTATATTTTTAAGTGGTCAAAAATCAATTTAACCCTAAAACAAAAGAAAACCCACCTAAAATAAACCTTATTATAATCTCTAAATTTTGTCTTCAAACTGTAACCTAAATCCCTAAATTGTTCCTCCATCATCTTGCTCCTATCACCTAGCTTATACTGTTACCCAGCATAAAGGTTAAAACACTATATTACGGATTCACACACTTCAAAAAAATTGAATGTAATTATTTATGGATTTTAAATATTTGATATTAGTTATGAATTATCCGATGATTTAAATACATGGACTCTATATTATGTTAATAAAGACGATATGGTGTTTTTCTTTCTAGAGTCTTTCCAAGCTCGTAATATGTCTCCCTTCCTTTAATCACATATTGATCCTTATTTTCTCTATGCATTTTACAATCGTTGAGCATCATGGTGTACATAGACATATCCTCACTAAATTATGTTTAAGAATGATGAAGTAATTTGTTATAAGACAAATGAATAGTGTCTAGTGTTGGCCCTTGGAATAATGTTTTAGGAATAATTCCATTCAACTGGAATGAACTAAAGCACAAGATAGTTAACTTTAAGAGTTGCCAAATAAATTGGAAACTGAGCATAAACATTATCATAGGCTAGATGAATCATTGAGAGGGACTGAAGCCTTACGAGAGAAGCATCTCAAATATAATTGTTCAACAAGCAAGTTTACAATAGGTAAATATTTGGTGTTTCAACCTTTGTGCTAGGTGATGTGAATATTCTATGTGACATGTTTTAGGGTTAAATTGATCAAAAATATTAATATAATGATTTTCATGTTTTAAACAATTATAAAATGGAGAAAGTGTTTTTAATAAATTTTAAAATAATAAATCTACATCAACATCCATATAGTCCAAGTTTTCCATCTAATGTGTGACGTCAGCTGGGTTAATGAGAAACTAAAAAAATTATAATGAAGTTAGGATTTATAGAGTAAATAATATTTTCTTAGAAGTTAATTTCCTAACAAAAAAAGAGTTATACGAAAGATAAAGTTCATTATTGAGTACAGTTAACCGAACCAATGTAACATTTATTAAATTACACCAAATCCAAAGTGTTTGAGGAATTAGCACAAAGCTCTTTAAAGTTCATCTTTGTGGAGACATGTATAGCTCACACAGAAGAGTTGTAGGCAATTAGAAATTGTGTCATAAACTTGAGCTTTACCTGACTGTTGTGGCTCAAAAGTGCACATAGATTACTCTACGTTTACAACAATTATCCCCTAGTCATAAATCTTGATCTTTTACCCATTCCTAACCTTCACTAGGTGAGTCCTTATCACAACATAGATTCCTAAGTTCTGAATAACCACTAGTTTTGAAGATTTTGCATGGACGTATCCATCTATGACCCTTATTAGGGGAAGAAGGCCTCCATTATCAGGTAAATCCAATCTCACAACTGAGATGAAATTTGGAAGTATTTCTGCAAGCTTGGTTAAAAGATATACTCTTACGTATTGGATTCTTTTAAGAGTGATAGTGGCTTCATCATCCATTCATATAGGCTTAGCTAAAGATATAGCTTAGTCCATCAGTTGCCCATTATTTAAGTAGAATGTTGTGCAAGTTTATCCAAAGAAGAATTTTCCTATTTTTGATGTCAAAAGAAAGCAGGTTTATTATTGAAGTGTCATGGGATTTTGTTAAAAACTCTTTAGGCTTTTGACTCAGAGGAAAAATTAAAGATGAAATTTTCCTCATCAAGGATGGCAATCTCTATTAAACTAAATGTCTTTCAGGTTCTGCATGTCTACACACTAGGGGGGAGCTGGTCTTGGGTTAACAAAAAAATCCAAAAAATAAAGAGCCCCATTTTACCATGCCATCCCTGAGTACTTTTTCTAGAGGAGCAGTTATCAGTTGATCATCTCTAACCATAGGAGGGAAGAACGAAAGAGAGGAGGCTCTTGATGAGATGCAAAACTTGACTCCAGGTTTCTTTGACAAAAGGAATAGATTTGTGCGAAGGGTTAAAGGATGAGGGACAGAAGAAGAAGCAGAGTGAAAAGTCTTTAAGGGTTGGGAAGAGTGTCAGGGGAAAGGGAAGAAGGCTCTTGAGTCTTTAGTTGGAACTCGGTTAAAAGCTAAGGACATGTTACTTAAAGTAGAAGAAAGAAGAACCAAGTGTAAAAGAATGTGCAGTGAAACTCCACGATCTGGTAATCTGAACACAACTTTCCAATTATCAAGTTACGTATCAGCTCAAACGTCTCCTAATGAAAGGACATTGATTCTCTACGATCAACAAAGCTCAGGACATTGAAGACTTAAAAGCCACTTCTCTCTACAAGCCTTCCTATCATACCTTTTACTCTTCTTGCCTACTAGTTGTTTGTTAAAAGTCCTCTTTGTGGTGTGTCCTTTCCACCTACACATAATGTTCTCAAACCCTCTGAACTCTCATGCTCTTGTCTCAAACCAATCTGCACAAACTTCCCCAGATCTTAATTCCCTAGCTATTCATTCTCCTGCTTCTGTTCGACAGGCGACTAAAAAGGTCCGCCTTCGGGAGCGAGATGAAGATCCCCCTCCTCCTGAACATGTCACACAGCACACTTCGATCAGTTACAGTGAGATAGTTACGGGACCT
>JANSVA010000005.1:24868950-24893446 GCA_025504915.1 Erythroxylum reticulatum | reverse complement strand
TCCTTCCTCTGGCTCCTCGCACAGGATAAGTTACTGACTAACCAACATAGGGTTCGCAGACATCTCACGACAGACGGGTCTTGTTACCACTGTGGCTTCGAAGAATCCTCTCTTCATACGATTAGAGACTGCGTCAGAGCCCGACAAGTGTATAACTCATTTCCGCCGAATATAGTTAATTCTGATTTTTTCACTCTACCACTCCACCAATGACTCCATACTAATCTCCACGGCCACAGATGAGTGTTCAGACAGGAGTGGTCGACTGTTTTTTGCATGACTTGTTGGTTCTTATAGGCTTGGCGTAATGGAGCCCTTTTTTATATTCATTTTATTTGGCCATCCTCACCTATTTCTGTTATTTTGTCTTATGCAGATCAGATTCACAAGTCAACCATTTGGCAAAGCAACTTTATAACTGGACATCTCCAATGCCACGAGCAACTCATAAGATGGTGCAAACCTCCTCTCGGGTGGGTCAAGTTGAACACAAATGGAGCTTGTACCCGTTCCTCCTCCTCGGCTTCAGCTGGCGGACTCCTCAGAGACAGTTCTGGCAATTGGCTTGGTGGGTTTATCCAAAATCTTGGTTGGTGCTCTTCGGTGTTTGCGGAACTCTGGAGAGTGTTTACATGGCTCATGCTCGTGTGGATTCTAGGGTATCGTCGGATTGAATTGGAAACCGACTCGGCTGTGGCCATCCAACTCTTCTCTTCCTCGGCCAGCCGATCCTCGATCCATAACCCCATTGTTCAAGGGATCCACGAATTGTTCACGTGGAACTGGACAGTGGTTCATCGTCTCATCTACCGTGAAAGGAACCGCTGTGCAGACTAGCTAGCAAACTATGCTGAGTACTTTGCGATCGGCACTACTTATTTTGATCTTCCACCCATTGGGCGTCATGTACTCCTCTTAGAAGATATGTCAGGAGTTTGTTTCCCAAGACACGTCCTGTGATCGGTTTCTTATTCCCTGTTATATATATATAAAAAAAGGCAGGAAGTGAATTGGGAGAACTGGCCAAAAGCCAATTGAGAATATAACTAGAAGGTAGAGGAAAAAGGATAACGAAACAATTGGAAGACTGAAGAGAAGAAAGGAGAGAGCAAGGAAGAAATAACAAGAAGTAAGAAGCATAATAAAAGGACAATGAAAGGAAAATATTTGAAGACATTTCTAATCTAAAGACTGAAAGTGAAAAAGAAAAATTTGGAAGGAATATATGAAGATGATAGTAGCCCTTTGTCAAGATCAACCAGGAAATCTAGTGCAACCAGATAAATTACTAAGCAATCCACCTCTGGTTGCTCCTCAAATAATATTATTTTGTAAACGATTTAACTTTTAACATTTTCAAATTCTGTCAAAAAGATTTTATTTATGCTGAGTTCATAGTTCATAGTTCATAGTTTATATTTTATAGTTTATGTTTTGGTTTGTTTTTAAGATTATAATTTGAAAAAATTATAAAAATTTAATTAGTTTTCCCTTTTATGTTTCTTAATTTTTATTATTAACTATTATATAAATTATTTAATATTAATTATTAATAAAATTTTAACTTAAATATTTTAATATTATTAAATTACATAAAATTTAAAATAAGATTTTAAAATACTAGATATTTAACACAAATAATAAAATTATTTTAGTTAAAAGATATTATTATAACATTTTTACTTAATAAGTAAATAAAAATTACATAAAAATTGAAAATTATTTATAAAATTAGTTTATAAATCTTATTTATTATTTATTTGTTTTAAATAATAAAAGTGTAATTGATCTTAATAGTCAAAGAAAAATAAAATCAATGAAAAACATCTAAATATGTTGTTTTCTCTCATTTTCATTTTGTTACAAGACACAAGACACGAACTCAAGGCGCATGTACAGCACGTGTCAAATCTTTGCCTCTTGGCTCTGCATTTGTCCCTCTCATCTCTGCATAAGCTGAGACACAAAAAGATCGAAAACCTTGCTTCTAAAAAACTATGTCGAATCTCCCTCAGTCTCTCTCCATGAACGCTGCGTTTGGAGGCCCCAGCGCGTCTGCTCCGGCGAACAAGGATCGGAAGATGGCATCGGCGGAACACTTGGTTCTTGAGCTAAGTAACCCGGATCTTCGAGAAAATGCCCTTCTTGAACTTTCTAAGGTGAGAATTTCGACTCGTATCTTTATTATTTTTTCGCTCTTCATGTTTCTTCTAGTAAGGGCTTTTCATTTAGGACCTGTAATTAGGGCGATTTTGTAAAGTTGTAATCTTGAAGGGGGAAATTGATCTCTTCTGTCCATTTTTTGTTTAGTTTTACTCTTATTGGGTCTCGAAGCAATCGGATATAAAGAACCATTTGGGATTTAAGGATTGACTCTCGCTGGTGGAATATTTTGTAAAGTTTTTAACTTTTTCTTAATACTGTCGAGTTGGTTCTTTGACTTTTGAATTTGGTTGTGGTGAGTTTAGGATGTTTATATTTTCTATTTGATTGTTGCAATTTTGATAAGAAATAATAAGCTAAATTGCATATGTTTTCACTTTGTTAACAGTTACGTCAAGCACTCTTCTCTCTTCTGTCAATTGGTTTTCAACTTTTTGTGTTACTGTAAGTTTGAATTAATGAAGATAGGTTTTATTCAGGTTAAGTGCCTGTTATTCTTTATATAACAATAATTTGTGTCTCCTTAGCATATTAAGAGCTAGCTTCTCCTAGACATATTCTGGATTTATGGATTGACTTTTAAGCTTTCTTATTTGTTAGCTTTGGCTTGACTAGATCATTTTCATACTCTAAAGGAGGTAATAGAGTGCATTCTTTGTAATCATTATCTGGGTATCCTGTCATTTTGCGTTATCGGTTTTGTTTTTAGATATTGCCTTTAAGCTACAGAGAAAATCTCGTTCATCGGAATTGTAATGCTCTTTATTGTTGTGTATCAAGCATTATTGCAGTTCACAACTTGCTTTGTGTTGTAATTAGTGTTACATGGGATATAACTCATCAAGCTTAGGAATTCATGTTTGCTGTTTCAAAAATGAGTGTTAGATAACATGGTACCTCACAACTTATTTTTTCGTGATTGTTAGTATTCCATGGGAATTCATTAGTATCTTGAGTTTCTAAAATTCATCAACTGACACTGTGGCTACATTTAATCTGAAATCAAATTAATCCTTGATCAAAGATCTACTTAGTTAACTTTTCCTCAACTTCACCAATCCACTTTTTGACAAAGAACCACTAGGGATCTGTATCATGTAACAGTGGGTTGTAAATGTCCTAAATTAAGAACTTTTAACAAGATAAAATAAGTATGCTACACCAAGAACTTCCCTTTCAGTCACCATATATTGTTATTTGTGCAAGTCAATGTTCCTTTTAACTTGCAAGTAATTCTGGCTATCGTCAGTTTACGTGCAAGTGTTGGCAGCTGCCCACTAATTTGAGCGCATGCTTTCTTCTTAAGTTACTGTATTTTGTGAAAACTGACAGCCAAAGTTGATATTTTCTTTTCTCTTAAAGGTTTGCTTATGTGGGTGTGAAGTACAGTTGTCTCCTAACTGATTATCCTCATCTTTGTTGAGATTTTTGCCAAATGTTATATTAACTGGCTATAAAGTTTAGCTGTTGATATGCGTGTGTAAATTGTAAACTAGTATCTACCTTTGGTTTCATTTTTTAGCACAAGGAATTATTTCAAGATTTGGCTCCTTTCGTGTGGAATTCTATTGGTACTATTGCTGTACTCATACAGGTATGCCTAATAAACTTGTGTTTTCTTTTGTCTTTTATCTTTTAGAAGAGAGAATTATTTCAAGATTTGGCTCCATTATTGTGGAATTCTTTTGGTACTATTGCAGCCCTGTTACAGGTAGGCTATTTGAAGCACTGCTGTATTTACATTTTTCTCATTTTTCCTCATTTGGCTCAGTGTTGTGCATACTTTATCTAATATGCTTGATCTCATGGTAATTCTGAAAAAGAAATGCTTCTTCGAATCAGTTTTAAAATGCAATCTTAAATTCGTTCTTTTTTAATATCGAAGCTGACAAGATTTTGTAAAATCTGGATTATTGCTAGATAGGATGAGAAAATGAAGGTGAAGTCGAAGGTGACTTTATTGGTCCAAAGTTGATACTTCATAATTTGATAAAGTGTTCTTTGTTAGCATTTGTTGTTGAGATGTGTTTCACTCCTTATATACTAGGGATTTCACATCTAAGCTTTCAAAAAGTTTGTTAGCAAATGGCTGGGGTGTTCTCGTGTACCTGTAATTGGAGGTCATTACGAAAGTGAACACCCTCAATGCTTCTTTATCCTGGGTCTAGGAAAGTTATAAATAGTCAATTAGTTTTTGTCATGCCTTAATGTAGTACATTAACATATCTTTAAGGTCCTAGTATCATGCTTAACCCTTTACTATCTGAAGTTAAAAAGAGTACTGGAGTGCTTTTACATGTGGTAGATTTATTTCTAGATAATGTTATAGTTGCTTTTCGGACTCTATTCTTGTTTTTAGATGAGGTCATAGTTGCTTTTAAGACTCGGCACTTTTTTTTTGAGGTGAGGGTTGGGAAATTGGGAAGACAATTTGGTAATTGCTAATATTTCTTTATTGCCTATTTTGTATATGCTTTTGTTTCCTTATGCTTTTCAATATGCTTATTTCTTTCTTCCAGGAGATAGTTTCAATATACCCTGTTTTATCACCACCATCCTTGAGTCCTGTGCAATCAAATCGTGTTTGCAATGCTCTTGCTCTTCTCCAGGTAATTTTTTTTTTTCCCAATTCATTTCATGTCATTGTTTCATGCAAATTCCATCATGTTTCCCTTATGCACCTCTCTTTATGGATATGTTCTAGAAAGCACTTCTGGGTCCCTTTGAAGGAACTATTTTGCATTGACATGCCTCATGGCTTAGCTGGAGCTAAATGTGAAGGTTTCATTGTATTCAATGCTTGAAAGTACAACAGTGAACAGTATCTACGTTCAATGTATTAAGTTTATATTTAGATGGGTTAATTGGTCTAGACAGTAATTTGCTAACATATCCTAGGTTTTTCTTGTGTAATATCGCACATTTGGTTGTGAGTGCATACAAGTCTGTTACAATAGAAAATAAATTTGGTTCATTATATTGATGTTACATAATGTTTTATGTACTTACAGTGTGTGGCTTCTCATCCAGACACAAGGATGTTATTTCTGAATGGTAGGGTTTGTCTTTTTGTTCTCCAACCTATATCAGTAATTAAGAAGCTAAGATATTCTCCCTTTGTAGTTGCATAATATCCTGAATAAATATTGTCTTCTGGAAGAATTATTTTCACCTCCACTTATATCATGTACTTGAACTATTATGTTAATGGACACTTCTTCTTTTTGCAGCTCATATACCTTTATATCTGTATCCTTTCCTTAACACAACTAGTAAATCAAGGCCTTTTGAGTATTTGAGGCTTACTAGTTTAGGTGTCATTGGTGCCCTAGTAAAGGTACTTATCCTCACTAGCATGTACTTAATTGCTTGGCTTTCTACTTTCTTTTCACTTGGTGGTGGCATGATTCTATGCTTTACTTTTCTTTGTTCATAAATGTTATATTTTAAAGAAAAATGACCATATTATTGCAGTTACATATATGCACAGAAAAATTACATTAGGCTAACTGGGATCTTGTATTACTTGGCTAAATTTCGTGGTATTTGTGTCTATTCCATTTTAAGTTCTGAACTTATTCTCTTCTTTAACAGGTTGATGACACAGAGGTTATAAGTTTCCTTCTGTCAACTGAGATAATTCCGTTGTGTCTTCGGACAATGGAAATGGGCAGCGAATTGTCGAAAACAGTTGAGTATATATTTGCTTCTTTTCATCTTTTTCAGGCATGTGCTTGGCTTTAATGGATCTTTTTATTTAAAAAAAAAAATTTAATGGATCTATTTTGCCGTGAACCTGATTCAAAGTTTTACCAGTTATCTGTTGGAATGAACTATTCAACAGAAGGACATTGATATACCAAGTTGTATTGCTGGCCCTGTCTTTATCTCAAGAAAATGAAACTTAAATATGGTCCTATGTTCACTTGTAATGTTGAATTGAGGTTTCATTTGTCTTTTACTTACAAAATTGGATTATGAACCCGTCTTGCCTTTCTGAGATATCCTAGTGTATGTTGTTCTCTTAACCTTGTTGAATCTTTTTCTTCTGACTGTATTGCTAGTAGTAATATTAAGGTTGCTGTTATATGTCTCGAGAAGTTTCCACCTTTGAATTCTCTTTCTTATATGTTGTTGCAGTTGCCTTTTTAAGTATGTTTGTTCTTGTTACAAAAATCAGGTTGTTTTGTCCATAATTGTTGGTGGATCTGGAAAATGAGTATCTTAGTTAAGATCCTTTTGATGACAGGTTGCCACATTTATAGTTCAAAAGATTCTGCTAGATGACGTGGGCTTGGACTATATTTGTACTACGGCAGAAAGGTTTTTTGCGGTAGGTCGAGTCCTAGGCAACATGGTTGCATCACTTGCTGAGCAACATTCAAATCGTTTGTTGAAGCACATTATTAGATGTTATCTTCGACTCTCAGATAATCCGAGGTACAGTGCGTCATATTTATATGTTCTTTTAGGAGTGAGTGAGCTTCCTCTCTTCTTGTATCTTCCTTGTACTCTTTTGCTGTTTCATTGACCTGCAATGGTCTTCTTTACTTGCTTTGAATTGTTCTTTTTTCGGAATAAATGTATGCTTTGGTAATATTTGGTAACAGGGCTTGTGATGCTCTAAGAAGTTGTCTGCCGGATATGCTGAGAGATGGCACCTTCAATAGTTGTCTTCGTGTAAGGCTGTTCATATAACAGTAAATAGTGATGTTAAATTGCACATTACATCAAAGTTTCTTGCAAGTAAGAATAATTTACCTTCTCTAACTTCCAGGATGATCTGACAACAAGACGCTGGCTGCAACAGCTGCTTCACAATGTTGGAGTGAGTAGGGTTCCGGGACTTCAGGCTGGTGGAGGTTTTGATCATATGCTGGTGAACTAACTAGATTAAACCGTTCGTCATGTATGTTGTCTTCTTTTCTTAACCGACATCGCAACCAGATGTGTCATTGCCTCAAATATCCCCTTTTGGTTTCATGCATATGAGGTAAGCAGAGTCTGGAACTGTAATTAGCAGCTTGTCTTTCAAAGTGGACACATTGGAATGGAAGAGCAAAGCTGTTTTAATTGTTAACTAGCCATTATGTCAAGGTTGTATATAATGCTGAATATTTATAATTTTCTTATCATTTGAGCTTTTTTTTATTTTAAGAACCTTTTATTCTTAGTCATTATCTTTGTTTACTGGTTGGCATCTTCAAGGTTTGAATGTTTTTTGACCTAAAACATATAACTCATAGTTCTGTGACACTATAGAGCTAATCCACGAAAGGAAAATAATATTTTGTTATAGAAGTATGAATGTAGAAAACGAAATTTCAGGCAATGTATTCTTGCATTTTGGATAACTCTATTATGATTTATAACACAGCTTCGATTATATATATTTTAGATTATAACGCTGAAAAAGGTTAAATTGTCTTATTGTTTGATCCTCGGGGTTCATAAATTGAATATGTAAATAGGATGTGTACGATTCGTGTACATGCCAATCTGAACTGTGAACAAAACCTCGTTGAAATGAGCCTGCAGATCCTTTTGGAGTCATTCCGCAACTTTACTTGTTAAATCTCCACATTTTATTTTAAGGGTGAGAATACGGTATTTGATGTTTCTCCTCCGGGAATGTCTATTTCTGTGGAACATCAACATAGCAAACCAGGAGAATACTTGGCTGAGTAAAGAAAGGTTGAACGAAAAAACAAAAAAAAACTTCCCTCTCGTGAACCTCTGCCTTTCCTCTTGTGCTCCTCCCCTGTTGTAGTAGCCATGCCAGAGTATGTGTACGGCATGTCGAGCTGCTCTACCTTGTTGCTTAGTTGCCTTTTACTTCTCACGACTTTTCTAGCTGTCAAGCTTTTTCTTACTGTCGAAGGTTCTATGTTCACTTTGCTTCCTTCTGTCATTCGCCTACTTTTCCACAACTTGTCGGGCCTTTTAGTTTGGTTGGACTTGGCTCTTAACAAATATATTAGGATGAGCTCTAGAGGAGCTCTATCCTCTGCTATTTCAGTAGTAATTCTCGCTCTTTTCATGTTACATTTTTAGGAATTACTTTTCAATCGTTAAAATTGTCACGTTTGCTTTTTAGTCATTTCATCATGTTTACCTCTTTCTTATATCCTAACTAAATTGAACTCCATAGTTCTTTCTGTTTGCCTCCTCTCAAACCTCTCCTAGCATGTAACATTCTACCACCATAGAGCATATACCAACATTCCAGAGAATATCTGAGCACATACTCAACGGAAGTGACATGTTGGCAATCACATCAACTTATCATGGCATCATATAGAACATAAGCATCTTGAAGAACCAAGTTTCTCATATCATTCATAGCTGTAAGCTTACATTGTCATTACAGTCTTATAATCTATGTATTTACATTACCAAAGACATTTGAGATTCCTTACATTTGATTCACAAACATAATCATTCATTACACTCACAAACAACTCATACAATCCATTCCTTAAGTTTTAACATCAATTAACAACCTAAACTCATCAAACATTTAACCAATTGATTTAACATCAAACTAAGTTTATTTTAAGCCCTAGTTAAGTCTAAAAGCACCAATGTATAGTATATTATCCTTATATGATTCAACCAGAACATAAAACACAAATTTCCTCTTTGCCAAGCATTTCCACGATCATGGGAAGGAGCTATACAATTCCCACGATTGTGGGATAGGTGAACCGAAATTTCACCACCCTTTTCCTTCAATCTGTCTTCCAAATTCTAACTCCTTCATGATAGTTCATCAATTAAACCTCAATTATACCTTAAAAATACTTCAATTCCTCCCTAAAACAATATAAAACCTAGGGTTTCCATGCATCAAGAACAAAAACCAATTCATTCATCAAGTTTTAAGCACATCTTATCATCAACCTTATATGCAATTCATCTCCAATCAATCTTTATGAATGTTATGCTTATATATATCACAATAAGGCAATCAAATACTTACTTATTTAGCTTAAGGCCTCCTCAATTTAACAAGCTAAGCTAGCCTCCCAAGCGTTCAAATGTACTCCAAGAACAAGATGGGATAAAAGGGTTTCTAAACACAAGATGAAGACTACAAAATTTTGGTAAAAATTCAAGGGTTATGGAGGTGGTGTGAGAGTGTCATTGGCGAAAGGAAGAAGAAGAAAACATAAGACCAAAACATGAAAGAAGGTGGTCTTGCAAGTGTGAGAGACGTGAGTGACGTGTGTAATGAAGAAAATGGACACTTGGCAGGACACTTGTCATGCTAAGAGCCATATTATGTCTCTTTGTCTTACACTCCCAATTGTCACTCCATAACTTGTCCATTTGTCATTTAATCACTAGGCCATGTGTTATTCAACTATACCACCATTTATCACTCATGGATTCAAGCCATTTGTCACTTTATTATTAATGCCACATGTCACCATTTCATAGGCTCATTCAACCTAAATTCCCATGTATCATTTTGTCTTGTCCTTTAACATTTTTCCTTGACTAGATGCATATATCACCTTATCAATCACTCTATTGTAACAATAAATTCCCAATCTAACAATTATAATCCATCAAACAAAATTCAAGTCATAATCAACACACAATTACACCATAATCATTTAAGATTTTTCATTCGCCAGGATATGTCAAATGAGTGCATATACTATTTTTACAATGTCCCTAAATCATGATTCATACATGGATGTGAATAGGATGCATGAAAATGAAATGTACTTTATGAACTCTCATATGATATGACTCAATCTAACAATTAAATCCTTAAGTGTAAAAATGAGTTATTACATAGAAAATATTAATCGTGGGTTAATACTTAACTTGAGTTTTCTCGGAGGTTTTGTTTAATCAAAATAAAATCGTTAATTAAAACTAACCTCCGAATAACCTAAGATACGATCTCTAGATTTAATTAGGCTATAGCATTATGAATTAGGAAATCCGATTAATCAAGGCAACAACCACATACGATATGTCATTTACCTAGGTCATGTTATTCTTAATGATTACAAATTATTAGTCGCTATACATGAATTTCTACATAACAATTACATATTACATCAAAATTTTAGCAATGGGTTTGCAAAAAAATAATTCAATGAAAGCATTAAAATCATCTTTTCACAATACCTAATTCCTAATGAGAAAAATAAACAAAAAAAAGAAATAAACTTATCCCAGGTCGTCGGTGTCGATGTCATTTCCGAAGTCAGAACGTTTAGCTCTTCATCTTCTCCATGGCTGTCATATTATTCATCTTTTGCTCCAGCCCTCCCACCATCTTGGAACCCGAAGAGGACAACATAAATCAGCTCACAAAACTCTCTCCTAGCCATCCCAATCTTCTAAAACCGAAGAGGATAAAATATACAAGCTGCTATGTATCTTTTCACTCTTGGTTCTTTACACACCTTCTACAAGCTGCTATGTATCTTTTCACTCTTGGTTCTTTACACACCTTCTAGCCGACACCTCCCTTTATTATGATAAAAACTATCTTTAAAAATGTGGGCGATGAGGCTTAACCAAAGAGAAAACAGGACTTCTAGCTGCTCCACTTGCTTCAAAACTGAAGGAGACAAAAATGAAGGAGATGAGTAGGGTTTTCACTCATCACCAGCTCTCATTTTCGTCCCCCATCCATATGTTCTTTATATCTTAAATGCTAGGTTAAATGGAAAGGACAGGTGGCATTTAAATGGAAGCATAAGGTGTCTCATTTTGTAATGTGTTGCATATGTCTTTAGTTCATGTTATCGTAGCCATCACACATTTGGCTCCTCCAAAAGCTAGGTTTTTCTCATGATTTAAATGGACAGGTAGCTTCATATAAGACAAATGGATAAGTGTAACATTATACATGTGTTGTTTCAGATATTTTTCTAAGCCCTTACCCATTCTTTACTTCAGCTGAACCTTTACTCTCCCACACCAATTGACACACACTTTTATCTTGCCTTTATTCCTAAGCTACATTACAAGACATATGGCAGCTAGGTTTTTAGAGATAAATGGAAGGCTGGCCTTGTTCTTGTCTTGTACTGCATGTCACGTGATCTAATGGTTGCTGCATTTTACCACTTTAATTTCTTGCTATTATGTCATTTTGTATTTGGTCTCTCTCTTGGCTGCTTCTTTGTTTTCTTCTTTTGGTCTAAATTTTCTAGATTTTCTTCTAGTCCAACAAATGTTATTTTGAAGAGATTTTATTGTCTTATTCTTGCTCTAATTATCTTCTTCTTACTCTATGAAGACAAGTGAGTGTAATTCTTCAAAAAATGACCCAAATATGATGCTTTCTTCTCACTTTAACTTCTTTACTTTCGACATGTACCTAAAATCACATATGTGTTAAAGTGAGTATCTTAAGCAATTTTATGTCGTTAATTGCTAACTGTTATGAAATAATTAAACAATTAATTAAGAACATATCACTGAACTTACTATAAATCACAAGAAAGTGCTACCTTCTGTTTTAGAGGCTTTGAAGATCGAATTGAAGGCTTTACTTGATCACCTTAAATACGTCTATTTGAATGATGGAGACTCATTACCAGCGATCATTTGAAAGGCAAGAGGAAAAACTAATGACAATACTTAAAGAATACAAAACTGCAACTGGTTAGACTTTAGCGGACCTAAAAGGAATTGGCCCGGTGATTTTCATACATAGGATTCTTTTATATCAGAATGCTAAACCAAAATGGGAACCCCAAAGAAGGCTTAATCCAACAATGAAAGATGTGGTAATGAAAGAAATTTTAAAACTTTTGGATGTAGGTATAATATATCCAATCTCAGATGGTGAATAGGTAGGTCCCATGCATGTTGTGCCCAAGAAAACTAGTATGACATTGATACAAAACTAGAATGATGAATTGGTACCAATGAGGGTACAAAATGGGTGGCGAATGTGTATACACTTTAGAAAGCTTAATTTAGCTACTCGAAACGACCATTTTCTATTAGCTTTTATGGATCAAATGTTAGAAAGACTTGCTGGTAAATCATGTTTCTACTTTTTGGACGGTTTTCAGGTTACTATCAAATATCAAATGCTCAAGAGGATCAAGAAAAGATTACATTCACGTGTCCCTTTAGAACATATGCTTTTAAGCCAATGCCATTCGATCTTTGTAATGCTTCAGGTATGTTCCAAAGATGCATAATGAGTATATTTTCTGAGTATAATAAAAATTGCATTAAAGTATTTATGGATTATTTCATTGTTGATGGAGATTCATTTAATGACTATTTAAATCATTTATCTAAGGTTCTTCAATGATGCATTGAGACAAATTTGGTCTTAAATCACGAGGCATAGAAGTTGATAAAGCTAAAGTGGATTTAATTGTGAACTTAGCTTACCATACAAATGTTAGGGAAGCTTGATCTTTCCTTAGACATGTAGGATTTTACCATAAATTCAATAAAGATTTTTCCAAGATTGCAATACCTTTATGAAAGTTGCTAAAAAAACGATGTTCCATTTGACTTTAGGAAGGACTATAAGGAAGCTTTTGACAAACTCAAGGCACTACTAACAAGTATGGCTATTCAACCACTAATTTCGGATCTTCTATTTGAGATCATGTGCAATGCTAGCAACGATGTAGTGGGAGTTATTTTAGGCCAAAGGATTAAGAAAAGAGGTCACATTATCTTCTATGCTTCTAGGACATTGGATGCTGTGCAGTGCAACTATTCTATAACTAAGAAAGAGCTTTTAGCAATTGTTTTTGTTTTAGATAAATTTATATCTTATTTGCTTAGCTTTAAAGTTATTATTTATTCTAATCATACAGCATTGAAATATCTTCTAGCAAAGAAGGAGTCCAAATCGAGGCTAATACAATGGATTATGCTACTTCAAGAGTTTGATTTGACAATAGAGGATCGAAAAGGTGTAAAAAATTTAGTAGCAGATCACTTGAGCAGGTTAGTAAGAGATGAAGATATTTTTACCTATTTTCAAAAGTTTTCCTGATGAGCAATTATTCCAAATGAAAGGTATGGTTCCATTGTACGTTGACATAGTAAATTATTTAGTTACTGGAACTTTACCTTATTACATTAGTAAATCTATAAAGGAAAAGATAAGAAATGAGGCAAAATATTATGTGTGAGATGAACCATTCTTATGGAAGTTCTGCTCTGATCAAATTATAAGGCATTGTGTGCCAGAAAATGAACAAAATTCTATCTTAGCTTTTTGTTACAAATATGCATGTGGTGGTCACTTTGGCACCAAAAGAACTGCTAGGAAAGTTTTGGATAGTGGATTATATTGGGAGATTTTATTTTATGTTTATGTGTTATGTAAAAGTTGTGACAGATGTCAAAAGACAGGTATGTTATCTCATCGGAATGAAATGCCTAAAAGCCCAATTCTTATAATTGAAATATTTGATGTATGAGGTATTGATTTTATGAAGCCCTTCCCTTCATCTTGTGAATTTTCTTACATACTTTTGGCTCTTGATTACGTTTCCAAATGGGTGATAGCAAAAGCCACTAGAACTGACAATTCTGTAACTGTTGTAGGGTTTATAAAAACTAACATTTTTAATGCATTTGGAATCCCACGTGCCATCATTAGTGATTAAGGAAGTCATTTTTGAAATAAAGTTGTCGTAACGCTATTTAGAAAGTATGGAGTGCATCATCAAGTAGCCACCACCTACCATCCGCAAATGAATGGACAAATAGAAGTATCGAATAGAGAAGTGAAATCCCTCTTAGAAAAGACTGTGAATCCTAATCGAAAGGATTGGAGTTTACGACTGGATGATGATTTTTGGGCATACCTTACAACTTACAAGACACTGATAGGAATGTTTCCTTATCGATTGATTTTTGGTAAAACTTGCCATTTATCGGTTGAAATTGAACATAGAGTATATTGGGCAGTGCAACGTTGTAACATGGATTTGGCGAAAGCTAGAGAGGAAAGGAAGTTGCAACTACAACAACTAGAGGAAATAAGGTTGGATGCTTACGAAAATTCAAAAATTTACAAAGAGAAAACCAAATTGTTCTATGATAATATGATCTGAGGAAACAATTTAAGGTGGAACAAAAAGAGTTGTTGTATAATTCTCGATTAAAGCTCATGCTAGGTAAGTTACGTTCTAGATAGCTTGGTCCACTTGTTATTGCTAATATCTTTTCTCATAGTGCGTTGGAAATAAAATGTTTAGAGACCAGAAAGATTTTTAAGGTTAATGGACATAGACTAAAACCATTCTATGAGGGCATGACAGTTTCCAGGGCGGTGAACAATGATTTGGAACTTCCGTCATATGAAGAAGTTTAAGAAGAACTGACCCCTCGAGCATCACAACGTTAAACAATTGCTCTTTTCGGGAGGCAACCCAAAATATGATAGTTTCATTTCATTTTGTTTTAGTTCTTTTTAGGACGCATTTGTTTGTTTTTAAACATAGATTATTGGTTAAAAAATTTCTATGCTACTTAATTTCATAAGGTGAGATCTCGTCTTATGTGATTTAGTGTTCTAGAATGAAGATATTAAAATTTCAGACTACTAAATCTCATAAGGCTAAATCTCGTCTTATGTGATTTAGTTTTTTGGAACGAGGATATTAAATTTCCAAACTACTAAATCTCATAAGGTGAGACCTCACCTTACACGATTTAGTGTTCTGAAATTCCATATTATTAAATCTCATAAGGCGAGATCTTGCCTTATGCGATTTAGTTCTGGATTGATATTCTAATATTTCAAAAAATAATTAAAAATAAAAACCGCAATTTTTTATTTTTATTTTTTACTTTATTTACTTATTAAAAAATTTTAAAAAGAAAACCCCCAGTAATTATTTATTTCCTTTTCATGTTATTAGTATTTATTTAATTAAAAAAAGAGCCTAGTCTTTTATTTCTCTTTGCAGGAACATTAAAACTCCATTATCCCTTACCAACTCTCTCCCAACGCTGCACCATCACCAACATACTCTACTCTCTGACACATACGCAGCAGCAACTCCACCCACACCATCGACGCACCAGCAGCTATCTCCGTAATCTCCCACATAGTCTCCTATGCACAAGCACTCAACTTCCACACATGTCGCACACCCAGCTAGAGCACTCGCTCATGTAACCAGTCCTACCTATCCACACCACCACCCACACATAGCATCCAGTCCCACAACACAGGACAACGCAACCCTTTCCATCTACAACACACTACTCCCTCACAATGTCGCAACCTCCCCAACAAGCTCTCCTTCCACTGACGCCCCATTTATTTTATGTTTTTAATTTTAAGTTTTATTTTTACTTTTCTTAATTATTTTGTTATTTTATTTTATTTTTATTCCTAATAATTACTTTTAGTTTAATTTCAATTATTATTCAATTGTTGTTAATATATTTTTTCTTCAAGTAATTTTTGTTTATCATGTTAAGTGTAATGAGGAGTTCTAAGGCTACTACTAAGACTGCAAATAAAGGCAACTCATTGATGAATGCTAAATTTGCTTAAAGCTCTGAAGTCGGTAACAAAAGGAAGTGCATGCGGATTGCAAAAAATACTTTTGTTCTCTACCTGCTGAGTCAGATTTACACGAATGTCTCACTTTCAACACCAAAAAGTGAAGGCAACAGTATGCTGTGATTAAAACTTGACATATTGTTACGGGTAAATATGTACACTACCCTTCCTTAGATGAATTAGATATAAAGGAAAATTTTGACGATCTATTTATCGATATGAGTTGAAAGTACTTTGCATTGATTAGTTGTCCTGTTTTTATTGAATTAACTAGGGAGTTCTGCACTATTTTTAAATTTTACAAACTGGACAAATTTACTTTAAGTAATCCTAATATGATTCAATACAAATTAATGGGAGTCAAATTCAAGCAGAGTGTCACTGAGTTCAATTTAGCCTTAGGGTTAATAGATGAAAATTACGCTAATTTGACTCTTTATAAAGAATCTGCCGTGGACTATAATGAATTCAACTCTTTTCAAGCATAGAAAACAATGTCTTATGATCCTTTTCCTTATAATCCCAATTAATCTAGTGGTAGTGATCTTAATAAAATAGAGTGGATCCATATGCAGTGTTTCTTAGCCTTTAGCTATTTCAGCCGAAAGGCTACTGCATGTACATGAACTATGGCTAAATTGTTCTTTCTTTAGTGTATGGTGCATAAAGTGCGTGTCAATTTAGGTGTTTAGTTGGCGATGCAATTTAACACCATTTTATCTTCAAACAAACATCTATGTCTTGATTCTCTTATCACTCATTTGGCTATTAATTTGAATTTGCTTGATTTCACTAACATTGATATGCATATACCTATTAGATGGAACCTTTTGATAGAATTTGTTTAATTAGGATGGGTGTTATTGAAAAACAAAGGATAACATTTCATGATCGCTTCGAGAGAGATTCATCATCAAGATAACAAGAGTCTAGTACCATTCGCCTAACTTTGTATCTTCTAGCTTTGTAGATCCGACAGAATTATCATTCTCGGCTAGATAGATTGAAACATAAAATTTTAAAAATGGAGAAAATTTTGGATGCTCTACTTCAATTCATGGGGGTCGTACCTTCATGCCCTTCGACACCATAGTCCGCATCCTTTCAATGTTCCCACTTAGGGGAGTCCTTTATTCTTTATTTTGTTTGATTATCTTTATTGAGTTGTGAGTATCTTATGCATACATTAGGGACAATGTATGACTTAGATATGGGGGAGTAGATGTTTATATTATGATGAACTTTGTGATTTTGTTTGAACTTATGATATATTGATTCATATATTAATTATTCTTTATGATAGCTTAAAATTTTTTTGATTGTTGTTCATTAATAATTCTTAAGTTAGATACAATTTTGGTTTAAGATCTAAGGCATGAGAGAGATAAGCATAATTAGTGTTTTCATTAAATTTTTTTCAAGTATCTCATTGGTTTTGTTGAATGAAAAGTGTGCAAGACTTGATGCAATTTTTGACATCTATGTGAGCTTTGAGCCTAAGAGCATTCATCATATATATGCTCATATATATCTGTTTGTTGTGTGTTATCAAACATAACTTGTTTATACTAGAACTTGCTTTTGAATACATGTTGAGACCATATGTTTGATAAGTTTGTGTATAAAAATGATTAGGGCATTTAGGATAACTATTTTTTGACCTAAACAAGCCTAACTTAATTTTTATCCCTAGAAAAACAATTTGAGCCTTAACCTTTCTTTCTTATATAATAACCTTATTACAAGCCAAATTTACCCTTTTTGTTGTTGATATCCTTAATAACTTTGAACCCTTAAATTGAAGGAATTGTATTGGGCTTATTTGCATAAGATTTTGACTATTTTCATGAAAAGTTAATTAGATGATTCAAGTTGCATTGTCTTGATTTTTTTTTAGAATGAAGTAGAAGTAAAAAGAAAAAAAAATCTCCTCTTTGATATTTTTCTTAAAAAAAAGACCAAAAAAAGAAAAGAAAAGAAAAAGAAAAAGTGATTGAAATAGATGTTATTTTAATCAAGTGAGTTTTGATTTAAGTTAAAACTTGTGTGGATAAGTTTGTATGATTCCCTTCAATTTATGTAGCCAAAAAGTTCCTTTTGTCATACCTTACCTAAGCCATGATACAACCCTTATTAAGTCCCTTTGATTTATACATTAGGATCATTTTGTTTAGTAGTAGAGATATGATTCTTGAGCAAGCTTAAGGAAATAACTTGCTATGTTTTAATTTGAGAGCTTAATGAACCCTAAACACTTTGAGCGTATAAAGTGAAATCCTTGTGAGGGTATCAAGCCTTGTTCATTTGATTTTGATGGAATTAATGAGATGCTATGTTTTAACAATGAGTCCTATGAGTGCTCATTCTCTCGATTGTTATTTTATCTTAACTATTAAATGTGAAGTGGCTTTTGGATATCTTTTTGATGACATAAAGGGAGATAAGAGGTTGTTATAAAGATAATTAATGTATGCTTGAGGACAAGTATGAGTTCGATGTGGGGGAATTTGATCAGATCTTATTTTGACTAATTATTTGATATTATCTCCTTTATTTTGAATTTATTTTTATGCTTAAATGTTAAAATTAATGTTTTTTTTTATTTTAGGAGATAAAAAGTTGAGATTGCGTCAAATTGGGACTCTATTAATGATAATAACAAATTTTGGATAAAGTGAAGAAATTGATGCAGTGGATAAGGCTAACACTTGAAAAGTTGGAATTTGACTAGAAGACTTTGCCTTATCCTTATCATAAAAGGGTTTGATTTTGAATTCGTTTTAAATAGACATCTTTACAAGTTAGAGTTAGATTAGGATTAAACTAAAAAACCCATATAAAAGGGACGTTTCTCACAACAGAAAGAGGTTCTCCCTTTTTTTACATTTTTAACAATTATTTAGCCTTTCTTTTATTTTTGTTATTGGAGCAAAAGCTTGTGTGGCTAAACTCATCGTTCTGATTTAAGGTGATTCAATACTATGATTGTAACTTTGTGAGGATTTGTGTTTCAAATGTTTATTCACGTTTTAATTCAAGTATTTCTTGTTTTGAGTTCTCATATTTCATAAATTATTAATATTAGATTAATATGACAATTTAATTTAGTATTGATTATTCTATTGCTATCTAAGAATTCAGTGATCCGTAATTGTCATGAAGGATTAGTACGTGTAGCAAATAGGTTATTTATGAATTTTCATATTTAACTTATGATAAACAAGAAAAATAAATTAAATAATTGCAGCTATCTCGATTATTTAATTTAGGGTTTAGTCTTTTTCATGGAGCTTATTACTATCATTTATTTGATATGGGATGCTATCATACCTAGTCAATAGATGATAAATTTTGGTTGGATGCTAGGTTTGAACCAACTAATTTAGGAAATTTTGAGATTTATTACAACTATCCTAATATGTTTTGGATTAACTGCTTAAATCGTAAAATTATTTTCTTTAAACCAATGATCAATGTTATTAGATGAGATCTTTCCCTTGAATCAAAGTTTGGTAATCTTGACTTTCTCATATTTAAATTCAGTTGATTTAATTTGTTTTCATATTAATTTCAATTAATCAGTTATTTAATCAAACCCCCCCCCCCCTCCCAAAAATAATTTTATTGCTTACAGTTAAGAAACTAGTGTTCAGTTCTCTAGAGATTTGACTTGGTTCCACGACTACTATAAAAGGTTTGGAGAATCAGTATTATTTTGAAGGCTTCAACCAATATAGGTTAAAGTTATCAAATTTGATGTACCATGAATTTGTAGTAACATTGATTGAAGTATTGGTTGACCAATAAGCCATATCGGTTGACAAATATGCCTATTGATTAAACACTATTACAACGTTTAGTAACTCTAGTTCTTTTAATGCATATTGGTCAACTAATTTGCTATATTGGTTAACCAATACACTACAAGTAGCTGTTATAATGGCTAGTTCTTAGCTCCAATAGGTAAAAAGGGTCCAAAACACTATAAATATGTGTTTTCTCATTATTTTTAGCATCAAGAATTTTTTTATGTATTTTACATACATTTTAAAATGTTTTTCAATCATTTGAGCATTATTGCTTCATATTTGTGTGAGTGTGGCTCTTTTCAATTATCAAGTGAATTGGGTTATTTTGAGTTGTAAAATTTGGTTGGGGAATTATATTATTGTACTTGGGGTAATCCAAGTGAAATTAAGGTTCCTCTTCATCTTAGAAGAAGATTATAAAAGGGTTCCTCTTTATTGAAAAAGATTGTATGAAAGTTATTCTTTGTCATAAAAGAACAATTAAAATCGAATTCCAAGAAGAGTCTTGGCAGTGAACATAGGCAATGATTGTTTGTTAAACCACTATCATTTACATTTTCTCTTCCTTATCCTCTTTAAATTATTATTCAATTGTTTGATTAGTTTATGTTAAGAAATTCATTTGTTTTTAATATATTAATTGTTTTTAAATTGAGTTCATTGGTTATAATTCTTGATTTTTATAAATACCAAATTCACTCTCCCCCTCTTGAGTGCTACTAAAGACTAACAAGTGGTATTAGACGTGTCTATTAGGCCAATTTTTCTAAAGAAATCCTATAGAAAAGATCATAATAACATATTTAGGAGCATCGTCATCATCATTCAACTAAGAAGGATAAAACATTAGTATACCACCTTTCTTTAATGGTAATGATTACCTTTATTAAAAAAACTAGGATGAGATTCTTTTTAGTGGCTAAAAGTGTAAACCAATGATAAATAGTTGCAAATGGTCCCTTCATTCTTAAAAAAATTATAGATAACAAAATGGTACCTAAATTAAAGTAAGAATGAGAATCTCAAGATAAGAGATTGGTTTCCCTGAATAGTGTAACCGTACACATCATTTTTTGTGCCTTAGGAAGAAATGAATTCAATAGGATTTTTGTGTTTGAAATGACTCATGAAATTTGGCATACTTTAGAAGTTACACATGAGGGAACCAATTAAGTAAAGGAGAGAAAAGTAAGGATGAAAACATATCAATATGAATTGTTTCAAATGAAATATGATGAAAACATATCTAACATGTATACTAAATTTATTGATATCCTTAATGCTCCCAAAGGCTTGGAAAGACCTATGCTAGCATGTATACTATATTTATTGATATCGTTAATGCTCTTAAAGGTTTGGAAAGACCTATACTGATGTTGAAATGGTGAGAAATTTGTTTATGTCACTCTAAATATATAGGAAGCTAAAATGACATCCATAAAAAAGCCAAGGATCTAACAACACTAATACTGGAGGAACTTATTTGATCTCTCCTCATGTACAAAATGAGCCTTTAAATGACACAAAAAGAAATGACACTCCTAAATAGAAAGAACTTAGTGTTTAAAGCCTTAAAGGAATAATCATGAAGAGCAAGAGACATTAACTAGTAAAAGTGATAGAAGGATGAGATGCCTCTAATATAATCAAAACTCAAAAAGAATATTCATTTAAATCATCCATAAATAATGTTTAAAAAGAGGCAACTAATAGTTCATTCTTTAGAAATTTGTCATATATTGCTCTTATTTATCAATTTGAGTATAAATCCCTAGTATTGATTGGTTGGGTGAATTATGAGTAAGATTTCTTTTCTTTTTATAGTATAATCCTTATTACCTAAACTTAAAGACTATGTGCTTATTTAGTTATATCATTTGGGTAATAATTTCTCCAAACCTTTAAGTAAGAATAGCTTTTGTTCAATTTGAAGAGAGATGAGGATGACTGATGGAAAATCACCGTATTAAATGGCCTTTTCAAGATCTTTATTGAGTTTATTCATGTCTTATCTATATAATTTTATTCTAATTTGAGTTTTAAAGGGTTTGGTTTAAGTTATTAGGGATTATTATGCCTCCCAAAGAGTTTGTTCATTGCCTGGTCCCTAAATAATCGTATAGGTTAACCAATATCCTTTAATGATTGATCAATGTCCTTACTTCTGAGACTCCTTTCTTTCTAGTTAGTTTGGTCATACTATTCAACCAACGTCACTCTATAGTTAACCAATTTAACTTAATGGCTAAAAAATATAAAAATATCACCTCTTTCTTCAAAAGTCTTTATTATAGTGAATCTATAGAAACACTGGTCACACACTTTGGTTAACCAACAACCAATATAGGTTTCCAGTAAAGTAAATACTCTAACATTTAAGGGGCCAACCACTAGACACTAGTTGACTACTTTACATGAATGGTTAACTAATATATAAGATTTTAAAACTAAATTCGTCTTTCTTTCTTTTCTTCACCAAGCCTTCGTTGCTTTCTCTCCTTTCTCTTTAAAAATCTAACTCCTCCACCGAGGAATTATGCACCTAACTACATTTTTCCACTAACCTTTCCTTACTTACCTAACCTTTCCCACCATTTTTAAAGATAACATTAACCGTCGAGGACTCTCCCTTATAGCTCCACTCTTCTCTAGCATCTCCCTCCCTTCTTTGATGAGATTCTGGTGACTCCCATAGCCTCAAGAAGTTCACATGCATCCCAAAGATCATATGCCATCGACCTACAATATCAATTCATCCAATTTCTTATCTTGTCTTTAGGGATATCTCCAATTTCTCTTTTTGTCTTTCAATTGATGTTTCCCTTAGCTTGTGATCTCACTAATAAGCATGTTTATGCAAGTTCATAATTCAATTTCAAGAGTTACCCTCTACATTATATTAATTTGGCATTTGGGGCGAGTTACACTTTTAGAATTGGGAATTTCACATTTTTATGCATATTCTAGATTATTTGTTGTAATTGAAGATTCATTAGTTTAATTGAATATTGGTTTAAGGTTTTCCAATTATTTCCAAATTGGAGTTTTTGGTCCTTTTTCCTAAATGAAATTTGGGATCTTTGAAATTAATCCAATTTTTATGTATTTTGATGACCTTATAATTTAATTAAGAATACTTTTGAGTAATTCATTTAATTTGTTCAATTTTAATTCGATTAAGTTATTGGGTTTCTTAAAGGAATTACATTTTGAATAATTCTATATTATACTTACTCCAAAATTTTCAAAATCATTTCACAAAATTAATATTTATTTATATATTTTAATTTCTAATATACTTCTTCATATTCTTTATGACTCTCCATTTCGCATTATATTTTGTGACTATTCATACCTTACTGTGGGAGAAAATTTGAATTTTTTGGAATGGAATTTGTTAAATTGTTCTTTTTGCAAGTGATCTAACATACTTGACCATATCATATATTTTGAACCTTCCTTCTTACTCCTTATCCTATAACTTTCTCTTAGTCTCATGGCAAGAACCAGAGGAAGTTTAATTCGTATTCCTAGGACACTCATTTATGGTAGAGGTACTCGCACGCCCTTTAGGACTCAATAGGATTCAAGAAAGATCACTGGCTCCTCCTCATCCTATGCTCCATCTTAGTGAGGATGAGTACTTTGATATTATCTCTCCTCAATTTTAAGATTATCCTTCCCTTGAATTACATGAAAATCATGTTCTCTCTCCTACTAGTTTATAAAATTTCAAAGCCTATGGTCTTGTACAATACTTTGTTGATCAAGGGGGGGAGTCCTTTTTTACAAAATATATAAATGTCATATAAGTCTTACAAATGTTAGGCTATTCTATACTAATCTCCATCCTAAAGTGCTTCATGGTGACACCGACAGCTTCTTCAAAGTCCACAGTGTTAATATCCAGTTCATTTTTGATCTCATCATTGAGATCTTAGGAATTTCATTTCTTGAAAATCCTAAACCTATAGTTATTGCACTAAATATTGGGTTTTGGGTCACTTCTAAGTGGAGCCCAAAGCCTAACATATAAAAGGTGTTTGAAAACCTAAATAAGTGTAGAGAAGTGTGTTCAGCCGTAAGAAGAAAGAGAGGAAAAATAGAGAAAGAATAAGATTTTCGTTTTTTCTCCAACTTTGTGCAGTAATCTTCTAACCTTCGATCGCATGATGATTTATTGTCGGATCGACCTGAAATTTTAACCAGAGATTCCTCTCTTATTGTTCTTCATTCTGAATGGTGGAGATTAGATTTGAAGGTCTCTAAGGTGCCCTGATCTACAGTCGAAGTTGCTGAGATTTTAAGGGTGATATTACTCTTAACTCTTGTTTTTCATCTTTTTAATGATTATTATTGTATTTTGAGTTGAGTGGTGACTCTAGTTATATCTAGAGGTGAAAAACTCTTTGTAACTTGATTGATAATAGTGGAGTTTTTCTTTATTGGACTAGGTCCCATTGTTTTTCCTTTCTCACATTGAGGGAGGGCTTTCACGTAAAAATTGCCTGTGTTCTTTATTTCTTGTTGTTTAATTTGTGCATTGGTGAGTTTGTTGGGTGCTGTTTTTTTGTTGGATTGGTTGTGGTTGTTCACACAGGGAAAGGTTTATTGGTTTGGTGTGTTGTCACTGTGTGACCGACACCTCCTTTCCTAATAAGTGGTATCAGAGCGAGGTTTGATTCGGGATATTTGTAGTTGTGGTTTTGGTAAATAATGGAAGTTGTCAACACCAGTAGGATGGTTACTTTGAATGGCACCAATTATGCTCTTTGGAAGGGCAAGATGGAGGATTTGCTTTATGTGAAGAATTTTCACTTATCAGTATTTTCCGCTAAAAAACCTAATTATAAATCGGGTGAAGAATGGACTCTGATGCATAGATAAGTATGTGATTTTATCAAACAGTGGGTTGACGAAAGACTGAAAACAACAAGATGTTCTTAATAAAGCAGATGTTAGCTTTGAAGTATAGTGATGGGACTCC
>JANSVA010000005.1:24822267-24868850 GCA_025504915.1 Erythroxylum reticulatum | reverse complement strand
TTGATGATTGTTCCAAGAAATTATGGGTCTATGTCTTGAAGACCAAAGACCAAGTGTTGGGGGTCTTTAAATAGTTTTAGGCTTCCGTTGAGCGAGAGACTGGAAAGAAGCTGAAGTGCAATCGCACTGACAACGGTGGTGAATATTGTGGATCGTTTGATGAATACTGCAAACAGATGGGCATTAGACACCCAAAGACTCCTCAACTTAATGGTGTGGCAGAGAGGGTGAACAGGACCTTGATGGAGAGAGTCATATCCATGCTTTCTGAAGCTAAGTTGCCTTATTCATTTTGGGGTGAGATTGTATTAACAGCTGCACATGTTATTAATTTGTCTCTCACTATTGTTTTGCAAGGTGATGTTCCGAATAGGGTGTGGTATGGAAAGGATGTTTCCTTTGGATGCAAAGCTTTTGTGCATGTGCCTAAAGATGAGAGGTCCAAGTTAGATGCCAAGACGAGGCACTGCATTTTCATTGGCTATGACCTTGATGAGTTTGGTTATAGGCTATATGATCCTGTTGAAAAGAAACTTGTGAGAAGTCGTGATGTTATCTTCATGGAGGATCAAACTATTGAAGATATTGACAAGATAGAGAATCTAGGGCATTCTAATTCTGGTAACCTAATTGATCTTGATCCTATTTCTCATATTGGTGCTCATGATGATGTCTAGAATCATGTTCCTGATCAGCATGTTAATGTTGAAAATGTTGATGGTGATGTTGTTATTGATAAGTTAGATGTTCTTGTTCCTGAAGTTATGAATGAGCCGACTATTCCACTTAGGAGGTCTATTATACAACATGTTCCTTCTTCCCGTTACTCACCTGAGGATTGGGTGTTACTCACTGATGGGAGAGAACCTTAATGTTATAAGGAAACCATTGAAGATGAGCATAAGGATTATTGGATTGAAGCTATGCAAGATGAGATGAAATCTTTGCATGAAAATCACACCTATGAGTTAGTGAAGTTGCCTAAGGGCATGAGAGCCTTGAAGAACAAATGGGTGTTTCGAATCAAAGTTGAAGAGTACAGTTTGAAGCCATGGTATAAGGCCAGATTGGATGTTAAGGGATTTGGTCAAAGGAAAGGTATTGAATTTGATGACATTTTTTCTCCTGTTGTAAAAATGTCTTCTATTTGAATAGTTCTTGGTTTTGCTGCTAGTTTTGATATGGAGATTGAGCAGATGGATGTCAAGACAGCCTTCCTTCATGGTGATTTGGAGGAGGAGATTTACATGAAACAACCTGAGGGCTTCAAGGTGAAAGGAAAAGAAGACTTTGTGTGCAAACTGAAGAAGAGCTTCTATGGGTTAAAGCAGGCTCCTAGGCAGTGGTATAAGAAGTTTGAATCAGTTATGGGGGAGAAAGGCTACAAGAAGACTTCTAGAGATCACTGTGTGTTTATACACAGATTTTCTGACAATGATTTTATCATATTGTTACTTTATGTGGATGATATGTTGATTGTGGGTAGGAATGCTTCTAGGATTGCTGAGCTGAAGAAGAAGCTAAGCAAGTCTTTTTCCATGAAAGACTTGGGTCATGCCAAGAAAATTCTAGGCATGAGAATTACTCGTTGCAGGGATGCCAGAAAGCTGTACTTGTTGCAAAAGAAGTACATAAAAAAGGTACTTCAAAGGTTTAGTATGACTGGGGCTAAATCTGTTGCTAGCCCACTTGCTCCTCATTTCAGGTTGAGTGTCAACCAATGTCCTTCTACAAATGAAGAGAAGGAAGAGATGAAGAAAGTTCCATATGCCTCAACAGTTGGCAGTTTGATTTATGTCATGGTGTGTACTAGGCCAGACATTGCTCATACAGTTGGTATAGTGAGTCGTTTTCTCTCTAATACAGGAAAAGAGCATTGGAATGCGGTAAAGTGGATTATAAGATATCTTAGAGGTACAACTGACTTCAGTCTTAGTTTTGGTGGTGATAAGCCTTTGCTAGTCGGTTTTACTGATGCAGACATGGCAGGAGATGTTGATTCTCGAAAGTCTACATCAGGTTTTATAATCAAGTTTGCAGGGGGAGCTATAGCATGGCAATCAAGGTTGTAGAAGTGTGTTGCTTTGTCAACCACAGAGGTTGAGTTTATTGCAGCAACAGAGGCTTGCAAGGAGTTGCTATGGATGAAAACCTTTCTTTTTGATCTTAGTTTCAAGCAGGATCGGTATATGTTATTTTGTGACAACCAGAGTGCCATTCATCTTGGCAAGAATGTTAGTTTCCATGCAAGGTCGAAACACATTGATGTTAGGTATCATTGAATACGAGATGTGGTGAATTACAAGTTACTAGAGCTAGAGAAGGTTCATACAGATGATAATGGTGCTGACATGATGACTAAAGCATTGCCGAAAGAGAAGCTTGAGATTTGTTGCTTGATGGTCGGTATGGCTAGATCCTCCACTTAGTCGTGAGGGGGAGATTTATTGGGTTTTGGGTCACTTCTAAGTGGAGCCCAAAGCCTAACATATAAAAGGTGTTTGAAAACCTAAATAAGTGTAGAGAAGTGTGTTCAGCCGTAAGAAGAAAGAGAGGAAAAATAGAGAAAGAAGAAGATTTTCGTTTTTTCTCCAACTTTGCACAGTAATCTTCTAACCTTCGATCGCACGGTGATTTCTTGTTGGATCGACCTGAAATTTTAACCAGAGATTTCTCTCTTGTTGTTTTTCATTCTGAATGGTGGAGAATAGATTTAAAGGTCTCTAAGGTGCCCTGATCTACAGTTAAAGTTGCTGAGATTTTAAGGATGATATTACTCTTAACTCTTGTTTTTCATCTTGTTGATGATTATTATTGTATTTTGAGTTGAGTGGTGACTCTAGTTATATCTAGAGGTGAAAAACTCTTTGTAACTTGATTGATAATAGTGGAGTTTTTCTTTATTGGACTAGGTCCCATGGTTTTTCCCTTCTCACATTGAGGGAGGTTTTCCACGTAAAAATATAGTCACATATGTGTCGGACTTTTAGCAGTATTCACAAAACATATTGAGATAACTTTACAACTGTCGTAAAGAGGATTAAGCAAGAAGTGTTAACTAAATTGGACCTTTTAGTAATTTAACTGAAATAAAATTCTAATTTTAATTAGAATAATAATTAATTATTATTAAATAGTAATTGTGCCCAAATAAGATCAAATATTTCATATTGGTTCTTGTGTGAAATCTATTACCTAAGTATGTTAACAATGAATACAAATTATAAGCATATATCACATTCATAATTAGATAAACTAAACTCCTTTAATTTATCTTTAATTATTTAATTAAATAATATATATATATATATATACCCGTAGCAATGCATCATAACCATCCAAATATTTAAGAATGTCAAAGTAGATTTAAATAACCTTTTCGTCATGATTTTCCATGTAATTTAATTCATTCATCATATTATGTTTCAACTAGACATAGAGCATATAAATAATCTTTACTCTATTTGAGTCCAATCATATTAGTTCTCCACCATTAGTAATTAATTTCATTAATGACATTTGAAAGCTATTCTTAAAGCATCATTCCACCTTAAACAATGACTTCTCGAATCATACTAATTGAAAATAATTGAACATTTTCTCTAATCATTTTAGAGTAATGAATTAGATATTGATCACTTATCTACTTCTATATAGTTTCTATTATATTTAATAATTACCAGCTGAGCTACCCTTGACTACAATTGGTTATAAGTAATATCAAAATATGATGATTCCCATATAACATATTTTAGTGATATCCAGTTAAAGGATTATTTATACAATCATCACTATGAAATTTTTCATAAACATACAAGTAATTTCAATTGTAAAATGTATCTACCTTATAGAGTTTATTATATACATCTGAATATGTATGAGATACAAAATACCTTTAAGGAATTATGTCATTAAACTATAACTAACCAATTGATTATAAGGTATAAACCAATACAATGTCCTCTAAAGTACTCTGAAGTTTTTTACTTCTTCTATGGACATAACATGGTTCTAGGAGATTTTAATAGTACCATATTACACTCAAAAGTTAAAGGTAATATTTGCTTGAGAAGCTTCAATGAGGAATTTAAGAATTATGCAAAACCACATTAAAGTCACCAATTAAAAGTTCAAAGGGAACTTTTTACATATAATAATAATCAAAGTGGCATTTAGTTCATGATAAATAAGTTGTATAGAGCTATTATTAAAGAACTCTATCTAACACAATTTCTTGGTAGCAAGGGAAATTATAGTAATCCCCTTTTCTTTGATCATATACATATTGTCATTTAAAACTTGTTCAGGAATTACTAGAGAAGTGCTCCTTTCCACTTTAATAATTGTTTAAAAGGAGTTGACAGCTTCCAAGAAGCAGTTGCAAAAGGCATAACTTCAAAATTCCAAGGCTATAATCCTATATTTATATAAAGAAACTCCAAATGGTAAAGAAATAACTCAATGACTTGAACTACAATAGATTTAGCAATACTCAGGAAGAAGTTATGGAAACTAGAGAAAAAGTTACCTATATTTAAGGTGAGCTCTGCTAATCTATTAATAAAAATGAGGAAAGAACAACTCTTACAAGTTATATTCAAGCTTTGGAAATTCATAAGTCATATTAAAGTAAAAAATATATATAATGGATCAAAGATGGAGATAGGAACTCAAGCTTTTTCTATAATCTGTTATGTCAGGTAAGAACTCCAATAAAATTTCTTTCGTAATGAAGGACCATGGGGAATTAGTATAGACTCAAAAGGACATAATGCAAGAGTTCATAACTAAATTAGTGACACAATTGGTTCCTAAGATAATGTTTGTTCATCTGCACATATCTTGATGTCATATATCTTAGAGTAAGTCACTAGGGAAGAGGAAAAATCACTCATCATAGCCTTTAATACAATGTTTGTAGTAAAAGTATTTTTTCAGCTAAACCCTGATAAAACATTAGGGTCCGATGGCCTAAGTGCATTCTTCTTTAAAAAAAGTATGGAACCTAATTAAGAATGAGGTAACTGAAGTAATATTGGAATTCTTTAGGAATAGGAAGATGCTAAGAGAGTTAAACAAAATATTAACCACTCTTATCCCTAAGATACCAACCGCTTCTTCTCTAAAGGATTCTAGACCTATCTCTTATTGTAATATTATATATAAAATCATTGCTAAGCTTCTAGCTTCAAGGTTGAAGGAAGTTTTAAAGCCTTATGTCAATCCTTCTTAAGGTGTTTTTATTTAAGGAAGAAAAATAGGGGATAATATTCTTGTAGCTCATGAACTTTTCAAGAACTATAATGAAAGCACTCTTTCAAAAGCTATACTATTAAGAATGATTTTTGTAAGGATTTTGAATTTACCAACTAAGAATTTATGTTGCACATTCTTGAAGCATTTGGCTTTCTACCAAATTTCAGAACTTGGATTAATTAATTCAACTTTATTACCTCTTTTTACACGTTGATTAATAGGGAGCCCAATGTCATAATCAGAGGTGGTAAGGGATTGAGGCAAGTTAATCCAATCTCACTTTACTTGTTCACCTTACGTCTGGATACCTTAATTAGATTGATTGATCATTTTATAAGATAAGAAAGGAATTTCAAGTTGTATCACAGATGTATTAAGTTATGAATTTTTATCCTCCCTTTTGTAGAAAATCTTCTTTTATTATCTGGAGTTGATGACAGTTTAGTAAGTACCCTAATGACTGCTCTATGTTCATTCCAAGATTTATCTTAGTTCCCCACTAATAAAGATAAAAGCTACCTAAAGGAATTCATTGTTGCCAATCACCAAGCAACATAGCTTACGAACTTATTAGGACTAAAATTAAAGAACCATCCATTTACTTACCTTGGTTTCCTTGTAGCAACCAAGAGACCAAGCTTGAAAGACTACTTATCACTTATTAAGAGGCTTCAAAGGAGAATTACGAAATGGTGTAATAGGTAATTGTAGAGTTTAACTCATCAACATTATGCATATCTATTGGCTATCTTGCTTCTTTTTTTCCTTAATATTTGATCAAAACAATGTAGAAAAATATCGAGATACTTCTTGTTATTTGGTGACCTAAATAAAAATGTAATAGCTAAAGTCGGAGGAATTGGCATTATATCCATCAAATTTATCAACAAGGCTCTAATTTCTAAAATAATTCGAAGGCTCTTAACTAAAAAAGAGACCTCATAAGTGAAGTGGATATACTTCAATTATTTGAAGTGTGAAAGTTTTTGGAAATTAGACAAAAAAACAATTGATTCACGACAATGATGTAGTTACATATGCTAATTAAGGTAGAACTTATACAATGAGCTAAGGTTTAGAATTGATAGTGGTAGCCATGTTTTGTTTTGTTAAGATAATTTAAATAACTGAGGCCTTTAAATTAGATCAATGAAATGTCTAACTTATGAAACGTACTACTTGCTAGAAAATATAGAGGTCAAAGAAGTGATACAAGATAGTTAGTGGCATTAAAATATTGATGTTCTATTTGTTATCATGACTATAGCATAAATCAAAGGCATATAAGATATTATAATCTAGATAAAACACCCATTTGTTTTGTATACCAATAAATCCTTCAAGGAACTATTGAAAAACCGAGCACATAAAATGAACAACATTTAAATATTTTAGTATTAAACAATTCTCTTATATCTTTTTTAACTAATTACCATTTCTCCAAACTGCTAATTCTTCTATCATAGATTTGAAATGATATTTTAAATTTAAAAATTATAAATACCTAATTAGTAAGGTTACATATATGGCCAATTCACTTCAAGTTTAAAGGAACACGTATTTTAATTACTATATTATTAATCGTAAACAAATAAAAGATTTGCTAGCGTAAATAACAACTACGATAATATTTCCGAATAAAAATTTCAATTTATTGACTATTCTTAATAAACCAGAAAATATACCCACGAAATGGGAGCTGTCTGCTTCTTCTATATAATCTAAGTAATACATATATTGATCCAATCTTATATATACATTAGTAGGTATAAATCATTTTAGAGAGAATACTGATTCAGACCGAAATGCTAAGTTAATTAAACAATAAACGTATGACCTTATATAGCAAACGTTAATTGTTTGCAATACTTTTATTACCTTAAAAAATGTGGGTCATGTACTGCATGTTTCACACTGCATTTTTATGGCGGCCTAAATTGTTTTTGCTTTCAAGGAAAAAAAATATTGTTTAGAAAATTATATATCGCAAAATAATTTATAATCATCACAGATAAAGACTTACATGACACTCTATCACCAACCAAAAAAGACGTATTTTGAACTTCACTTGACTGGCAAAGAGACACAAGTGACTCATCATCCACTTGATTACTGACCAAGTTTTGTAAAGACGCCTCGGAAAAAAAAACGAATATACCATCTCATCTTGCTTTATATTTGCCAGGTATCCATTGTTATCTCCTTAATAACCTTGTAAGATATACTTGATTGTTCATTCTAAAAGTGGTTCTTGTCCTAATTAATTAGTAATTAATGCTTCCCAAAAATTAGACCAAAATAAATATGTACAACCAAAAGATTAGCAACAACATAATCATGAATGTGAATGCTGGTATCTCTTTCAACCCTATATATAGAATGCATTGTTGGGGTGTAACAATACAATACCCGGCAAAGATATATACATGACTAGAAAGAAGGTGAAGCTCGCTTACATTACTAATGACTCCGCCAGAAAAGCAACATTCAAGAAAAGAAAGAAGGGTCTAATGAAGAAGGTAAGCGAATTGAGCACCCTTTGTGATGTTAAAGCCTGTGCCATCATTTATAGTCCTTATGACTCTCAACCAGAGGTTTGGCCATCAACTTTTGGGGTACAAGAAGTGGTTTCTTTGTTTAACCAAATGCCTGAGATGGAACAAAGCAAGAAGATGGTGAATCAAGACGGTTTCCTAAGGCAAAGGATTGCCAAAGCCAATGAACAGCTCAAGAAGCAAAGAAAAGACAACAGGGAAAAGGAGGTGAACCAAGTGATGTTCCAAAGCTTGGGTGCAGGCAAGATCAGCTTGCCACACTTGAACTTGATGGATTTGAATGACCTTGGATGGGTTATAGACCAAAAATTGAAGGAGATTCACAAGAAACTTGATGACATTCTTAATAATAAGGATAAGAAGGGAATCAAAACTAATAATTCTCAAGCTATTACTCAGCCATCATCATCTGCATCTGCTAATGTAGAGCATGCACAACAACAGATTGACCAAATGCCAAGTTTTGATGTGAATATGGAGAAGATGCAGAGGCAACAATGGTTCATAGACATGATGAACGAAGAGCACCTGGGATTTGGTGGTGATGACATGATGATGCCTTCTGGTGACAACCACCACAATGCACTTTGGTCTAATGGTTTTTTCCCCCTAAATTGGAACTTTTAATTAGTATATTGTATATATAAGATAAAGAATTGTTTCAAATGCTTAAAAAATTTTTCGAGAACATTGTACCCAATAATTTTCTATTTCCGTGATCTCATATGTATTGTCGTTCATTATGTCACAAAATAGTAATTTTTAACATACATACATTAGAAAGCCTTTATTTTCTCTTTTTGATAAATGAAAAAATATAATCGCATCACAGGCTCTTCTAAAAAAGTGGTAGAACCAAAGTAGGCTAAAGTATTTCAAAATCTTCTTTTAATGTATACTTGAACTAAACTCCAAAAAAAGCATTAAACATTAAAAAATAAATGTTAAAATCTTAATTAAAAAATAAAAATGAATTTATAACCTCAAAAGGACATAAAATTTACCAAATACAAGCTGGATTAAAACAAAACCTTGTGAGTGCTTAACTAAGTTCAGGAGTACAATTAACATAAGCTAAATACAACAAATGTAGCATCATAAAGAGATCATCGTAATAATACAATATAGACTTTTATTGTTGGGGAAGAGCATGTTTAGTTCAAGCCAAATTATAGAATGAGAATAAACCTAAAGAGGTTCCTTTCCAGTAGATAGCGTCATTTTTATTCAAGTCCAAATTGAAGTTTCAAAGTTGAGCAACTATAGCGAAACCTAGTAGTTATTCTTGAATGAATGCCTAATTAGCCTAACACCTCACCAACTGTTGCTTTAGGTTATGACATATTGTTAGATGTCAATCTTGATCTATAGTTATAAATTTTTTAATTAGAAAATTAAAGATAAATTAAAAGGAGTTTTAATTTATCTGATTTTAATTATGAATTATAAATATAATTTATAATCATTGTCCATATATTAAAAACCTAATGGATTATACATTAAAGAGCAGTTTGTGAAGAAAAATCAATTTAATTAAGTTGGACTTAGTTATAAAGCTTGAGAATCTTTACGGATAAAATATGAGATATTTAATTTTATTAAAATTAAATTAATTACAATTAGAGTATAACTTTAATTATAATTAATGATTTTAATTTTAATAAAAATTTAAAACTTAATGCTTTTTTTTATAAATAGGAATAAGCATCAGGGAGCTAGTACTCCTGCTTAGATCCTCTCAAGAGTTGAGAAGCTGTTTTATGAATACAGAGATTGAACAAGTAAAAAACTCGTGATTGACAAGTCAAAAGCTTTCACAGGATTTCAACAGGAAAAATAAACCAGGTATGATTTCTTATTTTATGATTTTTGTTTTATTATTTAAGTTATTTAATTATTCGGATCTGATCGGAAACTGTAGCAATTTTTTTTACTGCATCTGTTATTCGATCACAGTTGGTTTCCAACAGTATCACCATGAAATAACCTAAATATAGTTTCAACTTTGTGCCACTTAGTCTAGTTGCTTCTTCTTTATCTTGGACTATCCAACGTAATAAGGCACTAGCTACATAAAGACTATCCAACAATCAACATCTGAAAGACATTCCTTTTCCTTTATTCACTCATTTGTCCCTTGGAATCCTAACCTAGTTGGATAGAATTAATAACAAACTAAGTCATATAGAGCATAAATTGATAACCTTCTTCATGGACTAAGGGTTTACACCTTATCACCCTTCTCTATAAGTGCTCACTTTGCCTCTCGCTCCCCTATATTTAGGGAAGTTCTTCCACTTATCACTCTTTTATAATTTTCATATAATAATTTGGACAATTTTTCAATTAGTGTGGGGGATGGTTTAATTTTTTTATTTTTTGTTTTGTTCTTTTTGTATGTATATCTTTACTTTTTCTTTTATTTTGTTTTGTTTTTTTTATCTTAGTTTGTCATCTTGTTTATTTTATTTTGTTGAATGGTTTGAATTATATGAATGCTAAAGGATTTAGTCGTTTAATAATGAGAGTAGCAACATGATGGATAGCTGAATTTGCTGGTAGTACACACTTGGATATATTTTGTAATTAGTTGATAAAGCATTTTGTGAAGTTAAGGTGACCTAAATAAATTATGATTTTTGAGTCATAAATTATTGAAACATTCAAATCAATTTATGTTTTCTTTCAAGTTTTTTTTCTTTTATATGAATATTTTTCTTGAACTTGTTTAGAAATGTTTCAAGACCACATCAATATATGTATATATAACAATGAAAAAGGCTTTCATTGTAGCTTAAAAAGCTAACCCAATTCGATATCCTTAGTCAACCCCCTTTGAGCAATAACCCCTTTCTTTTATGTTGTAACTATATTATAAGCACAAATTCTCCACTTAAATATCCTTACCTAACTATAGATGTTAATAAGAAATTTAAACCAAAGTCTCTTACAAATTCAAGAATAGGGAATAAGGAGTCAAAGTAGAGTTTCTAAGGAGTATGGGATTGAATATTTTGTTATTAATATTGCCTTATGTTATGGTCTCTATACTTTAGTTCAAGTTTTCTTAGTCATAAAAAAGAAAAATATAAAACGGTGAGAATGGCAGCAAGAAAGAATTTCAATGTACAATACATCTTCTTCATATAAAGTAATTGAGTGAACCAATTGTTAACTATTTCCAATTGAGTTGAATATCATGGTTTTGATTTATATTGTTGTTCCCTATATATGTTTGGATGCCTTACTAATGTTTATGGTTTTAGCCCTTCCTACCTATTCATTCTCACCTTAAACATCATCCTTATTATAACCTGAAATAAAGTCCTTCTAAGGGTGTATAAGTAAGCAAATGGTAGGTTATTTTCATTAGACAAACTTAAGAAAAATATCTAACCATTAAACAAATGATTATTATTAGTGATAATCTTGAGAAGAATCATTAAAACTTTGTACATGCTTTAGAATGAGGTTGTCTTTGTTTATCTTTGTGTGTATTTCCTTATGAAGTTTAATTAAAATGTGTATTGCCACTTAAATAGTAATTGGTTTGAATTTTAAGGTATGAATTTTCTTTATTCATGGAAGTGTATTGATAGAACTATTGTGTTTTTCTTATCTCTTTTTGTTTTGTTTTATCTATGTTTTACTTGAGGACTAGTAAAAGATAAACGTAGGGAAATTTGATAGAACTGATAAATGTAGTTATTTTGAACTATAATTCCTTTTGTTATATGTAATTTTTCATCCAATCTAAAGTATTTGCTTATTTGTGCATCCAGGTATTCTTTAGTAGGTTTAGAGCTAAAAGAAATTAACAAAGGCACAAATTAAAGTACATCTAAAGTAATAGACAAAAACTAACAACAGTATTCCAAATGACTAGGCATGACCACATTCAATAGTGGCTGGAGCTTCCAGAGTTCAAATTCACAATTAAACATTTTAGGATTTTTAAATCCTATTTTGAATAAATTTGGAGAGCAATATGTGGGTTATGATTTTGTTTAGCTAGAGAATTACAACAAGAAGATATAAATAGCAATAAAATTATAGGATAATTGGATAAACCAATGGTTAATAGTGAGTGGTTAGAAAGGTTTCCCTAAAAGTAAAGCTCTATTACTTAGTCTAAAAATATTTGATCAATCCCCCTAATGATCTAGGACTTATCCACCAACACCAAAAATACTTTTCATTTAAATTTAAAAACAATTTAATTGAGGAAGTTAATTTTGATAAGCTGTAGAAAGGAGACTTGCTTATTATGTCCAAGGATGTTAAGCCTTTGTCTATATGAAGAAATTATCCAAGATCAAAGAGAACATCAAAAAGCTCAAGGATGGTAAAGATTGTACTACTTCTAAGATGGTAGCTAATGCTAAAGAAAAGCTAAAAGTGGTTTAAGAGGAGATGTATAAACATCATAAGGATGAAAATTTGTTAAATAAGGAGAAGAATGCATTAAAATCTCTTACAACAGTTGAAAGTAATCATACCTTATAAAGTAAAGAGTGATGATGAAATGGATAGTATAAGTTGATAGAAACGTTAATTATTTCAACAAAACCATACATTCAAGGAAGAACCATAATAGGATCTATTCCTTAGTTAACGACAAGACCTCAAAGAGGAAGCTCTTAAGTTCTTTACAAAATCCCTGAGTGCTCTAATAGTAAGTAGTTCCACTCCACAAGCACTTGGATCCCTTAATAGAAATCAAGTTTGTCTAAAAGAGATTAGTGAAATGATTGTTCCTATGATTTCTAGAGCTATTGAGCAAGCTGTGTTTGAGTTGAGCCCTGAAAAGGCCCTAAGACCCAATGGCTTAAATGGTGTGTTTTTCTAAAAGACCAAACCTCAAGTAAGAAGGATAATTATAAAAGATATTTTGGAAGTGTTTGAAAAGGGTAGGACGTCATTAGACAAGACCTTTCTATGCCTTATTCCAAAGGTCAGGGACCACGTTACTATGATTTCCTTTTTTGCCTTTGTGTTAAGCTTATTTATTTTTCTTATTAATACCAACTCTATTAGTGAATATATTCCAATAGCCTGCTATTATTTTATTTAGAATATCATAGCTAAAATTCTAACTAATAGATTGAGAAAGGCTCTAAAGAAGAATGTGGATCCATCTCAATGTGCTTTCTTGGGAGGAAAATAGATAGGGGGCAATATGATCCTCGACCAAGAACTCCTAAAAGGATACCATAGAAGGAATGCACCTAGGAACTATTCTATAAAATTATATTTCTATAAAGCCTATGACTCAATCAATTGGAAATTTCAGGATCAAGTACTTGATGGATTTGAATTCCCTGCCAAATTTAAGTAGTGGATAATTTTGTGTATTACATCAGCCTCATTCTCATTTCTTATCAGTAGAGAACCTATATATGTTTTTAAAGGTGAAAGGGGACTTATATAAGGTGAATCCTTATATTTTATTATATTGTGCATCGAGGTCTTTAAAAGGTTGGTGAGGTTCAACAATAATAATAACCCTTCTTTCAAATTTTGTAGTAGATGTAGGAGCTCAATATAACATGTTTAGAATTTTTTGATGAGTTATTAATTTTTTCTAGATCTGATGAAAGATCAGTATGCTTCCCTTTTGTCCTCTTTATGTACTCTCAAAGAGCTATCAGGATTGGTACTAAATAAAGAGAAGGGTCATTTAGTGTTATTAGCAAGTGCAATGTACTACTCACAAAAGCTTCTCAAATCATTGGTAAGAGGACCATACAACTTCCTTTCAATTATTTATGGCTTCCTCTAGTTACAAGGAGACTGTAATTTGTTGAATGCATTCCTTTGATTAAAAAGGTTAAAAAGATAATAAGAATGTGATACAATAAGAAGTTATCATATGCTGGAACGTTGTAACTAATTAAATCAATCAGTAACTCCTTACATATTCATTAGTCTTAACATGTCTTATTAACCAAGGCAACTAGTAAAATTATTAATAAAAACATAAGAAGGTTCCTATAGGCTAGGGAAATAAGAAGGAAGTGTCATGCTAAGGTAACCTAGAGAGAGGTTTACACACCAATAGATGAAGAAGTGCTAGGAATTGTTCTTATCAGTTGGCTAACAAAGTTTTGTTGGGGAAAAGGATATAAAGGTTAATGATGGATAAAGAGGACATTTTGGGTAAAGTGGCTATATACATACATCCTAAATGGTAAATTAAATATAATTCTACTTACTCTTGGTGTATCACACAACTACTCAAAATGAGAGAATCTATGGCAAGGAACACCAAGTAGAAAAATAGGGAATGGAAAAATTGCATAACTACTCTATGAAAGTTAAAGCCAAATAAGTCCCCTGATAAAAACTCAACTATGCTTCCCTTAGATGAACATATTCCCAAGTAATACTACAATGGGTAAGTGGATACAGGGAGATTAGTGGAGCAATGTGCCTAAGGGTGTAGTGCAATTTCTACCTCCTTACAAACTGAATAAACATAAGGAGGATGAATGCATTTGGATAAGAAAGAACACAGGAAAATTTACTAATAATTCTTATATGAACCTTCTAAGGATAAAAGGAGTGCACAAATTGTCTAAAATAGGTGTCTACTACCAAAACTATCATTCCACATATGATTAATAGTTAAAAGAAGGCTTAGTGCTGCTTATGTAGAGGAGAAGCAGAATCTATGGATTATATATTCTTCAGATGTAGATTCTATAATGAGATATGAAGCTTCGTCAAGAAATTGTGCCTTCAAAATAGAAATGGTGACTAATTGTAAAAGGCAATCTCATGGTTTATATTAACTACTATCCTAAAAGAAGATAGATCACTCATGTTAATTGCTTTTGGATCTTGTCTTTATAAACTATAAGTGGAAAGGAACATGAGATATTATAAGGGAATTAAAAAATATGTTAGTCAACTTGTAACGGAAACTATATAATGGGCAACATAACAAATATTATTAAATTAATGGCTAGAAATTACAACTTAATACTAGCTATGTCATAGAGAGTTAGATAGAGATAAAGGCTTAGGAGAAAATCAAACTTGCAAAAAGGTAAAACAATTCACAGGAGCATCAAGCAGACATGCAAAATATGTGAGAGAAAATAAATCCACTAGTAGGCTAAAGAGCGAAAACTTTATGATACAACTTGCATATCGAGTAAAGAGATGAAAACTAGGGCGATGTCAGAGAACATGTTCTAGAAATAACGACTAAGAGCCAGACACAATGGTGTACCTTTAGAGAAAACAAGAGAAGCTTAAGGGCAAGAAGCAGAAAATTCCTCACTAATCTCGAATGAGGGGAATAAAGCTAAAATATGAAGATCTCTTAGGCTTTGACATAAGGTGGCCATATAACTAAAATGAGTGACATATGGCCAACAGAGGTTTTTGTATAATGTATGGTTTAATGTTTTAGGTTATAAGTGTAGCAAGTGTTTTTAGACCAAAGTGCTTTTTTTATCCATTCTCATGGAGTAGTAACCAATATATGATCATATAATTTCCTACAAGTTATAAAATTATTTATTTTTTCCCAAAAATGTAGGACAATTTAATTATACAAGGAACTTAGGGTTGAAGGAGAATGACACCACTTCTCTTCAGTATTTTTCTAGCTTCTTCATTAAATTATATTCTTTTTTTTCTTTAATAGAAGTTAGTAACAAGTTACGGTCATTAGTGGATTCTATATTAGGTTTAAGGGAATTAAAGCCCTTGGAACTTCGCAGATTATGAGATAATTGAGACTTAATACAAATTATTTCTATCTATTCTTATATGATTATATTTTGTGATTGCTTTGATTAATTTCTAATGCATGTGATTAGTTTATTAATTGAAATATTGAACTACTAGATTAAATATTAAATACATAAATCTTTATTCTCTTTAATCTTTGTAGTGACTAGGATTTTGTAATTTATTACATCAAGAATTATTAGCTTTTACAAAAAGCATTTAACTAGATTAAATGCAATTGCAGATATTGTGTTGTCTTACTATGCTATTCTTTTTTTTTTAAGCCATTCATTAATTGAATTTTAGATCGTATATAAAGTTGTGAAGAAATTAGGGTTATTAGATTACTTGTTCATGGTTAGCTAATTGTAAGAAAAGACAGGTATTAAGTATTGCAATGAATTTTTCATTAATAAAATGACTTATGTTTATATCGGTGATCAATCTAGTTTTAACGACGAATGAGATTGTAAATTAATGTTGATGTAACTAATAATTCACCTTTATTATTTTCCGAATTCAATTTTTTACTTTTGTTACAAAATTTCTATTATCATAGCGCTCTATTTTGATTGATTAGTTTTGTCATGTAATGGTTAACGTATTAGAATTCCTTGTGAGAAAGATTCCTACTCTCTTATGCTACTTTTATTTTTCTTATAAAAATTTAGGATTCAATTTAGGTGTAGACGATATAATCACCTTTTAACAAATTATTTCATATTAGTCACTATGCTCTTTTTCAAATAGAGATGTCATTGTTGCTTATATTGATTAATACTACATGTTGATTTAAAATTTTCAATAGACTTGAGTTTATATTGTTCACAGGGTTATATTGTCACAGGGTATTATTTTGGGTGAATATATCTAGTCGTAGGTTCATCAAAATATTATCCTATTTGTTTGGTAATAATCTAAGGTATGCAAACACCACATGATTGGTGACAAGTACATGACATACAACCTATGATTATTTAATTTGAAAACGTACTTTGTATATTACCTCATCTAGCCGCTAGGAAAATCTTAACCCATGAAACATATTTATTTAAACCAAAACATTTTTTCTTTTGAGCTACACTAAGTTAACGTCTTTTCATGAGCATAACCTTTTATTTTTTTAACAATAGTCTTCTTCATGAATGATTAGTTTGTTTTATTGTAGAAAAAGAATAAAAAATAATTATGTACCTTAAAAAGAAAAGAATGGGAAGACTTGGAATGATGGTTGGTAATTGAATAAGACTATTAAATTGAAATTAAGTGAATATATTTTAACTATATAAAATTAAAAAATTATTTTAAATGATATTCAATTAATCACGCTTATTTATTTATATGATGAATTACTGATTAATCATATAAAAAGTTGACGTTAAGAATATTTATTTTCGATGTTCATTTAATTATTTTGTTACACATATCAATATAACAAAGGTGAAATTACTGCTTATCAATAATTAATATATAGTCGAATTAAGAAGCAAATGAGAATATAAAATTGCTGCATTGTAATTAGTTGGATTTTGCACAAACTTCAACTTTAGGAGTTATAATTCGTATCTTTGAACTTTTGAATGGATTTATTACTTACTTTCAAAAAGAAAACTTTATTTAAAGTTTGTAAAAAAAATATGAATGGGAAAAATTATATCGTGTCATTGATAAAGGTAAAAGTGTCTGACTGCTGACCAGTACTTGAACTTGCTTTGCTTTTCTATGCGATTCCTTGTCTTGCTATGACCCCTGGCCTGACATGGGTTTGTATTGTATTTGTATTAATGTAATAATCTCTGAGTATTGCTTTATACGACCACAACACATTACGCTTTGACTCCAGTCGGGTGCTCACCCTTGGTTGTGCTATGGCACTCGCTCTCCAGTCCCTCTCGCTGTCGCCGGAGATGGAGGCCCCGGTGCTCGCCGTTGAAAGGATTATCGGTTATAGCCTGAGAAACAAACGGCTGCTTGAGGCCGCACTGACCCATCCCTCTTATACTTACCCCGACAACTACCAGCGGCTGGAGTTCGTTGGAGACGCCGCTCTTGGGCTAGCCTTGACCAACTTCTTTTTCCTTACTTGCCCTAATCTTGATCCGGGTCAGTTGTCTCTGTTGCGTGCTGCTAATATCAGTACGGAGAAACTCGCCCGCGTGGCCATAAAGCATGGACTTTTTAAGTATGTCCGCCACAATGTGCATTCCCTTGATGACAAGGTAATTTGAGAGGTAATTCAGTATTTAGTTTGGAAGATTTGTGTTTGATTGTTGAATTCTTATTTTGTTGTCTGTTACAGATTGGGGAGTTTATTGATGCGGTTAAAGAAGAAGATGATGTAGTAATTCATGCTGGGTCAGTAAAAGCACCTAAGGTTCTTGCTGATATTGTGGAGTCTGTGGCTGCTGCTATTTACGTTGATGTCGATTTTGATCTTGAACGCCTGTGGGTGGTGGGTACTTTACTAAGTTTTCATCATATTCTTCTTTGCATAAAGTTTGGTTGGTTTTCCTTACTGGTTATGGACTGGATTGCTGTTTTATTTTCAGATATTCAGAGGTTTATTGGAGCCAATTGCTATGCCTGAGCACTTGCAACAACAACCGCAGCCCGTCGCTCTCTTGTTTGAACTATGCCAAAAGCATGGGAAACAGGTTGATATCAAACACTGGAAGAAGGGGCTGGTAAGTATTGTTAGTGTGTTTGTGGACGGGGAGCTTATTGCATCAGGTTCTTCTGAGCAAAAAGAAATCGCCAAGCTGAATGGTGCCAAATCAGCTTTGCACAAATTATCAGAGTCACTTCCCACTTCAAGTGGGATGACAGAATATATTATTGATAAAAATGGTTTTCTTCAAGGGGCAAAACAGAAGTTGCATGACCTATGTTGCAAGAAAAAATGGTCCAAGCCAAATTACAAGTATGCATTATCTCTTTTGTTAAACTTAAAGCTTTGTTTAATTTTAACCTGACTAACATGTATCACCCGTTACGTGCATACTCATTTTTGTTTCTGGGTATATTTTGCTATCTATTAAGTTATTAGCACAAACAAGCTGCTTGCGGTCTGCTTTGGTATAGTGATAAGAAGGCGTAGTTTATATTGTAAACCTTATGCTTACTTGGTTCTTTTTGACTTAAGCAATTGCATCCAAAATTATCATTATTTTATATTTTATAGTTAATAGCTTTTCTTTAGTTTGTTCGTCTTGCTTATGGATATGTACTAGAGGCAACAAAGTGTGAAGATTAAAGGTATTACTAGTGAAAACTTTTGTTTCTTAACTAGACGTTATGTTTTAAAAGTTGTGAAGGTTAGTTAGCTAAATCATATCAACCTCGTGCTTTGTTGTGTGATGTCGCACTGCATTTGTTAGTGATTGCATCAACCCATGGTTCTAAATTGTGGTTGCAATTTTTAGAAATTGTGCAGGTTAGTTAGTGCATATCAACCTCATGCATTGTTGTGTGATGTTGCCCTTTAGCTGTCGTTGATTGCATCAATTTATGGTTTTTAATTTTGATCTGCAATTGCACAAATTGTGATAATAGTCTGGACCGCAGTCGCTTATTGCAACCACAATTGGCATAATTGCAAGAAATGTGGCAGTAATTTCAGCAAATTGTGATAATAGTTTGTGGTTGCAATAAAGGACTGCGGTCCAGACTATTATCACAATTTGCTGAAATTACGGCCACATTTCTCGCAATTATGCCCGTGTCATCTCCAATTATCACAATCGCCTGCATGCCTAGCCTAGTATAACCTGTAGTCCGCAATTTAAAACCTTGCATCAATGATAAAGTTACATACTGAGGAATTGTTGTCTCTATACCATGACCAAAAGATATTCTTATGATTTCTTCCAAGTAATGGCATGCTTTTGAAGCGAAGAGCAAACATGCGTGATTATGGGTTTAGAGAAGATGAAAAAGATTGGTTTTAGTGTCGAGAGAGAGAGACAGAGAAAGAGTAGGGTCGCAGAAGTCCGAGCGGTTGGCTTTGAGAAAGGATATATAACTTGTAGAAATGATTCTGGACATTGTTTTGAGATGCAATTTTGATCTTGGCTACAGTTTGCGAAGTCTTTTGAATATACACAGATATACCTGTGGATTGCTTGATACTATTTTTCCCAAGCATTGAAAAACTAATGGAATGCCTCCCCATATAGATGTGGTGGGGTGAGGTTAGAATAGCCTTTCTCAAGTGCCTTAGCATGCTTCCTGAACCAAAAGAAAAGAAACAGGGTAAGTGCTGAATGCAAAGAGAGAAATCAGTCTAAGAAAGTCCAAGCAGTTGAGATTAAGGGAAGGCAGATTTATGAAAAACTGAGAAGCTTTATTGTTGCTTGAGTCTTCTGAGTTGCTGTCAATCTTATGTTCAGAGGCAACTGATTGGAAGTCAGTCAAATAACGTGCTTGTGTAGTTATTGCTCTGTAAATCTTTTCGTATTGGCATGAAAACAATAAGTTTCTTTGGTTTGACATTTTGTTGCAGTTGTAGCTAGTTAGCAAGTTCACAAGTTTGTAATGCAACTTCTTCTCTACCATGAATTATTTCTTCTCTACCATGAATTATTCTTTCATAAACAACTTATCAATGCCAAACTTTAACTTTCCATCTTCTGGATGTTCCATTTATAACCTGACTTCTCATTCTTTTCTGAAATGCAGGATTGAGAAAGATGTGGGTCCTCAACATGACAAAAAATTTGTATGTTCAGTTAACTTTGCAACTGGAAGTGGTGTCCTGTATTATATGATAGGAGACGAAAAAACAAGAGTAAAGGATGCAGAAAATTCTGCCGCTTCTTTAATGATGCGTGCACTTCTGGAACTGAAGATTCTATAGTCAAGATTTGGTTAAGGAAGCAGCATAATCTCCTTTATTCCTCGTTTTTGTATAGGGCAACAAGTAGCATTTAGAACTGAAAATAGCTAATTGCTAAGGCTCTTTGCTGTCACCTGTAATTGTAGTCATCTACAATCCTTTCCCTATTTGTGAGATTTCTCTGCCACAAGAGTCAATATGCTTCCACCCCAGGCCCTTTTACTGCCACGAGCTTTCTTTACAGCGAGTCAGCTTGCCCTCCTTGCCAGGCTGTTCTGCGCCGGTTTGTTTGGAATTTGAAACAAACAATAATATAGATTTGTGTACTTTGTTTGTAGATTTGTACACAGGTCGAATTAAACTAAATATTAGCAAAATTTTTTAAAGATATTTAAGATTATATCCATTCTGCGTTATGAAATGAGTCTCATTTTCAATTTCTAATATGATTTATTACAAGATTTTTAATTTTAAATTGAGCCCATAAATCCATGTTTTAATTTCAAAGTATAAATGATTTATTAAAATAAAATAATTTATGACAAAATAAATATAAATTTATAATTTCAATAAGATTTATAAGTGAAAAGTAATTATAAATTATTAATATTAGACTATATTTTTATTTATTTAATATATTCAAACTTGTATATTCAATTTTTAATACTTAATTTTAAATTCACTTTTAAAAATATTAATCCATCTTGTCAAATAACTTGGGTCAATAAATAAGTCTATTTAGTTTTTATTATAAATTAAAATATAAATTCCGAGAGAACAAGACTTGGCCTTGCAACAGAATTACAAGGAGGTCAATGAGTTACAATATAAACTAAGAGCTTGGGAACACAAAGGACTAGGATCCAAGTCTTAATTTTAAATGTTATGGAAGCTCTCATCTTTGGGCCACTAATTGTCTAGCTTTTCATATTTGAAACAGGTTATGAAATACTCCATTATCTTGAATAATGCCACTTTGCTAGAATTGAGTGATGTTCATCAACTTCCTAAATCTTCTTTTGTTCCTCTCTAGCTATACTTTTTTATAGATCTCTGCACCGAAAGCCAACCTTAGTAACTTATAGGTGCTTTTTGATAACTTAATCGTAGCTAGTTAGTCACCAAATCCATCTAGTGGTTTGCTTAGGCTCTCTATATTACAAGCATATTTAATGATTCCTTATAAGCTTCTAGTGAAGATACACTGAAAATAAGTGATCTCTGGATTCTAGGGAATTGGTGTATAGGTTGCAAGTAGGATCCAAAGATGAGGAGCTTTTCATTCTCTCAGTTGTAGCTATTCTACTCCAGAGAGATAACCAAGTAGTGAAAGCATATCAAGGGTTATTAGCAGAGAACAAATGATAATACGTCAGTGGACATCAGGTGATTATTACGTTAACAAATCCTTGACTATTATGTTTGTAAATCTTCTAAAGGGATGCAATGTCTATATCACTTTATCCTCCATACTAGGATTCAGTCTGGTAATAGGAATAACTTGGTCCAACCACTCAAAATCTCTAATGTTGGTTCTCCATTCCTAGTTAATAATCAACTCACACTCCTTAGCATCAAGTTTGATCATATATCCTAAGTGAAACAAGTTTGGATATCAGTATGAGGGGCCTTTCTTGCACCAGTAGACAAACCAGATGGATGTATTATTTCCATTGTCAATGATGGTTTTAGAAGCATGTGTTACCTAGCATCTTAGCTTTAGAATATAGCATTATCTCCAAGAAGCATTAGGGTTGCGTTTAACTTCCTAAAAACTCAAACCTTGTAAGTGTTAAGTGTGTATCTATTGAATCCAGAGGTTCTCTTTATCTACTAGAAGTTTCCATATTCTATTGGCTATTAGGACTTTGCTTGAGACTTGGATAAAGGCCAATCCTAGGCTACCTTATTTCCTTGGACTACATATGTCCTAATATGTTTTGGCACCAAAAGAATTATGAGGATTTCAATTTCACAAGAAGTTCCTCTATAGTTTTTCAATTCCTTTAGCCATCTTCTTGGTAAGAATGAAGTGTGTAATCTAGTGGTTGTACAAATTACAGGCTATTGGCTTTATGGTTTGCATCCTCCCAGCATAGCATAGTTCCTTATTGCACCATTTAATGAGTTTCCTTTTAACTTGCTCAAACAGAGGTCTGCATTCCCTATAAGTTGGTTTAATTGTTGTAATAGGAACACCAAGAGAGGTGAAAGGGGGTTGTTTCGCTTCCCTTTGTGATATAATACTAACTTCCTACCTATCCCCTTTTCACTCTTTAGAATTAAACCAACTCAATTCAAGCTTAATTTAGCACTAACAGATACAATTAACCACTAGTAATTCATTTGAATAACAAATACATTCTAGCTCATACAACCCTAAATGTCCTACTGATTTAACTCCTCATATTCATATAATCAAAGATGTCACTAATCAAATAAGAACATGAATCAACAAGATTAAAAAATATATAATTTTTTGGTAATTAAAAAAATCTATAAATTGGATAAATGTTAAATCCACTTTGTAATCAATTGAATTAAATAAAAAATAATATCCTACATAATCAAAATCGCATATCTAAATTGGAATTAAACAATTGAGAATTCATTAAGCATAGGAAATTAAAAACAAAAGGGAATAAGGTTTCAATTTAGACCTTTTTATAAATAAAATATGGAACCAAACAAATTTTGGCTAAGCTACGTAAATGATCTAAAACAATATTAAATAAGGTATAAATATGCAACAATTTTCACTTATCAATATGAAATTTTTTTGTTGTCAATTTCACTAAAAGACTCCATTCTGATTTTATCTTTTATACTACCCAGGAACTTCAAGATTAAGGAAGCATTAAGAGATGGTTATGAAGTTGTAGCAGTTGTGCTTTTTAATATAATAAGTAGGTATCCATTTAACCCATAAAGAATGTTTAGCTTTGAATAATCTCTATATTCTTTTGGTTAACGTCACTATGTTGGTTATCTTAAAAGGAAAGACACTTATCCCTTTTGCTACTTAGGCTGACAATGTTTAACCATTTTTTTTTTGCCTTTGACTTATTTTCCTTGCAATCAGTATATACCTATAGAGCTTATAACTGAATTGATTATCTGGGCTCTACTAGCCAGTTATAAGGCTTTAAAGCACTAGTTGTTGATCCTTTTTTGAATTCTATCAAGTAGTGGTTTAAAGTCAGCATATGACGATTGGTTGAAGAAACTAGGATTCCAAGATATGTCACTAAGAACTAAACATGCTTGAAACCAAGGAAAGAGGATAGCCTTGTGGCCTATTGTGTAACACTTATAATGAGGAATATACCATTTTTCTTATTTACACTCAATCTTATTAGTTTGCTGAACATATTAATATAGTGAAGAAAGATGACATGAAATTGTTATATACCTTAGAAAATAGATGTAAATCATCTGCAAAATTTAAGCTTATAATTCTAAGCTTCTTAAATTTGGAATGATATTTGAAACAATTTAATCTTTTTACTACATGTTTAAAGAGCTTATTGAGGACTTTTATCACAATTGAGAATAGGTAGGAAGATATAGGATCCACCTGCTTAAGTCCCTTAAACCCTTTGATTGCATATGTGGGTTCACCATTTATTAGAATATCAAAGGTTATAATTGTGAGACAATGATCAATCCATTCAATAATGATCTCAAAGAAGCCACAGGCTTTAAGAGTGTTTAAAATGAAGGGCAATTCACAGGCTTTTTGGAAGTCTACTTTGAGGGAACAATTTCTATTTCTTCTTTCTATTGTACAAAAATTGGATAATTCTTTGAAAAGATAATATTATCCCAGATTTATCTGCCTAGAATATATCATTACAAGAAAATTAGTAATTGCCGATAGAAAATTATTGATGGAAATAAAACCGCAGTAAATTACTAATAAAAAATTATACTTTATCAATAAAATTGTACGAAAAATTTTCATTTTGTGATGAAAAAAATATTTATTAATAAATATAAAAAAAAATTATCCCCACAAAATTTTGACAGAATACAATGATGGTGGAAAATTTACGTTGGTAAAAGAAAACGAGAATGCTTGATAGAATAAACAAGTTTTGGGTTTACCGACAAATACATTTCCGTCAATAAATTTTAGAGGTTAACGACATCGTTTGCTTTGGCTTTAATGTTTTAGGTTAAACAAAAACAACATCGTATGTTTTTAACCTAAAACTATCACAACCCCTCTTCCCCCTCCTCTATCACATTTGCCTAATTTTTTCTCACTTCTGTCATCACTGTCCTCGCTGTCCCACCGCATGTCCTCACCGTTCCATAGTCCTCTTCATCCCACCTCGTGTCCTCATCGTGCTACTATCCTCAACATCCTAGCATCCTCTTCTTTGTCGCTACCGAAGCCCCCTACTTTGTCTCTTATGCCACTGTGCGTCCTCGTCATCCTCGTCGCATCTGCTTCAAGTACTGCTACTTATTAACACACAACTTAGAGAAACAGTGGGTACCTATCTATTTTAACAATAAAATGATTTGTAGAATAATAATTTGTATGCATGCTGTCGTGTCTCGTGTTCTTATGACACATGTTCTTACGATCACTGAGTCTTCGATAAGTATGAAATTCTTCTTCTTTTCTTAGACTATGTTGTTATGGTGTGTAGTTTGTATAATAATAATTTAGTTCATGATAGAAGTTATTACATAAAGGCAGTTATGTCATTGTACCCTCCATTAAATCTGAAAATACGTCTATGATCAAATTAGTTCGCATATATTAGTGATGGGTTTATCATGAAAAACAAGAATGAGGGTACCCTAATCTAGTAGACAAAATTTCTCTTTTGGGTTAAGAACTGAAGCAATTATTGGTCATGACCATTAAAGGTAAGGAAATATGTAATAAATGATTTAATATCACTAGAAAATTTTGTCAGATTTTCTTTAAATTAGTTTCAATCTTAATTATTTGGTCTGGTCAGTTCAGGAAAGATGTTTCTTCCTCTAGGTGTATCATAGACTAGGAGTTTAATTTTAAACATTTCAAGTTTTAAAACCTAAGTAAAGAATTCAGTTGTAGGAAGCTTAGTTACTTGTATTTTAAGCAGTATTCCATTACCATAAATGGACTCTAGTGTAGATACAGAAGTGAAGGCACTTAAGACCCTTTCTTTCTCTAAGGATTTCAAAGAATAGTTCTTTGGAGGGCTATTCTTTGAAATACCTACATAACAATGATGGTTGTTGTCACTACCAGAAGAAAACAAAGAAATGCATCTACTGCAATAATTCATAGCTGATTAAATTATAGGCCAATAAATTGACATAATTTCATTTATTCTACTTGCAATTATATTAAAGATGTAAAAATCTTGAAAAACCTTTTAAAAGAAGCTAACACTAACTATAAATAATCAAATTCTCGTCCACATAAATACTTAGTCATTATGTAATAATAACTATCAAAGAAACAAAAATATTAATGGTGAATTAATTAGTCAATTCCCTATTAATTAGTTTCTAAAGATTTTTTATGCTAGGTTGGACTATTAGCTCACAAGATATACATTTAGATTTTTTTCTAATTTAATTGTCAAAACAAGTAGGGGAAGAGATATTTTAATAAAAGAAGATTAGTGGTACAACTTCTTAATTAAGATTACATCACATATATTAATGAAGCTAAAGAAAAATGAGAATACACCTCGTTAGTTGTTTCATAGAAATCAAAAAAGGAAGATCCCTAAAGTTGAAAGTTTTGTATATGCTGTAACTACAAAGTTCCTAAACCTAAGTAGGTTAGATTGTAATTAAGAAGGAGTTGAGCAGTAAAAGTGAAAGAAAACAAAAGAAATTAGCACACTTGAATTGATTAGAGGGAGATGAGAGTGAAAAGCAGTGGCCCTAGGTTTTCCTTTTCCTTCTGGGAAACCAACTATATTTCTCTTTCAATCTTGCCCTAGTAACCCCTTGTCACACATACCCCTCCCATTTATAATCCACACTCTTCATTTCTTGTTTCCAAACCTATTCACCTTCAACAACAGCGATGTATGTCTTCCCATGACCACCATTTCTGGCACAACTACTTTGCAAGACATCGAATTTGCATAAAAAAGAGCTTGATGGATTTGAACTTCGAAATTCTTAAATTGATGTTCACAATGTCTTTATTTTATCTTGCATACTTTTGAAGATGAAGCATATTTTTATAATGATTGTAGTCCTTTTCAAATAGTGATGCATTCCCACTAGTTAACAAATTAACATCATATATTTGTGTTTTAGCTTAAATAATATATTTTCTTTGTATTGCATTATATATCAAAACTCATATTGCCTTATTTTCTAATTTTCTTGCTATAATATATTAAAAATAAAAAACTATTAAACAAGTGTATTATATTAAATACGAAATATTCTTTTTTGCAAGCCCTATTTTGTGTTGAAGAGTGTTACTCATCCTTCTTCTTTATAGTTTGTAGTTGTCCAACTAATGTCTACATATGTCTTACTTTATAACAACAAAGGGATGAATAAAACATTAGAAAAAGAAAAAGTTGGTATTTGGAACAACTTATAGGAAATTCAGGCAATGGCCCTAGGTTTTCCTTTTTCTTCTGGGAAACTAACTATATTTCTCTTTCAATCTTGCCCTAGTAACCCCTTGTCACACATACCCCTCCCATTTATAATCCACACTCTTCATTTCTTGTTTCCAAACCTATTCACCTTCAACAACAGCGATGTATGTCTTCCCATGACCACCATTTCTGGCACAACTACTTTGCAAGACATCGAATTTGCATAAAAAAGAGCTTGATGGATTTGAACTTCGAAATTCTTAAATTGATGTTCACAATGTCTTTATTTTATCTTGCATACTTTTGAAGATGAAGCATATTTTTATAATGATTGTAGTCCTTTTCAAATAGTGATGCATTCCCACTAGTTAACAAATTAACATCATATATTTGTGTTTTAGCTTAAATAATATATTTTCTTTGTATTGCATTATATATCAAAACTCATATTGCCTTATTTTCTAATTTTCTTGCTATAATATATTAAAAATAAAAAACTATTAAACAAGTGTATTATATTAAATACGAAATATTCTTTTTTGCAAGCCCTATTTTGTGTTGAAGAGTGTTACTCATCCTTCTTCTTTATAGTTTGTAGTTGTCCAACTAATGTCTACATATGTCTTACTTTAATAATACGATTATGATGCGTTTGGGTTTTGTGTGAATGCAAAGGAGGTCTTGATTTTGTGTTGTTTTTTAGAATATTCGTATAATCATTGATGAGTTTTAATGTTCTTCTTTAATAGTCTAAGTATTATGTTTGGGTTTATTTGAATCATTGATGACAGATGTATGATTACATAAGTATTTACTGTATGTGATGAGTTTGAGACCTTATAGATGATTTGAGGCATAATAAACCCCTAGGATGGCATATACGCTAGAAGCCTATGATACAGCTCCCATGAGGCTTATCAAATAACATCATTTCGTAATATCCATTTCACATTACTATTTATATACTGGAGGAAAGGTAAGGAATGTATGTATGCATTAAAGTCTGATAAACTATATAAGGACATATAGGAATATTAGACATGAAATATAATGAGAAATGTGGATAATAATTGAAGTTATTGTCAATTATAGTTCATCCGCCATAAGTGATCAAGTGGGACAGTCAACTAACCTAGAATCTGTAAGAGCTAGTAGAGAGTCCTCCATACGTTGACCTGAGATAATACCTCCCAGAATTTTTGAAAGAAGAGAGAGGAGGTACGATAGGCTGGAAAAGCAGGGGGCTGTGGACTTTTACAGAAGTACAGACCCTGTAGAGGTTGAGGGATGGCTAGAGAAAATAGAGAGAGTTTTCGACCAGATGGACTGTGAGTCAGACGAGAAGTTCCATTATGTGGTATCTTTATTGCAAGGCCTAGCATATCAATAGTGGAAGACTATTCCAGGCAGTACTACCAGGCCTTGCAATCTAAAATGGGAAGACTTCCTGAGGGTCTTCAAGGAGACTTTCATGCCCAAGATCTACCTAGATAGAAAGATGAAAGAGTTTCTGGATTTGAAGTAAGGCAAATTATTGGTAGCAGAGTATGAGATTAAGTTTAATGAGCTTATGGGGTATGCTACTCCCTTGATTCCTACTGAAGAAGATAAGTGTAGAAGATTTCAAGATGGGCTGAACATGGAGATCAGGACAAGGTTAGCAATCACCAACCTGAGTAGTTTTACTGAGTTAAGGGCTACCTCGACCAAAATTGAGCATTTATTGAGAGAAGGACAAGCAAAGTATAAGAGATGGTCTAGAATGAAGAGGCCGAGTGAATTTCAGAGTGGTTTTGGAAGGAGGTTTAGTAAGTGCCAGAATAGATCTTTTGGACCACCGAATGGATCAAAACAGTCGGGATTCAACCAGAGGGGTAGTTTCATATAGTCTGACAATTGACGAGATACAGTGTCGAGTCCGTTACCAAATTATGAGCACTATAGAAAGAAGCACAATTGTGAGTGGTGGAGATTGTCAAGAGCTTGCCTCGGATGCAGCTCTTTTGATCATCAAATTAAAGATTGTCTTGTTACTATTAGAGCCCAGTCTGGTATAAGAGGAGGATCAGTGAGTGAAGCTACTATCCAACAGAGCTGAGCTAGTGGGTCTGGACAGAGAGGCTGTGGTAGAGGCAAAGTGAGTTTGGGAATTCCTACTATTAGGGTTAAAGTATGGAGCAACCGACCTCAGTCTTAAGCCAGAGTGTATGCTATGACCAGATAGGAGGCTCAAGATTCACCAGATGTCGTTGCAAGTGTGCTACTTATTTTCGACTATGAAGCATTTGCATTGCTAGATCCTGGATCTATGCATTCTTTTATTGCACCGCATCTGGCATCTAGGTTGCATTGTGATAGAAAGCTATTACAACATGAATAGAGATGAGTACACTGATAAACAGAATTGGAGGCAGACTTGATCATATTATAGTTGGCGGAGATAGATATTATCCTAGGTATGGATTGACTCATTGCTTATAGGGCTATCATGAACTGCTATACCAACAAAGTGGTATTAGATCTCCTAATCAACTGAGAGCAATTTTTAGAGGTATTAATCAAGTAGTGCTAGTAGGGTTGATATCATTTATGAGTGTTTTAAGGTTGATGCAAGGGGGATGTGAGACTTATCTGGCCCACGTCATAGATAATCGAGTTGAGCAAAATGTACAAGAGATTCCTATTATTAGGGAATTCTTGGATGTGTTTCTGGTTGAGTTGTCTAATTTACCTCCAAATCGGGAAATAGAGTTAACGATCGACTTAGTTTCAGGAGCTGCTCCTATGTCTATTCCTTCGTATAGGTTGGCACCTATGGAACTAAAGGAATTGAAAGCTCAGTTACAGGAGTTGTTGAAAAAGGGTTTTATTAGACCTAATGTATCAACATGGGGAACTCCAGTCTTATTTATGAAGAAGAAAGATGGAACTCTGAGACTGTGCATCGATTATAGGCAACTGAATCGAGTGATAATGAGGAATAAGTACTTGTTGCCTAGAATTGATGATTTGCTTGATCAGTTTCAAGGAGCTTAGGTGTTCACTAAGTTGGAATTGAGATCTGGGTACTATCAGTTAAAGATAGTAAAAGTTGATATACCGAAAAGTGCATTCAGGAGCAGGTGGGGGCATTTTAAATTCTTAATAATGCCGTTTAGGTTAACTAATAGCCCAGCTACATTTATGACTTTGATGAATAAGGTATTTCAGCCCTACCTAGATCAATTTGTGATTATGTTTATTGATGACATCTTAGTGTATTCAAAGAGTAGAGAAGAACATGTTGAGCATTTACGATTGATCTTACAGATTATGAGGGAGAAACAAATGTATGCCAAGTTCAGTAAGTGTGAATTTTGGCTAAATCAAGTAATGTTTTTGGGTCATATGGTGACTAGAAAAAGCATACAAGTGGATCTAAAGAAGATAGATGCAGTAATGAATTGGGAAGCTCTGAGGAATGTATCAGAAATCTAAAGTTTTCTAGGATTAGCCGGATATTAACAGAGGTTTGTCGAGGGATTCTTGTTGTTCTCAACCCCTCTGACAAAACTTCTGAGGAAGAATGTAGTTTTCAGATGGAATGATTAATGTCAGAAGAGTTTTGAGGGGTTGAAGCATCGGTTGACTATGATACCAGTGTTGACTATGATACCAGTGTTAACTATTCCATCGGGAACTGAGGGATATGTAGTATATAGTGATGCTTCACATCAAGTATTGGGATGTGTATTAATGTAGTATGAAAAGGTGATAGTCTATGCATCGAGACAACTAAAGTCTTATAAGATTAATTATCCGGTACATGATTTAGAGCTTGCTATAGTTGTTTTTGCTCTAAAGAAATGAAGACATTATTTGTATGCAGAGACATTCCAGATATACACTGATTATAAGAGTTTAATATATCTGTTAAGTTGGAAGGAATTGAACATGAGACAGAGGAGATAGGTAGAGTTATGGAAAGACTATGACTGTACAATTAAGTATTACCCAGGAAAAGCTAAAATGGTATCTGATGCTTTGAGTAGAAAGTATAATAGCAATGTAGCTCAGATTCAAGTATTGAGATTATCGAGCTTAATTCTGTTGAGATCTCTGAATGTGGAGTTAAATCTGGAGCAAGATGAGTCATTAGTTGCTATATTGGAGCTAAGACCGATGTTGCATGATAGAATCAGAAAGGTACATAGAAAAGATCCTAATATGGTGAAACTCATTGAGAAATTAAAGATGAATCTGGATTCTGAGTTTGAACTGAGAGATAAGACACTGTGGTTGAAGCAAAGGCTATGTGTGCCCAATATGGATGAGTTGAGGGAGGAAATTTTAGAGGAAGCTCATGTGACCACTTATGCTATGCATCCTGGTACTACCAAGATGTATAACACGCTGAAGGAACATTTCAAGTGGCCTGGAATGAAAAAGCAAGTAGCGGAATATGTTTCCAAGTGTATAATTTGCCAACAGGTTAAGGCTGAGCATCAGGCTCCAGTTGGAAAGTTACATTTGTTCCCTATTTTGGAGTGGAAATGAGAACAAATTACTTTGGATTTCATTACAGGATTGCCAAGAACTCCGAGGCAGAATGATGCGATATGGGTTATAGTGGACCGATTGACTAAGTCGACCCTTTTTTCACTAGTGAGAGAATAACTCACTAGACCAATTAGCTCGGAGGTAAGTGAATGAGGTGGTTAGATTACATAGGATTCCAGTGTCCATTATATCAGATAGGGATCCCATATTTACTTCTAGATTTTGGAAGAGTTTGCAGTTAGGTATAAGCACAAAGTTAAACTTTAGTACTACATTTCATCCTCAAACAAAAGGACAAAGTGAGAGGACAATTAAGACTGTTGAGGATATGATCAAGGCATGTTTGTTGGAGTTTCAAGGAGCATTGGATCAATATATAGCATTGATTGAATTTGCTTACAACAACTGTTATCACAATAGTATCAAAATGGCACTATATAAGGCATTGTATGGCAAAAAGTGTCGACCTTCTCTATATTGGGATGTAGAGGACTTGAGAATGATTGAAGGCCCAGAATTAATACAATATACTTTGGACAAGATGAAACTGATCCGAAGCTGGATTAAAGTGGCTTAAGATAAACAGAAGAGTTATGTGGATCAGCATTAAAAGGATATAGTATACAGTGTAGGGGACAGAGTGTTTCTGAAAGTGTCGCCTTGGTGAAGAGTGCTGAGGTTTGGTAAAAAAAGCAAGCTGAGCCCTGGTTATATTGGTCCTTATAAAATCATTGAAAGGATAGGACCATTGGCATACAAGTTAGTTTTACCAAATGAGATGTCTTAGTTATATAACGTATTTCATGTGAGCATGCTTATAAGATACCAATTGGATCCAACATATGTGTTACCGGCTCAAGAGATTGAGGTTGCTAGTAATCTCAGTTATGTTGAGGAGTCGATCAAGATAGTCGGATCTTAGATCAAGCAGTTGAGGAATTGAGTAATTCCATTGGTTAAAGTCCTTTAAAGGAATTAATCGACTGAAGAAGCAACCTAGGAAATAGAGGATCATATGTGGAGACAATATCTCCACCTATTCGAACAATTAGGTAAGAATTTAGAGGACAAAATTTCTTTTAGGAAGGGAGAATTATAACATTTTGTTACCCATGTTAAGGCTCAAATAATGTATATATGAGTTTAATGAGAAGTTAGAAAGTGCATTTCATGTTCATACATAATTTGGTATACACATACACTTGAATATTGAATTTTTGCACATTAAAATGATTATACAGGTATTCATTGACATTTTTCATGTATAATTGATTTATAAATGTGATTTTATTGAGAATTGTGATTTTTATATGTTGAAAATTCATTTGGAGAGTATAAATTGTTGGATTATAATTTTTGGTAAAATTTGGACTAGGAAAAATGACAAGTGGCAAGACAATTGATAAATGATAGTAGAATTTATTGTCCTATGGCAATGGAAATTTTGATAAATGACCTTGTGATTTATTGACAAGTGTCATTAAACATTGGGAGACAATTGGAGTAGGAATTGGAATTGATTGAACTAGTTAAATAAGAGAACCTAATTTAAAGCCTTAGAAATTGGACAAGTGACAACTGCCAAGCTAAGTCTTAGAGCCCACGTTTCTTCTAACTTGAAAGACCAAGTTAATTGTTTTGTCTTGTTTTCTTCTTCTTCTTCATGAATTTCTCCATTTTCTTCATGCTTCTTCACCTTCTTCATGAGTTTTGTTGCCAACCTCCACCAACGTTGAGCCTAGCTCTCTCATCTTTCCCTTGCTACTCTTACTTTGTTGGCTCATCGATTTGTCACAAGAAAACCGAACCTAATCCACCTTCAAGTTGATGATTGTGTGACATGGGAAATTAGGGCTTCTTGTGATGTTTTAAGACATTGAAACTAAATCAAGTAAGTAGCATGTTAATCTTTATGGGTAGTGTTAAATGAAGCATGCATGATGATAGTTAGAGATTAAATGGTCATAAAATGATGTTGTATGTATGCTAAACGTGAGTGATGACATGTGTATGTAAATGCCTTGCTTTTGTATATGTGTATGATGATTAATGACCCATAAATTGTTATAAAGATGATTTTGAGGTAGAATGATCATTATAATGGTGTTCGATGAGTGCAAAAAATTAGTGATGAATGGGTACATGTATATATTTTGTTTTTAGGTGTTTTTAGAAATGAACTCAAATAAGTTTAGAGCTAAGGAAAAGGTGTAAGGTGATGTGATATAGAGAGGATTATAATTATAAGTTTAAGATGAAGTGAAAGTGTTGAAAGAAGATGAAAAAGTGCAGCAGAAAAATGAAAAAAATGCAACAGAAAAAATGAAGAAGTGCATAAAATGATGAACATATGTGAATGATGTTATGTTTTTTTATGTCTATGTTTATTCATGGATTTTGATTTGTTTTTGATCAAGTTGAGCTAAAATCTAAGTGAGAATGAAGATGAAAAATGAAATAGAAAATATTCAGAAAGTTTGATAAAGGATTGTGATAATTAGAGTTAAATGAAGATTAGTGAAGTAGACAAAATTGCAAAAAAAATGTGATTTAGAAAATTATGGAAATAGGTTATATTTTTGGGTTATAATCAATCATGAAATTGAGAATTATGTATAGAGAATATTGAACTGAAAGTTGAGGTATAAGAAAATGATCAACTTGAAATGATAGAATTTTGGCAATGTAGTGTGTTGGAGTATGTTATATAGAGTGTTTTTATTGAACATGCATTTATATTTGGGCCATACCTTGATCTGTGAATATTCAAATTAGATGGATTTTGATCTATATGAAACAAGATACATACGTCTAAAATTTTTAATAGAAATTGAATTTGAATTCTGATATTAATGGTCTTGAAACTTTGCTTAAAGTTTAGTTTTGGCTTAGGTTGCAGCACTACCCGTGACAAAAATCATGTCTTGTGGTTATCGAATAAACCGTATTGATGTAGGCTGAATTAGACAAAGTTGTTTTCATAGAAGTTGTATCTTAGTTTCTTAGCTTTCAATTTGTATAAATTTTGTAATTTTGGATATTTTAATTGAGAGATATGAGTCGTACAAATTTGAGTGCACAATCATGCAAATTTGAGTGCACAATCATGCACTAGACAAAATTTTGAACATACTCAGTCTGAAGTATTTTGAGTATAGCTCTTGGAATACTAAACCAAATTGTATAATATTGGTGTCATTAGAAACTTAATAAATAGGAGAACAATTTTATTGAAGGAAGTATGGCTAAATTACTCGATTTTCCTTGTCAGAATGATCATGCAAAGTGGACCTTAAAGTCTATTTTTAGAAAAACCTAGATGATCAAATGAGTTATGAAATTAGATTCAAATTATTTTATAGAGTTGCAAAACCTAAGTACAAATTATACTTATGTGAGTGTTTATATATGAATGATTATGTGAGGAGAATAATGGAAAGATACCTAAGATTGTCATTGAACATGCATTGTACATAATCCATATGTGTACATAGGTGCATAAATGTGTACGTGTATAATTGTGCAAATTTGTGACATGTGTAAATATATATTTTGCATGATATAGAGGAGCATTTGCAACATTCACATCTAGACATTGCTAGTACTTTGAGGCAATAGCTTCTGGAGCGACTGTGAGTAACCTAAACAGTCTCGCTTAATTATTTGTTTGCTATAAATTATGTTCTAAGTTATCTTTGAATATGGACTTGATTGTGTTGATTCCAGAGACTGAAGGTCCGGAGGCTTCTGATGCTTGAATGTGATATTTGAAGGGCGTATTTGAATGTGAAGAAATAAGTGTGAAGAAATAAGTGTTACTTAACACGATTGTTGAATGCCAAACCAAGTTCTGATGATAAATGTGAATGAGACTATGAATGTGATTTATTGAAACAATGATTGATTGAATAAGTGTGATGCATTTCATTACATGAATGCATGATTAGATAATGAGAATTGTGACTTGAGTAGCCACCAAAAATGAGCTTAAAGCCCGGAAAGTGATTAAGAGTTGAAGGCTCACTATGTATAATGAGCCTTGTATCCCTAACGGACAAGGGGCAGTATCAATGAGCCTGGTATCCATAATAGGTACGGAACAGTTTAAGCACTCAGTTACAACAACATAATAATCGAAAGTGAGTCTCAAAAGCATTGCATATAAATTTAATATGTGTGTTTCACTGACTGGAATATATTGTGGTCATGTATTTGAATGAGAGTGGATATGTGAAGTAAATGATATATGATACTATATGCTAAATGAAAAGATGTGAATTGTATGTTTACATGTGTTGATGTGTTGTATCAATTGAGTGAACTATCGAGGATGGTTACCTCATTGAGTTTGCAAAACTTACCAAAATTGTAACGTTGATTTTTCAGGATTGGGAGATGACATCAATGATATAGAGACTCTACAAGAAGCATAATTCTTGTCCTTTTGGGAAGAAGAAATGACTCAATGATCGGTCAGAGACTGAAGGATTAAATAGAAATTTTTGTATAATTCCTTTTTCTTGTAAGGTGTTTTGAATTAGGTTTTGGGATGATGTACATATTTGGATGCTTTGTAAAGCTACAATGTACATATTCGGTTTTTATGAAATGAAAGGAGGAATTCAGTTGGTTTTTAAATGTTATGTCTTTTCTTTATGATACCTTATAAGAGATTATAAATGATGATGCCATAACTAAGTGATTGTAATGACTGCTCTAACATCCCATTATTGTAGGTTATGTACTGGAATGTCCTCAGGGTGTTCCGATATATACTCTATGGTAATGGGGTGTTACATAAATCTTGCTCAACATAAGTTTCCAGAACTTCTTCATGCTCAAAGTGATAGGCTTCTAGGCATAAATGACTTTAGCAACATCCTTAGTAAACTTATAGTTGCCATTCAATCTCAAGATAGGAATATCTTCTGGGAGGTCTCTTATGACTTCAACTAGTATGCAAATCTTGTGAAAATTTAATCTTTTTATTTCATCCACAGTTTAGTCTTTGTATAGAGGCTTTTTAAAACTTTTTTTAGTTAATAGATAATAACACTTAAGGAAAGTTTTTTAGTAGTTTAATATTTTGTTATACTCAAAATTACAAATATAGATATGAATAATACTAAACTAAAAATAAGATATAATTCCTTTAATAATTTAAATTTTGACAAAATTGTAGGAAACAATACCATTCTATTTGATTTTACTTTGTTATTAAGGAAAATGACTTGATAAGTGATGATTTAGTCATATTCTTAGTCCCAACTAAAAAACTCATAAAGAAGCACTGAATGGGATGCAACCTAATGATTAGGTGCTTTTTTTTTATTAAGTAGTTTGTAGGATTTTTATTATAAGTTTAGTTATTTTCATAATCTTAGTTTTATGATCCTACTTTTGTTATTTGAGATTTGATGAAGTTCCACAAGCTATAAAGGCAACATCACTACTTATGTTAGAGTAGAGAAGATCTCACTAATACTAGGTGGATATTAACAACGTTGGATAAGGTTGAAAATCCTTTACTATTAGGAGAGTACTAGTTATCCTTACCTTATCTAATTATTTTTCATATTTTTCATTGTTCATCTATGTTTTGTACATTAAGGAAAATGTACAATGTAAATTTAGGGTATTGAGAGACTTAGCAATCAAGTTTGTTAATTTTGTTATAATTATCTTAATAAATGATATTTCAGAATCTTTTCTTAAAAAAGGGATATTGATCAAAATGATTCTATAAGTTTGGTTGTGATTATGATTCAGTTTATTATTGTTATTTTGATTTGAGTTATTTAGGCAAAGGTTTATGAGCTTTCATTATTAAGTTGATTTAAATTTAATTTATTGATTTTGAGAATAGATATTTAATTTGCATTATGATACTTTATGTATAATTTATATATACATTGTGAATTTTTTTTATCATTTTCATTATCCCATAGATATATAAAAGAAAAGAATACGTGAATAAAAGGCATAAATAATTTCACTCTATTGGTTTTGGACTAATGACAAGGTCAGAGGTAAAGAGTGGTGCTAGTAGTTATTTAAAATAGTGACCTAGTTAAATAACAGCGGGTATTCATAATAAGGTGTTAACTCTCGCGTCAAAAGCCTAACTAACTTTTCAAACAAGCTTTTAAATTCTCCTTTGTTATTTAAATTTAGTATTTTGTTTTAATAAGAGGTAGAAAATGTTTAAAGGTTTTAGCATTTTTTCTAATATATGTTCACTTTATACATTAAGTGGAATTCTATGAATTAAGTTGAAATTTAAAGAATTATACAGTGGATTGGATTTATTTATAATTTGATTCAAATAACTGCTTAATAATTCAATGAGCTTTTCAATTGAATGAATAATGAAGTAGAACGATGGATATCTTAGATTTGTTTAATGTTATTTCTTATTAAATTAGGAGTAATGAAATTAATTTGGTTAAGGGCAAGAAAATGCTTAAGTGTGGGGAAGTTGGTAAGTGGTGATTTAGTCATATTCTTAATCTTATGTTTAAAATTTATTTTTTTTGGAAAATAAATGGAATTAATAAGGCCAGAAGGCCAAAATTACATAGTTTATAAAAGGAGTTTATAAAAGGAGGACTCAGTCTCCAAGCTTTAACTACTCAAATTACAAGTTAGAAAGATAAGAATTAACAAGTTCAATGCCTAACTGAGATGTTTAAACGATCCAATTGGCCAACGTGAAGTTTGAGAGCTTTAGTTTAGTAACCCTAGTTAGTGATGCCTTCTCCACATACTTTTTTTATCCTTAACGTAAGTGTCATACTTCATTAGGAAGGGTCCTAAAATATCCTTTTATTCCTTTTGCACCATATCTAATAGATTCAGCAAGACCAAGCTAGTTGGAGGAGTAAGTTGTTCTCTGCATTTATCCCTAGAGGATTAATGATCTAGTGAACTAAGTTATTCCATGTAGTAGGTGGAGCAAATACTTCACACATTGATAAAATGCTCTTCCATATTTGGTTAGTAAAGGGACAATGAAATAACAAATTCTCCGAAGTTTCATAATTCATATTGAAGAGTTTACATCTAAGCAGTTGAGAAGATGGTAGAAAAGCTTTACTCATTTTATATGTTGGTAACTTGTCAATAACAAAAAGCCATAGGATAAAAGAGACCTTAATAGGATAAATCTTACTTTACACCACTTTGCACTAGGGAACAAGATTCCTCCTAGGTCTAAGACTTAAGATGAATGATTTTTTTGAAAATGTACCTGAGGAAATCAAGCTTCAAAGGGCTCTATCCTATAAGAACATATCAGTTAAGTAGTTAGGGGACTAACATCTTAAAATTTCAATGAATTTGTCAGCGAAACACCATTTTCCAAAACTAATTAATAAATTAACTCTAGCTTCAATTAAGAAGAAGAGATTGGCTTCTTATATTTTGGAAGTAGGTAAAAGGGCTCCCTATGGCTCTAGTTGTCAAACCAAAGAAAAAATTTGGAGCCATTGCCAATGGGCTTCTTGGTAAAGGGTTGGACATAATTCCTTAGCTCGAGGATTTATAGAATACTCCATGAAGAATTAGTTCTTGTTTTTTTCCCTCTAAAGACTTTCTCCTCTTAAGTAATATCCAGACACCCATTTCACGTACAATGAGCTTTTCTCATTTACTATTCCTTATATGCATTTAGCAAGAAGAGCTAAATACATATCTTGCAAAGATAGTATTCCAAGTCACCCTTCTTGCTTAGTGAGTTGGATGTCAGACCGTCTTAGTGTCCAATTCCCTAGTCCATAGGAAATTTCTTTAAATTTTTTCTATGTTCTTTAAAAATTTCTTTAGGAGTAAATAGTGATAGCCTAGTAAGTAATATAGTTGGTTAAACATAACTGAAATTAGTTACAATCTCCTTAAGTGATATAGAGTTTTACAATTCCAATTACCTATCCTTGATCTGTCAATATTCTATAACACTTGATAATCATTATAAGATAGTTTCCTAAAGGAGATAGGCACTCCCAAACATTTTATTAAGAGGGATATATGAGGAATACATGTGATCCTTATTATTTCATTACTCAAGTGTTTACAATCCTTAAAAAAAGATAATAGTGCTTTATGGTTATTGATGCATAAGCCTAAAAGGCCACTGAAGGTCATTATGGAGTCCTTATAAGTTTCAGTCAATATCTATTACTGTAGCAAAAGCATAAGACATCGTCTATAAATAAGATGTGAGTTATTTTCTATTGAGAGCATTTCTTGTGGTACCTGAAGCTTCTATAATGATTGATTTTCTTTTTTATTAGCTTAGTAAGGACTTCCATTTCTTATATGAAGAGATAAGGGGATAAAGGGTCCCCTTGACTTAGCCCTCTTGCACCCTGAAAGGTGGTGGTCATCTCTCTTTTCAACATCACAAAAAAGGATAGTTATATAGGATCTAGTTAAGGCACTAAAGAGTTTAAGGAACCCCGTTGATTTTTAAGCACCTAAAGCAATAAGGCCAATTCTAAAGTATCAAAGCCTTATGGACATCCAATTTAATATCACAGTTCCTTCCAAAGCCCTTTTAATCATAAAGTTTGAATAGGTCTTGTGCCATTAGAATGTTATATCCTATATATCTCTCTTTGATGAAGGTTTCCAATAGAGAGCTTATTAAATAAGGTAATGCTTTCTTGAGTATCTCATCAAAAATTTTGGAAATTATCTTGTAGAATGTGATAAAATAAGATATAGGCCTATAGTCTCCAAGTGAAGAGGGACAAGGCATTTTAGGAAGAAGACATAATAGAGCTTTATTCTAAGCTTTTAGCATTTTAGAGCTATTGAAAAATTTTAGAACTGCTTTATTCGTATCTTTACTTTTTGGTGTCAAGCTTTGTAAAAGAAAAAGGCATAGAATACATTAATCCTTGGAGCTTTATAAGGACTAATACTAAACACTACTTTGCTAATTTCTTTTGAAGTGATGGGGTTGAAAAGTAAATAACATTGCTGAGTGGATAAATACTTAAGGGCTGGATTACTTAAATCATTTGAATTTTACACTGAACTTCTTCTGGATCCTATTAAGTTATTAAAATAATATTTGACTAATTTGAGGAGTTATTTCTAGTTTATAGTCATAGCTCCAATCTCATCCTTTAGGTTGGATATATTGTTCCTATTCCTACTAGGCAATAATCTATTGAAGAATAATTTTATACTAGAGTCTCCTTCCATCCAAGTTACCTTTGAATTTTACTTTACAATAGAATTATGTATTTAAAAGGTATAAGATATACTTTTAATGTCTCCTCTTTTAATTTTATTTTCACTCTATCCTTAGGATTCTGATATAGTTCCTTTCGCCTTATAAGTAGCATCTTCTTAGCCCTTTGCTTATTCTTTAAAGAGACGGGAATAGTTTGCAGATGTAATTCTTTGGGCTCTTATTAAATTGCCTTCATTTGTTAAAAAGGATTTATATCCTTGAGTAAGGAAGTTTAGTACTATTAGGATGGCTTTATCAAACCTTTCACGTGATTACATGTACTTAAAAATTTGAATGCGTATTCTAAAGTTTACTTTCAGCCATGCTTTGTATCACAATTAGGCTATGAGCAGAACTCAAACATTTATAAAAATGAGCTAGGCTATTTGGAAATTTTGTTAACTAAACTTGGTTGGTTAAGGCTCTATCAAACTTCTTACATATAAACCATTCTCCTTCCTACTTATTATTCTAAGTAAGGTGATATCCTCTAGAATTTAAGTTACTATCGTCAAATAATGAGAGATAAGATTAGAGATCCGTACTATGTTGATGATTGCATCTACATCCTTTATAATAAAAGGCAAGAAGGGTACAATTGAAATCTCCTAGAATGAACCAAGGACCTTTTCCTAATTGACTACATTCCTTTGGCTGCTTTTATAGACTTTTCCTCTAGAATGAGTAATTGAAGGCAAATCTAAAACTTATCCATATAACTACAAAATTGTTACTTTCCACTTATAAGTATATGCTTACATAAAACTTTATATGTTTAATAATTTGATCAAATTAGGAAAAGAAAAGCCACCATTATTATATCTAGATGGCGATGGGAGTGATTAAAATAAATTTCAAATTATCTAGAATCCATACTCTAGAATAAGCAACCTTACTTAACTTGGCTTTTAGTCGTCCAAAAATCATAGGATTGATAGTATTACTGAGGCCAATTATTACAAATTATCTTTTGGGTTGTTAATACCCCTAGTGTTTAAAGATAGGACACATTTAGCACTAAAGGTTAGCTTATTTCTTCCTTGTTTTATGAGCAGATCTCCTCCTTTCCATAGTTTTGAAGTTCTTAATTAAATTTGCAAGATTATTTGTTATAGAGTGAATAGGAGCTGGTAATGGTATTTAAGCTTGGGATTTCTCAGGTGTATTTTAGAGACATTTTTAAACTTGTAGTAATGCATCCTAGTTGCTTAAGCCTCCCCAATAGCATTTATTAAAGACTTCATATTTTCTAAGGATGAGTTATCATAAGTTGGACCTTCCTTAAAAGGTTCAAAAGCTAAGTTAGAATTTAAGCTAGGCTCCCTACCCTTATCTAAATCTCTAATGTTCTCCTCTTTCATGTCCACTAAAGTTCCTACTAACTCCTCATATTCTCCTGTTTTGAATAATTTCCCTGTTATTGCTAAAAATAGCTTAATCAGGTCTCCACTGATAGGACACCTAAATAGAATCCTCCATATGCTTGTCCCTAAAAGGAGTTTTCTATAGCAGCTACTTAGTGACATGTACATTGATATAGATCTTGGCATATCCAACTCTCTTCTTCATAGAGGTCACCTCATCCATAAATATTAGTTTGTAAATAAAGCTAGATAGGAGACTTAATCCATCTGTTAACTAATATTCCAAAGGAATTTGGTGGAAATTAATCCAAATAGGGACCTGCTTCTATTATATCTCCTTTAATTTAATCATAGGCTTCCACATTTGGAAAAAAAATAGGGAGGATGTTCACAAGCTAGGGGTGATTTCCATAATGTTAATTGTCATAGCTTTGTTAGGTAAATATGAAAAGATATAGATGATCATTATTTAGTAAGACATCTAATAAGTTACGAGTTTTCCACTATTTCAACCCCCATAGTTTGACTAAGGGAAATCCTAGCTGCTTCCCAAAGAAGAATCCTACCATATTTAAAGACAATAAAATTTTCCCTTCTTGAGATTATCTAATGGAAGAGCAAATATCGTAGTTTTATGTATAAAGGAGGGAGGACAATAGTGGAGTATAAAATTGGAGGTATCACTGAACATTGACCTTTATGTGTTAGGAGTTAGTGGCATTGATTTGGCACTTTCACCAACTTCTAAGGATGATGCCAAACTAAGAGCAAGATGAGGAAGAGAGGTGGATGGTAGGGGGAATTCTTTTCAGAACTCTCCCTAAAGTCTGAGGGACTCTCTACAATTACCATATAAGGGAAGTGTTTAGGGATTAAAAAGTTTGTTACTAATAATGGTAACTTTAGGAGGCAGGAAACAATAATAAGTCTAAAATTTCCTTATTAGAGTTGCAGCTTCTAACAAGGGAGGGAGAGAAAAAACAGATAATAAAGGAGGATAAAGAAGAAAACAAAAAAAGATGCTTTAAAAATAATGGAATCCTAGCTAATACCTAAGATTCAAAGGTCATAGGAGAGGGAGAAGTGAAAAGAATTTTGCCAAACCATTATCCTTTATATTTAGTGTTTTTTCTTGTTTTTTTGAGTTTTTTTTACTATTTTTGGTACTTAATTATTTCATATTATGTTTTTAGCTATAATTCTCTTATTTGGACCAAAAGAAACAAATAAGGACAAGTTTTGGAGATATTTTGATCAAGTTATAAAGAAGTTGAAAATTAATATAAGCACCAACAGACCAATGTTGATAGCTATATGCCATTGTTAAGGAAAACATACCCATATTAAAATATATCATGAAAAATAAGTGATTTTGAGTTCTGGAGAGTCATACAGGCATCAATATGTTTATGCTGGGGACTAACGCACCTAAAGTGATGCCATGTTCACATTTTAAGCCTATGTTTGTTATAGATTCAACTAATTTGAATTTTGCATTGAAGTTCTTCTAAAGCCTGTTATGTTGGCAAAATAATAACTGACTAGTGTAAGGAGTTATTTCTAGTCTATAATCATAGCTTTAATCTCATCATTTAGGTTAGGTATATTGGTCTTATTACTTCTAGCCAATAAGCTCCTAAAGAAGAATTTTTTTAAAGCTCCCACCTTCATTTAAGTTACCTTTAACTTTTGCTATATAATAGATTTTTGTATTTAAAGGGAATATAGATATACTTTTAGTGCCTCCTTTTTAAAGTTTATTTCCACTTTATCCTTAGGATTTTGTTACACTTCCTTATACCTAATAAGTAGCGTCTCCTTAGACCTTTGCTTATTCTTTATAGAGTCGAGAACATTTTCAAATGTAATTATTTGAGCTCTTAGTGGATTGCCTTCTTGAAGCAAAAAGGATTTATATCAATGAGTAAGGAAGTTTAGTCTTATCATGATGGTTTTATCAAACCCTGTATATAATGTCAGGTATTTAAAAGACATGAATAAGGTAATCGCAGGTTTACTTTCAGCCTTGTTTGGTATCATAATTAGGCTATGATCAGAACTTATACATTTATAAAATTGAGTTATGCTATTTGTAAATTTTTTTAACAAAACTTAGTTGTTTAAGGCTCTATTCAATTTCTTATGTATAAGCCATTCTCTTTCCTGCTTATTGCTCTAAGTAAGGTGATATCCTATAAAATTCAAGTTAGTATCTTTAATTGGTGAGAGATAAGATTGGAAATCCCTACTAGGTTGATGATTACATTTGCTTCCTTCAGATTAAAAGGCAGGAAAGGTATAATTGAAATCTTCAAGAATGATCCAAAGACCCTTTATTAGTTGATTACAGTCCCTTTAGCTCCTTTCACAAGCTTTCCCTCTGGAATGAGTGATTAGAAGTATATCTTAAACTTATCCATATAACCACCAAACTATTACTTTCCGCTTATGGGTGGATGCCTTGCATAGAGCTCTATATGTTTAATACTTTGACAAAATTAGGGGAAAAAAAGACCACCATTATTCTACCAAAAAGGTGATGATATTTATTCAAAATCAATTTCCAATTATTAAGAAACCATATTCAAGAATAAACCTCCTTACTTAACTTAGTTTCTAGCAGTCCAAAAATTATAGGATTAATGGTATTAATAAGGACAACTATTAAAAGTTATTTTACGGTTTGTTTATACCCTTAGTTTTCTAAGATAGGATAGACATAACACTAAAGGTTAGCTAACTTCTTCCTTATTTTGCAATTAGATCTCCTCCTTTCCATAGTTTTAAAGTCCTCAATTAAATTTTCAAGATTAGTTGTTAGTAGGAGTTGGTAGTGTTATTTGAGCTTAGGATTTCTCAAGTGTATTTTGGAGACATTCCTTAACCTTCAATAATGCATCCTAAGTTGCTTAAGCTGCACCAAAGGCATTTATTAAAGACTCCATATTTTCCAAGAATGAGTTATCCTGAGTTGAACCTTCCTTAAGCGTTTCCTAAGCTAAGTTAGAATTTGAGCTAGGCTCTCTACCCTCATCTGAATCTCTAGTATTGTCTTCTTCCATGTTCACTGTAGTTCCTAACAATTCCTCTTTTTTGGATAATTTCCCTATTAGTCTCCATTGATAAGAAACACAAATAGATTCCTCCATAGGCTTATCTTCATCCATTAATAACATTAAAAGGATTTCCTCTAGTAGTTTCTTAGTGACATGACATATCCAACTCTTTTGTTCATTGAGGTCACCTAATCCATACATACTAGTTTGTCAATGAAGCTAGCTAGGAGAGTCAATCCATCTGTTGACTAATATTCCAAAGGAATTTGATGGAAATTAATCTAAATAAGGACCCGCCTCTGTTGCATCTCCTCCAATTTAATCTCAGGCTTTCACATTGGGAGAAAATAAAGAGGTTTTCATATGTTAGGGGGACATTTCTATAATCTCAACTGTTTTAGTTTTATTAGGTGAATTTGAAAAGAAACATATGATCCTCATTTAGTAAGGCATCCAATAGGTTGTGAGTTTTCCACTATTTCAGCTCCAATTGCTTGAATAGGGAAATTCTACTTGCTTCCTAAAGAATAATCCTACCATAATTTAAGACCACAATTATGTTCCCTTCTTGAGGGTATCTAGTGGAGGAGAAACTACCACAACTACATCCATAGAGGAGGGAGGACAATAGTGAAGTACAAAATTAGAGGTATCACTAAGTACTGACCTCTATGTCTTAGGAGTTGGTGGCTTCAACATGGAGCTTTCACTAACTTCTAGGGATGATGCTAAAATAGGAGCAAGATAAGAAGGAGAGTTGGAGGGTAGGGGGAATTTAATTTAATTTATTTTAGTTTCATTGGGATTCAACTACATGTTCTTAATTATTCTTGAATTTATATTGCTAGCATGTTGATTCATGCACAATTTCAAGCAATTGAGATTAAGGAATATAATAGATGAATAGATCTATCATAATTGAAAGGAGTTGCATATAACCTAAAGATAGGTCAATATAAATCTTTTGGATCAAGGTCAAACCTAAAAGTGAAATTTAAAAATCTAATAATGCAATTATAGGGATTTTAATTAGAAAGAGATTTCAATTGATCGATATAGGATTAGATATTAACAGTTTTGAGAAAGATATTAGCATAGCTGAGAAATTTTCATAGTCCAATGAACTATAAATTAAATTGATTAGTAAAATAATGATTTAGTGAGAAGCCCTAAGGAGGATTCAAATTCCAAGTACCACTGTCTTCTTGGATTTTCTCTTAGTTTAATCTTTATTCTAGTTAGTCAACTATGTTGATTTCCTTTAGTTTATTATTTTAATTTTTAAATTTAATTAAGTACTTGTTGGAATTAAGCCCATGACCCAATTGTTATGTAATAGATTGAACACTTTAGTTTTGTGATTATTAATTTTGATTAATAACATGGCAAATGATTTTATTATCATATTATGTTT
>JANSVA010000005.1:24772545-24818738 GCA_025504915.1 Erythroxylum reticulatum | reverse complement strand
ATAATAATAATAATAATAATAATAATAATAATAATAGCAATAATCACACCTCTGAAATTTTATTAGAGTTACAAGTTAATAATAACATAATTAAATATTGTAAAATAAATATTGATACAATTATAAACTGATCAATGAATTACATTTACTCTTCATATTATACTATAGGGCATTTCTGTCATTAACACTATTTTTTGTTCTATCCCCTACAACCAAACACATTTCTGTCCTTATGACGAAGACAATTTTCTTTGTTCTGTCCACCGCAACCAAATATCTCACTATCTTTAATTCTTGTTCTGTTCCGTCTCGTCCCGTCTTTGCATGTTGAAGACGCTAACCAAGTAGACAGTTCTATTACTGGCCCTTTATTGCAGAAGGTAACTCTAATCACTTCAAACTCCCCTCTTTCTCCATCCACTCAGCCTCCCGCACAACAAAACTTAGAAGACATCATCACAACTTCTTAGCCTTCCCTTTTCAAGAAACACATAGAATCTAGTGGTTAAAGAATCTACTCCAACCAAAAAAAGATTTATTACCGCCCCTTACTCTACTTCCTTTAGTGAGAACTATAGAGTGATCTCTCCATCCATTGAAGTGCTAAAATGGGATTCGAGAAAGTGGTTTAGCATTTTGGTGGGATTTTTCGTTGAAAATAGATCGTCTTTTCCCACATTGTATAGACGGGATTTCAACAATTAAGAAAAATTTGTCAAAAAAGAAGTGCTTATTAATGAAGAATAAGTCTTCTTATTTCAGGTTTCGTAAGAGCACAGTGTCTAGAAAATTCTTGGAGGACAATGGCCTATCCTTGAAAACCCTTCTAGGTCTACTAAAATAGATAAGGAATGAAATGATTATTTTTAGGAATAGAATAGATAAGAAATAGAATGGAATGAGTATTACTTAGGGGGCATTTGGTTTGAGGGTTTGGGAATAAAGGAATGGAATAATTGTAAAAAATAGTATTTATTTTGAGGTTTTCAATTCTAGGGGACTGAATTTATCCCACTAAATTTGGGAATCTACTAAACCCACCAAAGGGGGTGGGTATCAAGGTTTCATTCTAATCTAAGTTTTTATCACGTTTATTTTTTACTCTTTTATCCCCGGCTTTTGCCCTACCATCCTCTTTACTTCCTTATCGCCTCTCAATTCCTTACGATCTCCCATCCTGCCTTATCGCGTCTCATCAAAGAAGGAATTTTTTGTTTTGCGTCTCTAGGTATATTTTCTGAAATCTCTCGTTTTAATTTGATGTTAAATAGAGATAGCCCCAATAAACATATGAAGGGCACATTATTTTCATTTTTATTAAGGGTAAAAATGGTATTATATTATCTTTCATTCTCATTAATGCAACAAACCAAACAACATTATTAGTATTAATATAGAAACCCAAGTTACAAACCAAATATCATTTTTTATTTTTCATACCCATCCCCATCCTCTTCTACTATTATACCCATATCCATAGCCAACCCTGTGCACAAACCAAACGCCCCCTTAGTTTAGTTTATTGCTAAAAACATTCTATGTCAATAACGTAAACTTGGAACAACAAAGGAATAATTAACAAAATGATCAAAATTTCCATTATAGTCATCACTAACTACATTATTATTATTATTATTATTATTATTATTATTAATTTTCTTATTATTCTTAATCTTCTTCTTCTTTTAATTATGATTATTATTATTGGACACCTTGCATATTGCATTCTTCAATCTTTGTGAGTGGTTCAACCTTTTTCTATTTAATGCAAATAATTTTAGAAAATTATCATATGACTTTCCAACATTTTGTAGTGGTTAATTTTTTCATCATATACTTCGTGAATTTGGTTTGAATTATGTCAGCATTCATTATATAGTCGCATTATAGTATAAAATAACATTGGAATGATATTGAAAATAAATTTAACATAGGGCTTTAAATTACTAAAAATTTATTTAGTTGAACAAAGATAAATTTTAGCCCTATTTTAAAAAACTAGACAAAATATTTAAATTTCAACATAATCTTCAATGTGTAGCAAGAAACTTTCTCACCCATCCAAGTATTCGAGAAAGAATAAGACCTAAAAACACAACCATTTGTGTAGGATGATAAAGAATTTTGCCTAAAGCGATATCTCTTTCATCATCTATCAATCCCTCTATCTCACTTAATGCACTATCTAACTCTTCAACTCTTTGTTAAATATACGTTTCGGTCTCAATACTCTTACACAATTTTTATCCCATCTCATTTATGGTATCAACTTGGTAGCAACACTTGGTTCTCCCGTATCAATATTCTTTTTTCTCCTCTTTGTTGAAATGTTTTCAGTTTGTCTTTTAAGAGCTGATGTTTGAGGTTGGGTAAAGGATTCATCTATGTCATGCAAACCATGCTCAACTTCATATTGATCTTCACGACCTGCATTTGTACCACCTAGACCTTCTTACCTTTCCATTTCTTCAAGAATATTTGCAGCAGTTTATGCATTATTTCTGGTTGCACGATATTCTCCATAGATCCCAGTCAATTCATTATAGAAAGGAAAGCTCTTTCTTTGAAATTGAGAAAGTCTTAATCCTAGACTATATATAAGGTCTGGTTTTTAAGTTTGAATTAGGGAGTTTTAATCCTGGACTCTATGTGAAAAAAAGTGGATTCACTTCTAAACAAATTATGTTTATTTTTTCAGTTATCATGTAATAAATCAACTATTTAAATAAAATTCAATTTTGTAAAAGTAGCATTTTAGGAAAAAGAAAACAATCCTGATAACATTTTATGTCATATGTTATGTTCAATTTATATGGCACCTCCATCTTGACTTAGAAAAAGAGAAATTATTAACATGATTTTCAAATAAGCTCTTACTTCTCAACTGGTTTCTCCAATTCAAAAACCCTATTATATTCAATTTGAAGAAATTCAAATTTTGATAATACGGTTCTTCAATCATGATAAGATTAGGGGAAAACTGCAAACAAGGAGGAAATAACAAATGAATATTGTTTTCGATATTTCTAATAATTTTTATAAAGTTTGAGCTAGATATTATTTTAATCAACCATCAACCCATTAGAACACATCCTTTTTGCTTCAAATATAGGTGCGTTGTTAGCTATTTATAGTAAAAGGATCAGTTGCAAACTTGCAAATGAAGACAAAATAGTGCTAGTATAAAGATTCATTTAGCATTACCTAAGAAGAATGAGCTTTTTCTTTATTTTTTTCTCTTTACTTCCAAAGATTAAAGTTACAAAGATCAATAAAACCTAATCCGTCACCCAGTCAAACCCATAAAAAAAACCCATCACCCATGGGAAAGAACAGGAATAACCTACCTAGAAAAGAGGACATATGGTAGAAGGCTGGGGATCATCTTTAGTTATTCCCTAAAGTTAAGATTATCTAAACCTAGGGTTAGTTATTCTATGTATTTTTTCCTAACCAAACAAAGAAATAACTAAGTTTTAAGAATACATAAGGAATAGAATACTTATTGCATTGAACCAAACATGCCATTATTCTTAGTGAAATGCAAAGTTAGTTTAGATTTAAAGGAAGTCAAGTTAAAACACATTATAACTTGGGTGAGGGTAATAACCTCCTCTTGAAAATTGGTCTATTTAAGCACTTAACTATATTGCAAGCTAAATAGGCAAGCGATTTTGTCTAGGTGAAAACACTGCCAAGTTGAAGAGAGTTAGCTTTTCTAAGATCTGCATTGAGATTAAAATGCATTCACAGCTTCCTAAGTCTCTTAGTATTATGAGGTTAAGTGAAATTAAGGAACTACCAAATAATGGTGAGCTACCAATGAAAACCACCCCTAATATGTTAGGGTAAAGTTTGGAGAGTGACTAGAAACACCTTACTAATAGGTTTATCTAAGTAGCTTCAAGGTTTTGAGGATGATCAAATTAGGAATATGTTCTTCATAAGCAAGATAAAGTCTAAGGCACTAAAAGAAACTCTCCTAGAAGTTGAAAGTTGTCTATAGAGTCTCATTAAACCTTAGATAATATGGCTTAGGCTACAACAATTCCTTTGGAAATAGGCTAGGAATCAAGCTCTAGCTCTCACCTTATGACATGCTCAATTGATGTTCAAAGTTATCTTAAGAAAAATATGGTGAAGGAATTCCCTCTGGAATAATCACTAGTTCAAGTCTCTTTGGAACAAAGACTTGTTTAGGTTAAAACACTTACTAAAAAAAACTAAGATATAGGAATCAACACATAATAATCCTACTACAACTTTCATTAAAAGAAAACCTGGCAGAAAATTTAAAAAGAACGGGGAATTGATGTGCACTGAACACACCAAAAAATAAAACCAGACTCTGCACAACTAAATTTTTTTGTAGTAGTAGTAAGTAAAGATTGTATCCACAAAGAGTATATGTTTAGATTTTGTAATAAATAAATCAGTTCTCAAGATGAGAAGGGTTTTCTTTTGTTGAATTTGATTAATAAAAATAAAATAAAACTAAACTATTGAAGTTAGATCAAATCAAATAGTACAAAAGCGACAAAATAAGCCAATAGGTTTTAAATCCAGTTCACGGTTCAATCTTAATCTTAATATGAATGAGCATAATCAATCGTCATATTGTTCTCATACCTCTGTTTGAAACTATTAATCCTAGATTAACAACAAGCTTTATTAACCCTAGTTTTCCCTTAGATTATATCTAATTAAAATAAGCTCTTTGATTACATTTAGCTATCAAATAACCTAGAATAAGCTCTCTTGATTTAATATGACAATCATATTACATAATAGGAAAACAAGTTAATCTATGAAACAACCATATAAGCTCAGATCATTTAACCTATACTATGTTATCCCTAATGATGCTTGACCATTAGTTTACCATAAGTAAATTAGATCTACAATGATTATGTATTGTAATCTAGATTTTGGAAATGGGACATAAATAATCTATTTGAAATGTTTAATTCATTCATACATAAAATCCCAAAACATTAGTCATAGAATAACATAATCAATTCCAAAAGAGAGTGAGAAGTACCCGAACATGTTCTTCAGCCTCGATATCCCCCCTTTTGTGTCCTTAAACTATTTATGCCTCCTTTAGCCTCTGAAATGTCCTTTTATAGTAAAAATTAGGGTTTTGTCATAATACACAGTCAGTTAAATATCGTGTATGTGATTATATGCAAAAATTGTAAGGATCATTAACTTTCATATTCATAGTGAGCTACACAGCCATGTAGCTCACTTACATCGCCATATAGGTCCACATAAGGGTATGTAGGCTGTAAATGTGGCTAAAATGTTGTCTTTGAGCTCTTATATGTTTCTATTAAGTTACATGGTACTGAAATGTTGTCTTCGAGCTCTTATATGTTTCCATTAAGTTACATGGTCCTATACACAGCCATGTGAGTTGCAATAACTTCATTTCTTTCATTCATTTTCAAATCTTCACCCTAATTCATCTTTTTTTATCCCAAAAAGGAAAATAATATTGAACATCAATAGGACGACTCCAAGGATATTTTTTAGCTCATTTTAGTTCTTGTTCTTCCAACTTGTACCTAAAACAAAATATAAACCAAAATAAGTATTTTAAGTACATTACAAAATTAATGACTAAGCACTATGGAGTAAATATATAGTCAATCAAGCACTTATCAAGTTCTCCTACGCTTAGTTTTTTACCATCCTCAGGTTAAACTAAAAATCCAAATCTAAATGCAAATCCAAAGCGCTACCTCATTTTTGAGAATAATAGCCATAAGAAAAGAGGAATAACTTTCAAAACCATGGTTAGAATTAAACAATCAATGTTTTTACTCATGATCAATTAATAAACATTCCCTTCAAAAACTCAGCAATATAGGGGTAGACCTTGAAAAATTGCATTTAACAATAAGATAAATCTATAGTACACTCAAACACCTTTCATGATCAAGACATTCCACGACTTTATACAACATGTCAGTTCTCCACCACTAATGATTCACATGTATAATCATAAATCAAAGTGATTTTCAAGGTTACAATAGGGATAAAGATTAAGGTGAGAAGTATTTGGATTATATAGTTCAAAAGCTATCAAAGCTAGTAAAGTAGGAAAAAACACTTAATGGAATATTAAGTGCAAAAATAAACATCCACTAAAAACTAGGTGCCATCAGCTATGATGAATGTAAAAACCCTATTTCATAACTTAGATTCAAGTATTCACACCACAAACCATATAAATCATAAACAATTAGAAGAAATCACTTACAAAATTTATGATAAACAATACATTATAACTATAAGAAGTGACCCTTCAAAACAACTTCTCTCTAATTTACATCATAATCAATTCACCTATTCTATACAACTTTAGGTGGGAAAACTAACATGAATTATTTTCCAAAACAAATGATTTTCCTCCTTGATAACTTTTTTGATTCTCTTTTTCTTTCTTTTTCCTTTTTTCTTTTTTAATACAAAAATTGACATAAATTATATTAACAATGGAATTCATCAATAAGAGATAAAAATCACATTTCATCAATTACAAAAAACCCACATATATGCACATCCTCAAATTTAAGACTTGGGTTAGACCTTTAGTTAGATTAAAGGCTTGTAATATGGTTAACAAAAAAAAAATGCTAATAAAACCCCTGGGCCTTAATAATTGGGTAAATCATGTCATTAGGTAGGCTATTTGGTTAATATAACTCGTAAAATAAAGTAACTTATATTATTTCCATGTTAATATGCGTGATAAAAATGTGATCATGGGTAAAATTAGGATGTATATGTCATGAAGCTCATATATGAACAAAAGAAAATGAGACTGATATGAATGTGTCATTCTAAACGGTTCAAAATCTCACTGGCCTATGTCTAACGTCTAGTCATTACTCTTCTAAAAAACGTATATTGACCAATCACAAAAGTAAAAATACATGCCCAAGTTGCCATGAGTTGCTCTAGTTAATTCTACTTTTTAATTATAACTATAATTATAAAAGTAACAGAAAAAAAGAATGATTTTTTTACATGCAAAAGCACATAAGAAACAAACTTAAAATCGTATATAATAAATAAGATCCTCTTCCCCACACTTAAAGGTTACACTATCTTAATATAACATTAAATGTAAGAAACGGATCATTCAACAAAAACAACAAATGCGAAAATGTAAAGGAAAAGGAACAAACTCTCCTTAGGTTACCTCCTGAGCAGCGCCTTTGTTTATTGTCGTTAGCTTGACTCTATATTTTCTTCCTCATCATGTGATAATATTTTAATCTCTAAGGATCATAGCTTCTACATTTTTCACTTGAAATTCTTCAGGATAAAGCTTGGGTCGATGACCACTTACATTCAATGTCCTCTATGTTTTTAGACTCTTAATCTCTACTGCAACATGGGGAGAGACATTAGTAATCATAAAAGGATCGAATCAATAAGGATGTAATTTAATTGAAAAATATATTATATCTAGAACAATAAATAAGTATTTTTTTGTCCATCATTAAAGCATTTTCTCAAGACATTAAAAGCTTTGGTGTTCTCCTTAGATGAAAATGCTTCCAGTTTATTTGTAAACTTTCACTCACAATCTTCCTATATTAAAGGGTCAATCATATTAACACAAAAACAAAATGGTCATTTTAGGGATGCATATTGACATAAAAATATTAAAATGAGTAACTTCCCCATCAAATTCCATCGTGGGGGTACCCTCATGAACATTTATCTTAGTTTAGGTTGTGTTATGGATTGGTATCCCTAGAAAGATAGGTATGGAATTATAAGAAGTTTCATCATTCATATCTACCATATAAAAATCAATATGAAACACTAAGTCATTTACCTACACCAAAACATCCTCAATCACTCCATCTAAATAAGCATTAGTACGATCAATCAATTATATGATAACACTAGTTTCTTTTAAAGAGCCTAAATTTAAAGAAACATGTATGGAATAAGGCATAAGATTAATTAATGCACATAAATCTAACACAGTCTATTTAATCTTAGTATTACCAATTTTCCAAGGAATAGTAAACATACCTAGGTCCTTACACTTTGGAGGTATTTTCTTTTTAAAGACCGTAGAAATAGTTTCACCCATCCTAATCATTTCATTACCTCCAAATTTTTTCTTATTGCTACATAATCCTTAAAGAATTTCTCATACCTTGGCACTTGCTTGATCACATTGAATAGTCGTATATTCACCTCAAACTTTTGAAAATTCTCCTAGATATCTTTATTCTTATCCTTATTATTTGACTTTGCTAACCTTATCAAGAAATATGGAGGGTTAGTCTTAACAATAATCAGGAATTTAGCATTTACCTTTTGAGTTAGATGATATATCCCTTTCTACTTAAAGCTCCTCCTCAATTTCTTCTTCTCTAGCCATCCTTTGTGTTAGTCCTCTTAGGATCCTTAAGCTTCCTACCACTCCTAAATGTGATTATACTAACATTCTTCATATTAATATCATGTTGTAATGGTAGTTTTCCTCCTCTTAGGCTTGTAAATAGTTGATAGCAACTACCATTTGTATCACCTAATTCTCTAAATTCTGAATGTTATACTTCATCTCCTAAAATTTAGATTTATTCTCCTACTAAAACTACTGCACATCCTATTGGAATTGCAAAGTGTTAGTTGAAAGAGACTTAACTATATCTTCTAATAATGTACTTGAGTTAGAGGAGGATGCCTATAGTCTTAGTTGAAATTATTATACACCCTTTCACCTATTTAGGAAGTAGTTTTACTACCTATTCCCTCTGTAACTTAGGTTTAGGTGACCTCTCGAACCTGGTTATAAGTCTAAGAATATGAGTTGTATTGTTGGGCAAAATTTTCTATTACAGCATTGACATACTCCATGTTTCTATCTTGTAGAGTTAGACACACATTTATTGCATGTTTGCACAATACCATAGGGTTTTACCCTAACCTATAACAATTTACCTAATAAAGGATGTTAGTTCATCTAAATGATGTTATATGGATGAATTTTTACCTCATTTTCTTGAAAAATATTGTTATAAATGCTAAATTGTTAAGGTTCATTGCTATAAACATGATTAAAATTTTGGCCTCCACGAGAGTCTTTTCATATAGTGCTTCACCACTTGCTGCATCTACCAATCGCCTATCCATAGACAATAATCTTTTGTAAAAGAATTAGATAAGAAGTTGTTCTGTGATATTGTGATGAGGAAAAAAGGCACACAACTTCTTAAAGCATTCTCAATACTCATAAAGGGATTCTCTATAATGTTGCTTTATCTTGCAAATCTCCTTTCTTATGCTAGTTATCTTTAATACTAGAAAGTATTTCTCCAAAAACAACCTCTTAAATTCAATCCATGTGCTCACACTCCCTGTAATCAAATCAAAAAGTCAGTCATTTGTTACATCCTTAAGTGAAAATGGAAAAGCTCTTAACATAATCTACTCTTCTGTCACCCTTAGAGTTTCTTAATAAGACAAACCACTTTAAGCTCCTTGAGATGCTTATGAGTATTCTCACCTACAAAACTATAAAAGTTGTATAAAAGATGGATTAAGTAAGACTTAAGCTAAAGAAAAACATGTTCAACAAAATTTGAAAAAGTCATACATAAAGGCCTTTAAGTGAAATCTAAGGCAGCCAACCCTCTTAGAGTTTTGAAATTGGCCACGGCTTTCTCAAGTTTAATTCCTTGTTGTATTCCTAGAGTCTTTATGGTTTCCCTATGCAACCTTCTCAGTGTCCTTTTAATATTAGGGTCAAATTTTATAGGGTCTTGATGAGGAGAACTCGTCACTATACATAATAAACACTAACAAATATAAAAAGATCATGAAATAACTGTAAAAAATAACTATACAAAAATATATATACAATTTACCAATTAAAATTCAAAAACTAAAACTAAATCACTTCACTCACAAAAATGACGTCAAATTTTTTTATGCATGCCAAATACACTAGAAAATAAAACCTAACTCTACACGACTAAATTTGTAGTAGTGGTGAGTAAAGATCATATCCACAGAGGGTATTTGTTTAACTCTTGTAATGAATAAACCAGTGTCTAGGATTATGGGGTTTTCTTTGAATTTGATTAACAAAATAAAATTAAACTAAAATATCAAAGACAAATCAAATCAAACAATATAATAGTGAAAAAATTAACTATTCAAATCTAGTTCATGGTTCAATCTTAACCTTCACATGAATGAGAATAATCAATCTTCATGGTGTTCTCGTACCTCTGTTTAAAACTATTGATTGTAGAATAATAACAAGTTTTGTCAATTCTAGTTTTTCCTTAAAGTGTATCTAATTAAAACAAGCTCTTTAACCAGGTCTACGTATCATACAACCTATAATAAGCCCTCTAGATTTAGTGTGACAACTGCATTATGTTATAGGAAACTAGATTAATATAGGCAATAACCACATAAGCTCACGTCATTTAACCTATATTATGTTATCCCTAATGATGCTCTACCATTCATTTACCACAAGTGAATCAAATGTACAATGATTACGTATTACAATCTAGATTTTAGAAATAGATTCATACAAAAATCCCAAAACATTAATCATAGAATAACACAATCAATTTCAAAAGAGAGTTAGAACAATACTACATGATTGAGAAATGACTAAACATGATTGTCGGCCTTAATATCCCCTTTAAACTGGAAGGATGAAGGTTAACTCCTTATAGCTCTCTAAAAGTAGGAAATTTTCCCATTTTCTTGTATCTAAACTCTTCATGCCACCTTTGGCCTCCTAAATGCACTTTTATAATAAAAATTAATAATTATAATACATGGGCGTGTTGGTGACCATGTATGTCAAAGTTATAAGAATTGTGAACTTACAAGTGCATATTAAGTTGTATAGCCAATTACACTGCCATGTACATATAGGTTATTAAGGTGTTTGAAATGTTTTCTTCGAGCTCCTACAAGCTTCTAGTGAGTTAAAGGGTCCCATACACCACCGTATAAGTAGCAATAACTTCTTTCTTTCAGTTTTTATCTTATCTTCACCCTAATTCATCTCCTTCTTATTCCACAAAGGAAATAAGATTGAACATCAATAGGTTGGCTCCAAGAATATGTTTTTAGCTCATTTTGGTTCTTGTTCCTATAACTTTTACCTAAAAAATATAAATAAGTATCTAAAGCACATCATAACTCTAATGATTAAGCATGATGGAGTAAGTATATACTTAATCAAGCACTTATCATGCCCCATCCCTCAACTCCCTCCACATCCTTATGATCCTTGCTTAGAAAGTTTATAAAAATGATTTATGACTATTTGCTCTTTAACAATTTTTTCTAGTTGATATGTTGGAAACCAAAATCAAGGAGAACAAACTCCACTCCATTAAATTATTGTTTGGTAAGAACTCGTTAATTCTCTCTAATTACCAATACTATCACAATACAAGAATAATAATTAGTTCTAATCTGGATAGAGTGTTTATCAACCAAATGACAAGCTCTGATCAATTTGTGAATTTTTTAATCAATGTGGCATAGAACCTTAACTTTATTGGAGTTGCATTTGTTTATACAACTAACTATGAATTTCAAATCAACATACTTTAGGGAGATATATCCAATATTATCCCTAATATGAATTTCCCTTAGTTAGTGATAGGATATTTCAATAGTACAATATCATCTCAAAAGGCTGAGTGTGACAGGATCAGTTATAAGAATAGGAATAAGGAGTTTAAAGACTATCTTATTAGTGCAGCTTTAACAGAAATGCGATATGATAAGGCTTTCTACATTTGGAGAAACAAACATATAGTTAGCTAGCTCATTAGGAACAAACTAGAAATGGACTTAGTTAATCACCTATGGCTCTCTAGATTCTCCAATAATGCACACTTCCACAATTCTTTATGCTTAAACCACTCTCCTATTAAGACTGAGCTAGGAAACAGCTAGGTAAATTTTATTTCCCTTTTATATTCAATAATTTTCTCACTAACATGAATGGTTTTGGAGAATTAGTTATAAAAGGTTTGAGTTTCTAGGTTTTGAAGTTTAAAAATGTATGAGGAAGCTCAAAATTATGAAGGTTGAATTAAAGAAACTTCATTTTTGAAAGGTAAAAACTCAAATTCATCTATTTTTTATGCTAGGGAAGAACTTGGTAACATTCAAAAACTAATGGAACAACCAATTGATGCAGAAGAAGAAATTAGCTCTAAAGACCTTTAACTAAGCATTTGCAAACCATTAATATCTTTTGAAACAAAAAGCTAAATTTAACTAGTTAAGGGAAGGAGATAGGAACTCCAATTTTTTTTAATTATATCTTAGGCAAAAGAAACTCTAAAAATTTTTGCTTTAACTGTTGCTAATGGAATTACTTATATTAAAAAATTGATGCCTAAGGATTTAACATTCAACCACTTTAAACATCTTCTAGGAACTTATAATCCTTCTTACTATATTCTTAAATTTATCCCAGGGATCATCTCTTACCAACTCAAAGATTATATGACTAAATATGTATCATAAGAACACTAAAAATTCCTTAAGACCAAATGGGCACATTTCTTCCAAAAACATGATACTTAGTAGGAAATATGGTGATAAAGGTAGTCCAAGAATTCTTCAAAAGTATAAGGTTACTGTCAACAATACTCATATATACCTAATTCCTAAAACACCGAATCCTAGTCTCTTAATGATTTTAGGGCTATATGATATTGTAATATGATCTATAAAATCATTTTTAACGTTCTTTCTTTAAGAATCAAGAAGGAATTAAAGGTATTTATTAACAAGAGCCAATGAGCTTCCTTGTAAGGCAAGTCTATTAAGGACTGCCTCTAATTAGCTTTAAAATTATTTAAGGGATACAAGAGGGAAAAGTTAACAAGGGGTTATTCCCTGAAAATTGACTTCAAAAGGACATAGTTAGTTAGACATTCACCATAGACTCTCTATATGCTTTTGGATTTCTCCAACTTTTTCCATCCTAGTTATGGTAAGGATATTAAAGCATTAGAAAGGGCAAGGGATTCAAGTTATAGGGATCCTATCTTCCCTTACCTATTTATTGTTTACATTGAGGTCCATACTAGCCTAATCATTCATAGGGTTAAGTGAGGGAATGAATTTAAATATCACCATAAATGAAGTAAATTAGGACTCACCAATCTCTCATTTGCATACGATGGTATACTTCTATGTTGGGCCAACTGTGTCTCCATTGACATATTAATGGATCTCTTAAACACATTCATTAAGTCTTTTATCCTTACCCCCAATAAGCATAATGGTTGTATATACATGTCTTCTAACTCTTCTAACCATAATGTTTTTCTCTCCTTTAGTTCAAGGCTAAATGATCTAAACTTGCCTTTTAAATACCTTAATATTTCAGTCTTATATATGAGACTAACCTGCCAAGATTGCTTACCAAATTATGATTCCATTAATAGGCACATCAACTATTAGAACAACAATTTTCTCTTTTATAATCTTGTAACTTATCGTAGCAATTCTCGATAGCCTTTATACCTATTGGTGAATCACTTGTATATGCCATAAAGAATAATAAAAGAGCTTTAAAAATTATAAAACATTTCCTCTCTATGAAGCATCATGGTGCCAAGGTCAAATGTTCAAAGATTAACATTTCTAAAAAGAAAGAGTCGTTGGAATTAAGCGTATAAGAAGCATAAGTAAGAAGATCCTAATTAAGTGGATATGGAATATATTCACAAATTTAGGGTCATTATGCGTTATCTGGACGCTTGTCTATATTTTAAAGAACCAAAGCCTAATGTAATCATGGTTATTCATGTACTTCAATTAAAATTTAAAACTTAGAAGCCAAATTTCCTGAGGAACTAAAAGCATAATAGGAATTGGTGATAAAACCTATTTCTGGTATGATATCTAGAATGATTTGAGACCCCTACGTAACATTCTAGATTTAGAGAACTTGAAATTTCATGTCCCTATGAATGTCAAAGTTAGTTGGATCGTATATGATGGCATATAGAATTGCAATTTTAAAAGATATCCCTTATACAAAGAACATAAACCTAACTACCTCGACAATACTAATATAGAAAGAGAGGTCATAACTAAGATAAGTTCACAAAGAAGTCATACTTGATCCTATTTAGAACCCCTTTTTAGAAAGCCTCTTATACTAAGTTAGTATGATTTCCTAAATATTGTCATAAGGCATCCTTTGTTTTGTGTTTAGCCATTAGTATGATTTCCTAAATATTGTCATAAGGCATCCTTTGTTTTGTGTTTAGCCATTAAGAAATTATAGAGAACCATTGACATACTAAAAGGAATCTTCATACCTAATTCCTTATGTAAATTTTGCAACTCAAGTTACTTGAGTCTTGTCTCAATTCATAATATGGACAGAGAGAGTTAGGTTCACTTATCAAGGTGATCAATAGGTTTTAAGCTTTTAATTAGTTTCAACAATTATGCTCTTTAGAAGGAAAGAAATGTGAAGTGCATTCATTCAAAATATTCACTCAATAGTCCCTAAAATGGATAAGAGAATTGATTCCAACCCATAACCCAAAAGTTGTAAAGTTCTAGTGGCTGTATCCATAGAAATAGCTTAGAATTTTATGTTGAGGCTTCACCTCATGCTCCCCAGATTTAATCCAACTATATCACTTTCTATTGAAACATTTTCTTTTTGAAAAAATGGTGCACATGTATGACTTGCATTTTACCTACAATTAACATTCCATTTTACTAGTATTTCCTATCATGCTTTAAGTAGTTTTTAAAAAAATTTCATTTATAATTTAAAGAAAATCTAAGATTTAATATTAAAAGTCATTTTTCTACAAACCAACAAATGTAAATAAAAAGAAACATAATAATTGATTCCATCATCTTTATTTTGGTTATCTAAATTAAATGTCCAATTTAACTTCTTCATATGATTTCCTTTTCTTACATCATGTAAATGACAAACACTATTCACACAAGTTAGATGTACAAAATAAAGCAATAACATAAGAAGTATAAGAACATTGCACCTATAAATCTATAAAGTTTTATTTTTGAAATCTATACATTTTAGAAATGATTTTTGGATGCTTGCTTGAAAATTTATTACCATTAAGCTAAAAAACATTTTTAAATAGAATTCTATTGGTAGATAATTTTTGTAAAAGTTATTTCAAAACATTTTCTTCTTATAATAAAATAATATAATAAATTTGAACATTTAATTTAAGGATAATAGTAAGATGACATGTTTATTTTAAAGAGAGAAAAAGAAAACATACCGTTGGAAATCATCTTTTTTTTTATAAAAAGAAGATGGTATCTCCCTAAAATGCAGCTTAGAAAATGACTCAAAATTTTTTAGTTAAATATGGTTTAATACACTTGATATACTGGAATAATATAATATAATAAATTATAGGTATTAGGCAATTTACGCCTTCGGTAGAGTATTTTGAGAAAAAGTTTATAGAGTAAGATTTACATATCAACTAAAGCACTCCTAATCTTTCTAGATTTATAGACTAGCAAAGGAAATCTAATTCATATAAGCATTATAGAATATTTATAACTAAAGGTGACTTTTAGAGACCTTTACCATATAAGATGGTGAATTTTACTTAAAGAATTGATAGCAAGATGGTCTAAATCACTTTCCTTTTTTAAAAAATAAAGAAAATATGAGTTAATATAAATAAAGTTACAAACAGTGTAGTAATACTACATAATATAAGAAAACAACCATATAAAATGTGTTAGACAAACTAGGTAATACAAGAAAACAACCATATGGAATGTGTTAGACAAAAGACGTTGTTTTTAACGTAAAACTATAGCAATAACTCACAATTGAGCTAAAGCATTAAGAATAAGAATGATTATAGATACTTAAGGTTTGCTTAATATATAGCTCATCATCGCAAGCGTTATTTGTTGCCTTGTATTTAGTTCTCTTTGTAATTCTCTCATATTTCTTTCTTTCCAAATATAAAATGGAAATGCCAAAAGAGATTCTAAATATGATAACATCATCCTTACATCTCTAAGTCAATCTAACGCTTTAACCAACAACATTGGACTAAGTATTCACTGAACATAAAAGATTATTAATCATTTATATGGTTTGAAAATTTTGTTTAGTAAACTCACGTTGAAACAATAAGTGTGCAACAAAAATAGTATAAATAGAAGTTAGACCACAAAACTTGTCTTTAGTAAAGACTTGTCCACTTATAGCCAATCATATAATCAAGGAAACTCTTAGAAAAACCTGCTTATACAATACAATTTTATATTAATATACTTTGGGAGACTTAACCCTTAAAATTTTCCTTTTAAGACTGGTTGGTTAAGGATCTTAAAGAATGCCTCAACCAAATATAATTATCTATATTAGTAGAAAATGGGTGAAAGAGACAAGTAAGCCTAAGTAAATATTCTTTTATGCTTAGATTAAGATTTTAGATATTATCATGAAACACCACTCTAATAGTGGCTAGTATTGGTATCGTACTTCTCAAAATTGAAAAATCAACATCATTAACAAAAGGTCCCAAATAACTCCAGTTATTAAGCCAAAAGTTGGTAGTAGATCCATTGCATAATCTCCTTTTAATCAAAGTTTTCACCTGCTTCCTAAACATGAGAATATTGAGCATTATCTAGCATAAGTTACATTTTATAGAATTTTATCAGAAGCTATCACATATTTAAATGATATGAATTTACTCACTTCATCTAAAGAGATTCCTTTTCCTCTAAAATCCTCCATAATATCCTAGCCATCCAATTTTTGTTTCTTATCTTGCTAGAGGCTATGTCAAGCCCTCCTTCATCTTTAAGCAAACACAAAATCTCCCAATTGACATTAACTTTAAAGTTTCCAACTGTTTGACTAACCCATAAAAATTTCCTAAATAACCTTTCAATTTTTTTCATTAGGCTCTTGAGGAAAAAATATATGATGATCAATAAACATGCTATAAATTTAGAACTAAATTGATTAATTGGACCTTACCAATATGAGTAAGGCTCTTTTTGCACCAAATGATGATTCTCTTCTTAATTATCTATAAGTGACAAGAATTCCCAATAGAAAGGCCTTTTATAAGATAAGTAAATAAAAGTTTATTTTCTTACAATCTTATTAAGTTAGTGATCCAAGGATAATAAGGTTTTTGATGTTATAGATATAAAACTAACTGTTTTCCTTGTTCATTTCCAGTCAAAATAGCTTTTGAAACACCTTAAGGCTTTTATTAAAACACTAATAGAATTTAAATATGCACTACATAAGACTATTAGATCATCAACAAATGAAAGACTGTGAATTTTAAGTTATTTACATTTGAACCAGTACTTCAATGTCTTTTCTTAACTTATCACATAACTCATAATCCTTGATAAGACTTCCATGCCATTTAGGAATAAGTACGGGAATAAAAAATCTCCTTGCCTAAGACTTTTAGCTCCATTAAAGAATCTAGTAGGCTTGCCATTAACCAATACACTATAAGACACAATGGCAATGCATTTTGTAATCCAATGAATAAACCTTGGATGAAAGCCAAAATTATTTAACATATTTATGATGAATCTCCAATCAATAAAATCAAAAGCCTTATTAAAGCCCACATTAAAAGCACAATTCATAAAGGATTACTTTCTATTATAATCTTTGAAAAACTCTTAATCCAAAAGCATTGTATCACCAAATCATTTAAGCCCAGGGACAATGATCTTTGTTATTATCTTATGGATAGTATTACTACAAAAAATAAGCCTAAAATTCTTCAAGAAGCTTGAGTTAGTAAATCAGTGGCATTAAAATAATGAAATTTTTATTGATTTCTTTCAACGTGCTTCCATTATAAAATAACTCCAACATAGCCTTAGTTACTATTTGCTTCAATAAATGCCAAAATTTATGGAAGAATTAAGCATTAAGGCCATCTATACTAGGGCCTTATTAGGATGAAGAGCAAAGAGAGTTTTCTTCTTTTCAGAATATGTAAGAAGCCTGATTAATAAGTTTACATAAGCAAAAAGCACTTTTTAATGATAAAAAGACATAAGAAATGACACTGAAGATGTTTAATTCAAGGAAAAACCAAGAGATGTATTAAAATAATTATAAGTCTATGATAAAAGTTCATAATGAGATGAAATGATAGAACAATCATGCCTCGAAAGTGAGGAAATTGTTTTATAATTTCTCTTTAAAAGAATAGACTTTCAAAAAAAAAAAAGAAGTGTTCCTATCACCATATTAGGGCCATTAAAGCATCAATTTCTATTTATGAGAAAAACAATTAACCTTAATAATTTGCATATAGTCATAGAAGGTTTTCTTCTCCTCCATTTGCCTTAAAGGATTCAATAGGTCTTGATAGAGCATCTGTTGCACCTTATCTAACTTATCCTTAACTGATAGAACAACAACTTGAGGATCATTATATCTTTCCTTTTTTAACACCTTAAGCTCCTTTTTTATCCTCTAAAACTTTCTTATGCAAATACAAGACTTATTCCCCTCAATGTGGTGCCTTATACCTTTTAATATGGCACTCTCAAACTCAAGATCATTAATCAAATCATTATTAAACCTAAATAGAAAATACCTATTCTTTTTTAATTTGAGTCCACCAATGACTATATAAGCAAAATCATAAAACATTTTATTCCTAAATGTAGCTACACTTTCTTGAAAGTTGTTCAACCAAAGACTATTTACAATAGGTCTATCAAGTTCTATTCTCAAAAACCATATCTCTTGTTACTTATTACTTTATATACAGTACTACCTTTGCATTTTCAAATCAATGATGCCTATATTCGAATGATTGCTTTATGAAGAGTTGCCTTTAGCTTCCAAAGGATATAATGTGCTATTGAAATTCCTAAGCACCATCTAGGGGCCATTCATGCTAATATAAATTTTCTCAAGCTTATTCCATAAAAAAGTTCTTTGAAAAACAAAGTTAGAGTTATATACAAAGGACATATAAAGATAAATTCTTTCCTGTAATAGCTCAAGGTCTAAGTGTATGATTTGATCAATGATAATAAAGCTTATAACTTTCACTTTTCACATTCTATAAAAAGACGCTCTAAAACACACCTATGAAATACTTATATAATGAAGTCATATGAATGATTATGTGTGGTGAGTCATTTGGATCATCAAATTAACAAATTGAGCTTACAAATAATAATACAAAATGTGAAATGACCTTGAAGAGCCTTGATCTTCATTTGTTCTTATTTTGATCTTCATTTCATTGGTTTTCAACTTCAACTTTTCATTATCAACTTCATACATTATCTTCTTGAGTTTTCGGCTTCATTTTATTCTATTATTTATTTTCATAAAAATAATAAACATATTAGTAGTAATTATATTTTGTTATCATAAAAACATCAATTAGATCCTCCTTTGATTTCATAAAAATATATTGAATGATCTCTAAGAGGAGTAGTATGGCTTCATCCAGTACATCTTAAACATAAAGTAACCAAGATGGTTAGCTTAGTATCAGGTCAAGCATATAAAACATTTTATAGAGAAATTTATTTGAATATTAAGGCAGTGACTTCTAATATGATCAACCATTAGCTTCTATAACTCCTACAAAAAAAATAAGGCTATCTTTGAGCTTTTAGGACTCCCACATAAGTGTTAGTAGCTGAAGATTTTAGTTTAAGTCTTTTATTCTTCGATTAGATTTTTCTAGAGAAACAATAAGTACTCCAACTCCTAGCCATATTGCCAAATATATCCATCTTTTGGCTATTCAAAATAATAATTTCTCTTATCCATACCAAATTAATATAGGAAGTGACTTAGGAGTCTTGAAATTAGTTTTTGAATACTTTTGCATTCCTCTCTTTTTGAATGGAATAGGTGGTACATCCAAATGTTATCTTAAGAAGGATATAATCACCTTCAGATATTTAATGATGTTTCATTGCCTATTGAATGATATTATTACACTTTAACCATTTTATAAGTACGCAATTTAAGAAAGCAAAACATTGGGCAATCCATTCATAATGATTATAGAAGTATTAAGTCTTCAACTAGAGGGCAACTACATAATTACACTTGAATAATATGTGGTTGATCGATTCAGGTTCAAGGTTACACAATTTTAGATAAGGTTGTAGTTTTATATCTTTGATCTTATCAAAGGTGCTTAGCTTGTTCTTTATTAGAAGCCATAATATAAACAAGACACTTAGGAGATTTTATTTAAACCATATCAGCCCAAACCAGAAGACCTTAAGAGCTAGAGCCTTAAGGATTTCCTAATATGTTCTATTAGTGAACAACCTTGAGGAGTGCCTCTTTCAGACAACATGATCTTTAAATGTTTTGATTTGGTAAATAGGAAGGTAGATTATTTAGAATTAGAGTAAATCCCTTTATAACGCATTGACATTCATTGCCTTTTATTATTTTCTTAATTTTGCATTCAATGGTAGCATATGCCTCAAGTTATATGATATAGGAATCATGTGTAAAGGTCCTAAGTCAAATTAATTATCATACCATAACCATGTGTTATTTTCATCACTTATTTTATACTTCAAAATTCAAACAAAATTTATCCCTCATCAATAAAATTTGAATCAATGTCCTAAAGTTGTGACTTCTAGACTTAACACGTAATGGCCATAAATTCATTTTAATCTATAACAATTCTTTATCTATAAGAACTCTTTAGATTTTTTTATCAAGTATAACTTTTTCCATTAATTTAATGAGAATGAAGCCTAATCTCTGTCATTATTTAGCAAACATACCTCAAATCATTTGATCTTTTCAAACTGCTTCTTGCAGGCATTACCATTCTATAATAAACTCTTCATCATTTTTTTAGTATCTACGGATATATTCTTAGGAATAATTAGATGCTAGGACCAATAAACATGCATATTGTTAAAAATAGAGAGGATTAATTGCAACTTTCTAATAAAAGATAAGACTTTTATGGCTCTAATGTACTTTTCTTTTTCACATTAAGTCAAACAAGAGTTAACATTATATATAAGTAGGTCTCTTAGTTGTTATAGGAACTTTTAAATAAGTGAAAGGAGGGGATCTAAACTACAAGCCTAAAATAATTGTTGGACATAAAGATATTTGTTCTACTCCTATTAATACAATTAGATAACTCTCATTCATGTTGATAGTTAGACCTAATAACTTATTGAAAAAGTACAAGTAGTTAATCAATCAGATGATAAAATTAGCCTTGCCTCTACAAGGCAATAAATCGTCATAAAAAATTAAAGATTATTAGATTTGTTCAATTTTTTGTGAAAGATGAACTTACCATTTAGTCTTATCGTATGACCAATCAATCTTGTTAAAACCTTAATGCACAATTAAAATAGATAAGGTAATAAAGGGTCACCTTCTCTTTACTTCTTTTACAACCTTAATTAGCTTTGTGGGCTCTCTATTAATCAAATTGATAAATGAGGTGGTGGAGATGTATTGTTCAATCCAGCTAATACATAGAGGAGGAAATCAAATGAGTGTAAGATGAACTTCTAATCTATAGAGTAAATGCTTTATGAAAATAGATTTTCATTATATAGCTTTTGATTAAGGTTTTCTTGTGTTAATCTTTAAATAACTCTTAAGATACAATAAGATACTATTATCAATGTACCTCCCCTTAATGAAAGCATCTTAGGCAAGGTTAATGATTGAGGATAACACCATTTTTAACTTTGAGAATAAAAGCTTAAAGATGATTTTAAAAATTGTGTTACAACAATAAATTAATCTATAGTCTTTTAGAGTTGTAAGATTAGTTACCATTCTTACAAAACAAATGTGTGTTAAGACAATATTAGTAACTAGGTTTTGAGTGAGATTCTTAGATGAAGAATTAATTTAAACTATTAAGGTTAGGAGGCTTATTTGGATTGAGACTATATAAGGCTTGCTCTGTATTTGTTGTATTAAAAGCCGTAGTAGGAAATTTAGATTGATTAATTGTGATTTACTTAGTGACGAAAAACTTAAGAACTTGCACAACTTAGCAACTATTAATTTGAGTACCTAAGGGGTTATGGAAGTAAGACTAGCCTTTTGCTTAAGCTCCTCCTACTTCAACATCACTCTACCATCCTTATTAGTTAAAGATGTTATTATATTGATAATTCTCTTAGAGAGCAATACTTTAAAGTAGTAGTTGGTGTTTCTATCCCCTTTTTACAACCATTGCATTCAATTTTTTCTCAAATTTATGTTATGGGTTTCTAGTAACATAGCTTTTTTTTCCTGAATTTGGTTAATGGGGTCCCCTAATGCTAGATAGAGCTCATTTTGTTTCTTCTGAATGTAATTCTTAGCCTTTTTTATTTCTACCTTAGCGTAGCTAAAATATATTTTATTAAGCCTCTTTATTTCTTCCTTAACCATTTGCAATTTCCTCAAACACTTATAAGATTCAAATATCTAGACATTGGTGGACATATCTATACCCATAACTTCCTCAAAGCCCTTTAATTTGGTTAAAAAATTGTTAAACCTAAATGAAATAATTCTTGTTAACTCTACTACTAGGTTGTGGAGTTCAATAAAGGAGTGGTCTAAGCTAAAGTTATTATTAAAGATCACCTTACTATCTTGGAATTCAGACAGCCATAAATGATTTACTAAATTCTTATCAAGCTTTTTACATATAGAATAACTACCAACTTGTCTATTGCTCTGACATAAGAAATTCCCAACAAACTTTAAATCAGTCACTAATTTTTGAGTTATATTATTGAATTCATTAAGTAACTTAGCTTTATATTTCCTTCCTCTTTAGAGCCTAAAATGATGTCTTTAAAATTTCTTAGGGGCGTTTATAAATCATAAATAGTCCTAAGGTCATTCAAAAGAGAAGATCTTCAAAAAAACTAAATTAATTATATAAAAAGAGAGAAATAAGTATGATCTAACACAAGAAAGAACCTAACTATCAAATGTATTGCTTATTTAGTAGATCTATATTGTAAATCTTCAATCCTATCAAGATCAAATGTAATAACAATCTTATCATCGCATTGCTCATAATGGTTGCTAATTATTTTCCAACTCTAAAAGACCAATCATCATCAGCTTTATTAAATGTTGCTAATCATATAAAACTTCTTGCTTTTTAGGTCTATTCAACCCTCTCATATTTCAATCTAATATTGGCACTAAGAGGTTATGAAGGAGGTTATAAAAATCTTACCCTTGACCTTTTAACCTAATCTTCTTCTTCTTACCACTAAGAACTCTTATAAATTAGTTGGGACTTTAGTATATAGGGGATCCTACTTTTTTCAATACATCTTTGACTCAAGAATTTTTTCCTTTAAAGTTGACATAAAGTGTTTTAATGGAAATTGGATGGTCCTTTGATTGTCTTCATCTGCATTTGAAAGGTTAAAATACGACTTAGTCCTTGGTCAGCTTTTTGAGTATTAAAAACCATCTACCAAGCTAGTGAACAAGCTACAAAATTGATCACCACATTAGTCTTTTAAGCATTATCTTTATGAAAAATCTCCAAATAATCTTTCTTAATAAACATCTCTTTTATGGGTCTTTACTTTTTCTTTGGTTATTTATTGAGGGTTTCCTATAATATGAAGCTGTAACCCAATCCTCCATTAATTCATCTTTCTCATTTAACATCATCAATGGTATGGAGTGAGGAACTTATTGATCTATATTGGTTTCTACAGAACCTTAATATAACCAATTCTTTTCATAGAAGTTATAGTTGTATTCATATATATTGGTCTACCCACATAACTTGCCAAATAACCTTGTGTAATCATCGACTAGTATTATAAGAGAACCTTGTGAATATTGATTTATTTTGGTACATATTTCAATCTAAGTTCATTCAATTGAAGCCCTAGTCTTTATTTATATAAAGTGATTGGCTTGTTGTTAATATGTTATGGACCAATCTCTAGTTTCCTTTCAATACTAGATTTAGAATCAAATTTAAAGATGAAAAGAAATTGTTCCTTAATTAGTAACCCCTATGTGTGATATCCTATTTTTCGGTATATACATAAGGTTTAACCCTAGATTAAGTATTGCATATACATGCATAACATTAGAATTATATTTATACACATTACAAAGATAGCATATTCCCTCAATTGTCTTATCCCAGGGTATGAAAGAAGTTAAGTGAACATGATGTGAATTATGAATTAATATGTCTTGAATTTCGACATGATTGGATTTCAATTAGTAAATTGGAATTAAATATTATTGATTGAGGAATTAATGAATTAAATGTACATTTGGTCTAAAAAAATGCCAAGTGGTAAAAAAAATTGGTATATGAAAATTAGGATGATTAAGCCTAAATTTGAGTGACATTTGGCATAGTTAAATGTGTGACAAATAGACTAGTAATTAAATGACAATTGGACCAATTATTATGTGACATGTGGACAAATCTTGGAATGACATGTAGATTGATCTAGTAGGGGAAATGCCAACCTAATATGTCGATTAGTGGCAGCTAATTAATTAGCCAAATGTGTTACATGCTTTAAGACATATGGTGAGTTTAGAAGTTGACATCTAACATGATGATGGAGCAAATTCAAGCAGTAACGTTTCTGCTAATTCCCTCACCTTTCTCCACCAAAATTGGTTCAAGTTTTCTTTGTATTTTTTTCTTAACCCTACTTAAATTTTTGCACCAAAACCACACCTAAGTCCTACACCAAATAGACAAGAAACATGTTCAAAGTTATCTTTACCTTGTTGTCCCAAAAAAAAAGCAGCTCAGTTTAACCTTGGAATTGCGTTGATTTTTGCTTATTTGGGAGGATTGTTTAATCCAGAGTTTTGTGATAAATGGGAAGCCTAATAGGTAAGTAATAATCTGAGTTTTGTGACATGTCAAATGATATAAGAATGATTCTTAAATTGGAATGAAATGCATGTGACATTGGTGAACATATGTGCTGGAAAATGTTGCATGAACTTGGAAGTTTTTCTGTTTTGTTTTTGGTATATGGAAACCGTGGAGTATGGGGCATTATATGGATGTATTGGATTGGAATTTAATGTGTAAAGAAGGTGGAATTATGCCTAAGAAAGTTGTTAAAAGAGTGTTCATGAATTGAGAAAGAATTAGACCTATATGTATGGGAATGAAGGATAGATTTCTGGTTTGATTTTTGATGTATGAAAGACTAGGATTTGTGAGCTATTAATTTAATAATTGTGAACTGAAATTGGAGGGGCTATTAATGAGGAATTGGAGTATGGTTGAGGCTAATAGAGGTATAATTGATGAACTATAAAGAGGTTGTTTTTAACTATAGTATAAAGTGTAAAACAAAATATGGAAAATTACAGCTGTAGATCGAAATTTTGGTTTCAATTTCATCTTCCTATTTTGACCTATTTTACATATCTTTAGGGCATGAATTTGAAGAAACTCAAAGAATGAAAGTTGTAGATCTAGGTCTTAGCTTGACCTCTATAAAAGTGACTAGATCTTGAGTTATGCATGTTTTCCTAATACTGCCTGTGACAATCTTATAGTATTTCCTAATTTTGTGGACTTTAGAGCTCGAATTAGTCAAAGTATAAAACATGAAAAAAATTATTATTGATGTCTTATTAATGCTTCTGTGAAACAGTTTGGTTAGAAGATAACTTGATAAGTTTATGTAGTTAATTGAAGTCATAACTTAAAGAAGGGACTATTTTGGATGTGTTGAGTTCAAATTTGGAAATTCTGATTTGTTAATGAAAATGTGGTCTTTAGGACACAAATAATGTGTATAAGGTAGGGATGAATGAGTATTGAAGAAAATAGGGTATTTATGAATGAGAATTGAGTGAATGTATGAGTATATGTTGCTGGAAAATTTTTTGTGAATGTATAGATTTAGTTTGCTAAAATTTCAGATGTAAGGTACCAATTATGTGTGTATTATAAGAAGCTTTTTTTATCATGGACATGTTTAAGGATAAGTGTAAAGTATGATTAATGAATTTGGAGTAAATCAAGCTATTTTAAAGGGACAAACCTAGTTACAAAATGGTAGTGTACAAAGTATGATGTAGAATGTTTAACAAAATTGAATAAGATTACTTACCCAGAAAAACTCAATTGAGCTTGCATTGAACATGACATATGTATATATGTGCATAAATGAATATGTATTTGATTGATCAAATTTGTAATGTGAATTATGTGTGAATTGTATGATTTTAGACGCTTAAGTCGAATGCCATTCAGACATTGCTGAGCCATCCATGCAATAGCATAAATTAAAGTGTACTGTGAGTCAACCTAGATGATCTTCCTATGATTGATTTATCCTATTTAACTTCTAATTATTGAACTATTTGTGATTTGTATGTGACTTCTAGACTTTAATGGCCTGAGGAGTTTGATATTTAGGAATGTATTAGAAGTGATTTGTTTGCATCTAAATTTTGAATGATATATGTTTGCAACTAAATTCTGAATGATTTTAGAATACTCAATGAAAGTTAAATGTCAGACTGAGGTCCGATGAATATAAGATTCTGTCTGTACATCATAAGTGATTACTATTCATGGCATATTTTGTTATTTGATGCATTTCATAAAATGAATGTTCAAATAAAGGCATTGTAATCATAGTAGCCAGTCTAAAAGAGCTTTAAGCTCAGAATTCTGCACGTAGAACTTTGCTCCGTGATTTCTATATCGGAATGAGCTCAATGGGCCAGTATCTATATCTGTATCCATATCTAAAAGGTGCTCGGTCATGACAAATACTAACAAATCTGGAGTCTCATATGCATCTGCATTTGTATATTTATGCTTATGAACTATATGATTATGAAATCTTTTCTGAAATTGTGATGATAAGGTGATATGTCATAATAATGTGATTGATCCGGTTATACATGTTTTGAAAGAATGTGTGTGAAAAGTGTGTCATTCATTATGCCTTATTGAGATGGAAAATGTTTGTGAAATTGGTTGGTTATGTGATATTTGTGTATTTGACTTGAGTGAGATCATCAATGATGGTTCACTCATTGAGTTCGTAAAATTTATCAAAAATTACAATATGACTTTTCAGGTATGAGACAAGAGACCTAGTTCTTAAGATTTTCTAGAGGAACATTTTAGAATAAGAAATGACTCAAAGGTCTGTCAACTAACATCAAAGGAGTTATAGATTGCATTTTGTAGTTTCTTTGACATATAGAACTTTTGTATAAGGACTGTAAACTTTCTCATGTTTGGTAATGTCAATATTTGTTTCAATAACTACAATGTAAACATTTGTCAATGAATGAAATGAAGTGTTGAGGTTTTAAGTATTGTATATTCTTTATGATGTCATTTTAGAGATTATGTTTGCTCTAATATAGCATTGTCATAGGATATGTACTTGAATGTCCTTTGGATGTTCGGGTATATATTCTATGGTAGTAGAGTGTTACACTACATACCTCTTTTCTTCAAGTGAGTTATGGCAAAACATTCATGATTAGGTAAGCAAGCCATTGTTAATGAAAAAACTCGCCATTAAGGGTGATCACTTTAAAGCTCAAATTTTAGAACTTCCAAAAGAGGACAGACCATGTTGATAACATCTATCATTAATAGAGGGATTTATTTAAGTTTCTTCCAAGGAAAAGGGTCTCCCACCATATGGCACCAAGTGGTAATGGTTACTTGCAAATGCTTGCCTGAATTAGAGGTTGGATCCTTGTTAGAAGTTCCATAACAAGTGACCATGTGGTAGCTTGGAGACTCTACAATCCTAAGATGATCTGGGAGGTTACTGTGAAAGGCTCAACTAGGGAAAAAGGGTTCTTAACATTCAACGGAATGGGATTAGTAGAAGAGACTAATAGAGGGAAGGAAGAGCTGGAGAAGGCTCTCTTGCTCTAGCATGATGATCGCTAAAAAAGAAAAAAGGAAAATGCTTAGCAGATGGATTTTTAAAACTTTTTCCTTTTATAGAAAACCACGAAGTTGGGAAACATAAAATGGAAAGAGAGTAATAAGGCAAGAACTCAGAAATAGATTGGTGTATGAGGTTAGGAATAAGGATAAATCTTTCTCGAGCACAAGATTGAACAGCTGATGACGTTCTAGAATGAGAAAAGAGGGGAGAGTTTTGGAGACAAGAAGCAACATATCTCTAACAATCACCTTTACTATTTTCATAAAATAATTTACAATCATATTTATTTATTTTGAAATATTTTGCAACAAACACGAACATGCGCAACCTTTTTCTTGATCATTAAAAATTACAGTTTGATGATTTCAGAGTTAAGATTATTCCTTGATGAATATAGGTATAAATGATGTGAATGCATGCAATGATGAAATCGAATATTTACATAAATGCTTTATGCCTTTTAATGTACAAAAAGAAAAGTATTTTAAAAGATAATGTAAACTAATCAGTGATTGGTTAAGAAGTGCGAAAGTCCAACTCCTCATTTTTGCTTTCTTCTTTTATAATTTATACTATCTTTTAAGATAAATATATTGCACTAATTGATTATGGTTCCTTAGTAATCAATTGTATGAAGATCATATAATTTAACTCTAATTTTAGCCAGTAAAATCTAAAATATTCATGAACATAATCAATCATAAGGTGAATGTAATCATCTATTATAAACCTTTGGATAACTTCTTAACTGATTCATAATTTTTGTTTTAATTAGAATGAGTGATACTTATTTTTAATATTATCTGAAATATTATTATCTATTCGTAATGAAATTTTATTGTTCTCCTACATGAAAACTGCGAATTGTTCAGGTTGATGCAGAGTCTCTTTAGCCCCATGATGAACCATGTCACGTAAAGAGTACCCGATCCCTCTCATCTCATCTCAAACGCTGGATCACCGTAATTTAGGTTTGTTGAAATAACTTGAGGTTAATTCACTAGCCTACCCTACTGATATAGTACAACGAATTGTTATTGGTCTTTGAAGACGCAGCCTTAGCATTAGATGCCATTCTCCTTCATGTAGGCGATGATTATAAGATTCTTTGGTAGATGCTTGATCTGAGGGATCTAAAAGATTTCTGATGTGAACAAATCTCTAGGAAAGAGAGCATTAAAGCTCTTGTCACTTGTCACCATTTGACCTCTATGAGGGAATATTAAAAATCTAAGCAGGGATGATGATCTTATAATACTCATCATCATTTGCAGGCAACGGACTAAAGATGCTAAAATTTTTATCAGGAAGATGTGATAATTATCTGTCTCTCAGAATATTTGGGATCAAAAGCTTGAATTTTTTGATAATCACCGATGGGACTCTAAAATGGTTATGGACTGAGACATTTTGATGAGAATATCCAAGACACTTCTTGCAAAAAGCAAGATAAGGATCTAGTGTAAGCAGCCACTCTACGGTCCCCCCACATGTACGTCACAAATGCTGAAGGAATTTTAAGTTCGTACAGAAAAGAAAAAAGCAAAAGACTGCCGGCCTTGTTCTTTCTTACACTCACAACCACAGAGATATCAAGACAAAGGGGAAAAGGGAGCCAACTTTCTTGAAAGAAATGAGGTGAAGATTCAAAAGATAAAAAATCCTTTGGAAATATATACTCCAAGCACATTTACCCCACAAACATATATCCTTCTTTTTAATAAAGGGATCCTTCTCTCACACTTATCTCACATTATATGTTGGCTGTGGGTAAAATCTCATCTTCAATGGCAAAGTTATAGGTTTCGTCTTAGTAGTTGATTCTTACAAGAATTAAACTTCAGGTCTAAGTATGATAAAGTCGATGAACCCAAGATTGTACAATGTCCTGGCGTCAGAGATCAATGATGTTTTACCTGCTCCCTCCTATATGGCTAAGAGCAACTAACCTCGCTAGCTTGCAGTATCATGAAGATTCTTGGCCTATTTTACTTTCCCATTTGTAGAACAGTATTATCCAAGAAATTCCCAAACAATTTTGCTTGTACCACAAAAATAAAAAAGTGTAAACTTCAAGCAAAGACAATTAGTCTTCTAGCTTCTTAAATCTCATATCAATTTCAGCTTCAATAAAACTAGTCATTATCCTGTCTAAAGGCTTCAACAGCACAAACGTATTGCCAAAACATGTCTGTTGACGCTGATACACTTGCTGTACTTTTCGCCAGATCTTATCCTACAGTGCTTAAAGGGTCTTCTTTTCATCTCAATTTTTATGCATTGTTGACCATATAATAGAGCTTTTTCACACGTCGGAAAGGACAAGTGGGGAACATGAACTTCACTTTTATGTGTATCAAAGCAATAAGAAAATGGTAGCATGTCACAACTGTGTGCATACAAATTTAAACTTCAAATCTTGTCAAATTCTATTGCATTATGTCCCGAAGAATTGATAGGTGAAGTAAAGACTCCTAGATATTGCAGCCAGTTCTTTACGTAGATTAAACTTTCCCTTTTTTTTCTTTTTGTGTATGCACTCTTTGCTCATTATCTGTTTCAGGAAAACTTTCTCTCTTTTCTTGAGTCCTGTTTGTGGCCTCAATCAAATCCAAGAAGAAGAGAAATTGTTAGAAAAGGAGAGAAAAGGACTTAGAAGACAAATCTTTGGGCCCAGATATTTTCTCCAGGATTTTGTTGTTTGATAACAGTGCAATGGTGTTTGCTTTGGATCATCCTGATATTGTATCCCATAACTATTCAGGCAATATGCATGGTAACATTGTTCCCAGGTTGTTGACTTGCTTCACATACATCTTAGTTACAAACAAATATGCTGCCTGTACTATTCCCTCCCTTTTTCTTTACATAAGAGTCCTCACGATGGCTTATGCATATGAAAGAATAAAATTACTTACATCTTGACATCTCAGTATTGAAATAATTTTTTCTGGATTATTTTACATAGAATAGAAGTGAAAAAAGAAAAAACGCTCCGATTTTGAGCCTGAATAACTATACAAGTTGATATTGCCTACTGGAATGAAACTTCAAGTTGTCTGGATTGACTGAAGGTGAAATGATAGTCTCAGAAAGAAAGACATGTTCACTTCATATATAATATGGAACTAATCATTGACTCTTGCCAGACACTTGAAGCATCAATTTTAACAATATACATATCTCATCATTATGATTCAAACAAAAGACCATAAATAAGAATACAACTAAATTCGTATGGATCATTCAATAGATACCCATGACACCAGTAGCTTACATTCTATATATCAACCGTTGAGTACTAGAGTTTACCACTAATTTCCCGTCGTAGATTCAAGAACTTAACTACGAGACCTTATGATAAGCAGCTAGCATATGCAGCAAGTAGCAGTATCAACACATTAACCCACAACTTAAGAAAGAACCATATCATAATTTATATGATTTCCCTCCGGCTCCATCCAATAAACCAATGACTCTAGCTAGACTATTACTGTGTGACCTAGAATGACGTTGCTAGGCATCTACCTAGAACTAAATTACTAGAAGGCTTTCTGGTAAAACCCATGAATCCTCTTCCATGACTCCTCCCTTTGCATCTTCAACTGCTTGTAGAAGTTGCCTATGAAAGTTTCAGCTTTGGTAAATAGCTCTTGCCCACTGAGCCCTCCAACTTCCTCTTCCAGCTCTTCTTGAATATACTCTTCATGGAGAGACACCTGATCTTCTGCTTCTGTCTCTCCACCTCCGATAAAGAAAAGACTTGGCATGGAGGGACACTTTCTCACTTTTTCCACCTTCTCAGTGTCAGCATTAAATTTCTCAGATGGAGATTTCTCGACCACCTTTGCCTTCTTTTCATTGTAAGCCGTACAAACTTTGGTCTGAGTAGAGGAATTACTTTCTGCGGGTAATGATACCACAGCTTTATTGATTATTGGAACAGCATGTTTTTTGTCCTCTAAAGGCTTGGAGAAAGTAGATAGCAGGCCAGCTTCAGCCCCCAGAGCAAAAATGAGCAGATTAATGATAAGGTAGAGGTACTTGGGCCTTAAAGAGGAGGATATGAGGGGTGTAATAAAGAGAAGAGCAGCCAGAAGAAAAAGCATGAGAATCTGAGAAGTCTTGAACTTGTTCATAGCTTTTGTTTGTCTCTATAGTCTAGCCAACAGGAGATATTATGGAGTAATGTGGTGGTTGATGAATCAGAAGATTAGAGAGGAGTTTTTGGTAGTGGAGAGCAAGTATAGGCCTGAATATATGGAGATATATATAGAGAGAATAGTAGAGAGGCATGCTGGATGGTGGTTGTCGTATACCAAGGACAATTTCCTATAAACTTGCTGCATCTGTTCATTTGCTGTATCTGTTCATTTTCAGTTAAAAAAAGTAGAAAAATAGATTATGAATTGAAAGTAGTACGTAGCTCATTTTACTTTTTGTCTTTTATGAGAAGAATCACGAGAACATTTCCTATAAACTTGCTAATTTTCATATATTTAAGACTAATGATCTTATTTAAATTATAATTTTAAATTCAGTTAGATTCTTACTATATTAATTGATCTTGCAAAAATTTTTTAATTATTTGTCCAAATTTTCACTTTGGAAATTATTAAAAGAAGAAAAAGATCAAAAAAATTGTGTTCAATTTTGTGATACATGTATCTCTTTACATTTGGAACCTACATGTACAGTAGTTGGACTCGTTTCTCTAGAATGATACATGTATCTGTTCTCTCTATGCTCCGTGTTATGGTAACATCCAACCTTTAAAATTGTATGTGAACAAGGCAACTTTTAGTCTATTCTCCTTACACGAAATATGTGGCCACTTATTTCCTTAGTTCTTTTATAAAGACTTAGTTCTCTTGTACAAGCAAGTGCTCAAGTCAGTGTTTATTCTTACTGCCTTTCTTGTTTTTTAAATCTCTTATCATTCATTTCCATCCATATAATTTGTAGATAGGTAACAAAGGAAATTAGATAGCAGTAAGATCACCTATAGAGATAGTGTTGTAGTTATCTAACAGCCATAGCATACAATTCGAGAAGCTTCCTATATCAGCCCTCCAATTCATAAGTTCCTTAACTTGCTTCCATATCATTAGAATAGTTGCATTGGAAAAATATATATGACATGATTTCAACTTTTAGTCCACATAAAATTCAAATGTCCTACATTTGGATAAAGTGAAGTCTCTTAATTGTCCTAATTTTGTTGTTAGCTATCAACCATATAAGGAAAGAAGCTCTAGACATAAGATTCATATCCCATATAAGTTTATGCCAAACCATAATATGATATCTTAGAGAATAGTAACAGGTCATCTGTAAAACATAAACTATTTATCTTAATCTTCTTACACTTATTAGGATATTTGAAGCTAAATTTCCTTAAGATATTATGCTTTAAAAGTTAAGTCAATGCCTGCATAGATATTCCCCTTTCACCTTTAAAAAGCTTTGAGGTTACTATATTAATCAACACACTGTATAATGTAAACGAGATACAAGCCTTCACCCATTTCTTGAACATATAAGAAAACCAAGTGTCTCAAGCAATATGAATAGGAATTCCTAACTTAAGAAATAAAATGCTTTAAGGAAGTCAACTTTAGTATCACAATTTTAAGATAATAGCTTTTCCAAATTACCTTTTTAATATTCTTTTGTAATGAAAATATCGTAACCAATTTGTTTTCCTTTAAGAAGAGCCCCTTAGTTGTCACTAATAATATATTGAAACAACATTATGAATCTATGTGCCAATATTTGGGCAATGATTTTGTATAAAAAGTTTCTACAAGCAATTAGTCTATAGTCCCTAAAAGATGAAGGATTAAGGATCTTAGGTGTAACTTATAGGAAAGTTTTATTGATCTCTTTGAATAAGCTTCTACTATTGAAGAGCTCTTTAACAACTTGTTTCACTATAGAACCCACCATTGGCTATGCTTTGTAGAAGAAAAAATCATTTAGACCATTTAGACCAGAAGCCTTTTGTTCATTCATATGGAACAAAGTTTGTTAAATTTCAAAATCATCAACATCTTTAGTGAGTAATAAAACCTCCTCTTTTATAATCCGTAAATTAATAAATCCTTTTAGAAGCTATACTAAAGAGGAACTAGGAGAATAAGAGCAAATTAGGTTCTTAAGATAAGAGACCAACTTAGTTAGTAATTCCTCTTAATCAATGATCAAATCCCTATTTTGAGAGATAGTTAAACAAATATTGTTGGAGTTACTTCTAGCTAGGATAGATTTGAAGAAAAATTTAGTACATCTACCACCCTCTTTCATTTAAGATTTCCTAGTCCTTTGCTTAAGAAGGGAGGCGTGATCCTCCACTTTACTCAAGTAACTTTTCAGGCCAAGCTTTTTTTCCAATAGAATCTCTTTACTACTTAGATTAAAATTAGAGACTTCGTTGAATCTTTTCAAGCTTATCTTTTGCTTCCAAGGCCGCGAGCTTGGTGTTAGATACCTTTACATGTTTTTTCAATTCACCCTTGATGGATTCTAGTTTCTACATACATACAAATTGTTTGGATCCATGTCACCCGATGATATGCCTTTTGATATCGCCTCCTGAAACCTTTCATTAAAAGCAAGGCAATTATTGAATGTAAATGAAACCTTCAACTTACCCTTTGGAACAAGTCTCCAATCCAAATAGGCCTATGATCTAGGAATCAAGACTTCATAAATCTTTCTTTACTTTTGGAAAAACTAGTGAGCTATGTAAGGTTAATCAAAGTTCTATCCAATTTTTTTATTTCTTCCTTCCTGTTTATTACTCTAAGTAAATATTTAACCCTCATATCTCAAGTCTTCCAATCCCAACCCTTCCACACATTCCTTAAAATCATTAGTGTAGTTTCTTAGGTTTGAGTATCCCTTAGCTTCTGATCTGTAGAAAGTGGCATTAATGTCCATAGAAACTAGCCAAGGATTATTATTTTTAACCTAATTTTGCTTCAAACCATACCATACACAATAGAAACATGCAGCTTACAATTCTCAGGTAAGAAATGAATTAAAACATGCATTGCTTAATCACAAGACCATAATTCATCTAGCTTAATAACTTTAATGTTATAAGCCAACATAAGTTTCCTAAAAAATAATAGTGTTGGTGATTTAAAAGAAAATTTCAATTTGCTCCCAAAATCTTTAGTCTATTTGTATTAATTTGTCTAATCTTGGTTTCCAAAATTCTTAAAAATTGTGGATATCCAAAATTGACAACATCCTTTAAAGTTTGAATTTTATTAAGAAAATTCAATCCTCGAACATTACAAACAATAAAAGTCATCTAAGGATAGCTTTACCTTTGGAGATCTTACTCCTATTGCATCTTTCGGACTTCCTTCTTTTGACAATTTGACATTCATCTTCCTTTAACTCTATAAGGGATTTAAGAAGAAGCTCCATGCCCACTACTACATGTTGAGAAGAAATATGATGCTTGTCATACATGGCATCACTTGTATTCTCCATATTCAGCTCTTGATCATTATCATTTTTCTTATTTTAACCCTATTCATTAGAGGGGATTGAGGACCATCCTTTAACTAGTCACTTGCCTTCTCAATGATTATCTCTTATCTTTTTGAATTACATAGGTCAACATTAGGTTAGACAATATGCAAGTCTCCATTATGATAGACTATATCGTTTAGTTGCACATGTTCCTTCACTTTCTCTATATCCCTATCGTCTACTTATAGCCTTATTAATTTAAAATAATCCCCCTTCTTAATATTTTGCCTTTAGGGCTCTATTGTTTGCCCTAGATCTTCAATAAGAGTTTTCGATTGTAAATAACCATAATAGAATCATCATATAAGGAGTTGTTTCCTCCTAACCTAATAATAAGAATAGAGTCGGGAAGCTTTTTAGCCATTTTCACACTAATACTTACAAAATCAATTCTCCTCCTTTTTATTATGTTCTCATCAATACACAATAGCTTTATAATGAAGTGAGAAAGTAAGCTAAACCCTTTAGTGGTATAATATTCTGATGACACACTATGTATGGTCACCTAAATTGGTACACTTTCATGTTTGATCATATCTAAATTAATTTATAGTTTTCATGATTGTAGGAAACAGGGGAGATGTCCAATGTTCTATAGCCCTTCCTTTATCACCTTTAAAACTTCACTGCTATTAGAGAATGAGAAGATAACCAAATTATCTTTAATGAGAAGCACACCCAAAAGACCTTTATTCTTCCAAAGTTTGTGAGCCTAATTAGAGATGGTTGGAAGAAGGAGGTCTACTCCCTAAGAAAAAGCCAAATAGGGATGATTTTCAACTAGTTGCACTAGCCTTGAGCACCTCAATTTTTGGTGCAACAATAGGTTGACCCTCCTCTACCTTTGGTGGATAGTAATGTAGGGAGAGATCTCCTAGAGTACCTACAACTTTTTTCTAACTCCTACTTAAGGCATGGCTTAATGGATGAGGCTAAGTCCCAAATTTGGAAGGAGGAATGTTTGGAATAAGAGGCGAGGCAGTAGCAAATGAGGGTAGGGAAGGGAAATTACTTAGGGAGAGGACAAAAGCCAGGACACTGTTGCAAAAAGTCATACCTAAACAAGCAACAACCAACTTTAGGCAGAGGAAAGTTTGAATATTTGATACCTGAAAATGGTAAGGAATAGCTTAGGCAGAAAACAATTATATGAGAAGACTTAAATGTCCCTCCACCCCAAGCAAACACAAGCATAAGGGAAAGAGTATAACAAGATGGTCGACTTATGGCTCGTAAAATGAGCTATGTAGATTATACGAGAAGAGAAGTGAGTAGTGCAAAAAATTTGGGCAAAACAGCAAAGGTCAAAAAATGAGCAAAAACTAAAGAAGGGAAATAGAAAGAAAGAATAGGAATAAAGTAGTTAAGGAGGATAAGGATCATGAAGCCATTTTCATAAAAATCTACCTTGAGAAGATGGACAAAGGAATAAGGAGAAGCCATCATGTGCTCTCCAAATCTCAAAGTTAATAGTAGTATTGATGATATTCACAGGTTTAGTAAACAATTCAACAATATAAACAAAGATCATGACGATCAAGAGTCTTTTATTTGTTTTGATTTATCAACAAGCCTACATTTATGTGTATACAAAATTTCATATAGCTAGCATTAATTTAAATTTAGATCTTTGCTTCTTCACTTTAAGAAACTTTTCACTTGACTAAGAACCATTAAAATCAATATAATATAATTTAATATGACCATTAGCCCATCAACGATTTTGAGATTGCTATTCATATATGTTATATATATATATGCAACTAGATAATGATTGGAATTTTTTGTTTAGGGCCTTCAAAAAATTTAATGTTATAATTTAAAAATGTGACCCCATGTCCGCCTGGTTTATGATATTAGGAAGCGTGAATTCAGAAAAAACTCTAGGCAAACTTTGATGGTTCCAATTATCAAATAAGATACAAGATAGGATCTATCCATGTTTTAGATTTAAACACTCAATTTTATCTTTAATGTGGAACAAAGTCGTAACATATATATACCCAAAAGTAAGTTAGATTATAAGAAATTCGAAGATTTAGGAATAACCCACCAAGAAACTTGCCACTCTTGATGTGTTAAAACTAGGAAACATTGGCACAAAAGCCATAGGCTGATGTAATAGGCATGCAAGAAGGCAGCTGGATAGATAGATAGATCGACAAGAGAACATGCAAGAGAAATGAGCATTGAAGACAATTGGCGGAGAGTAGATAAGGTCGGTGAAAGCATATTCTCATGCCTTCCACCTTTTCTAATGGTTGATCGAACAAGACAAATGTTTAGCTATAGCAAGGTTTTTTCTTTTCTTTTCTTTTTTTCCCTTAAGCTTTGACGTCTATAGTAGGCCTACCAATTCCTACTTTGAAAAGTTTTGCTCTTGGCTTCAACAATTTATCCCTCATTCTCTAGGTCCCTTAACAAGGACATGGTGTCCTAGTATACGGAATCTTTTGATTTTAAGAGTATGGACCCTAGGAATATTTCATGGTAGCTACCATAACTACTGGTGCCAGTGCTTGAGTGGTCCATTTCAGGAGGTTTCGCTTCATTTCTAAAGGGTATTTTCACTACCATGGAGCACTCAATTTGTATCCTTAATAACTAAATAAACAAAGTTATATAGAAGACTGAACCATGGGAAGGATCAAAGAGTTGGGTGTAGTCAATGTTATGTCCCATTAAAGGATCTTGTTTGAGGCTACATTGACGAGAGTGTTTACTCTCTGGCCTCCCAAATTTTTTAACGCTACTTTAACATTAAAGAAATGTTTTGATTTTGATATATCAGAAGAAACTAAAGTGTATCAACAAAGAGGAAAGCAGGCACAAGCGTGAAGCATTGCACTTTTAAAGTTGCGCTCTGTGGCCAAGATATAGCGTTCCTTCTTTCTAATGTCAAGTTTATCCGTAACGTGCTCCTGAAACTTTCTTCAGTTCTTTTCCCGCTTTCTTATCAGATTTGAGAAGTCATGTCCACCGATGAAATGACTTTTTGTCATCTTAAGGTTACGTTAACCTGCAAAGTATCGGAGGCCACAGTTAGACAGTTACGTAATGGAGGCGAAAGCAAAGATTGAGCAAGACACCTGAACCATAAGCCGAGATTCCTGTTTGTTTGTGTAGCAGACCCCAAGTGATTCGCTTTTATCCTGTAAACATTTTCAGGCTCTAAAATTGGCAATCTTACAACTAAACCCAAATTTGCTTCCTCAACAAAACATTTTGAAAAGATTGAGAGAGGTAACAAGGGAAAGAAGCATTGTCTATGCCTGTTCATGAAATTCAAGTCCCACTCGCTTTAAGTGAAAGACATGAATGACAATGACAGCCTCCCGCTTTTTCTTCTCAGACACAATTGTAATGAATGTGTTTATCATGTTTGTTTTTGAAAGACAATCGATTTTCACAATTGAATAACAATGTCGCAAATGCAACTATCTTCAGCCCACCTGGACACTTCAAACAATATTGGTTGATTTGGTTAACCAATTAACCAATTGCACTAACTTGTTTTCGTCTCTTGGTCATTTGATGCCAGAGAATAAGTAAAGACCAGGTTGAACTGTTCGACTGAAAGAAAAAGAAATTCAACAGTAAAAAAGTAACTTGAAATGGAAGATATTTACAGTTCTTAAGTTCAGTGTCCAGATTAAACTTTACACTTCTCTCGAATAGATCAAAAGCACAGTTAAGTAAATAATGAAACCAACAGCTAATTCATTCTATCTCCAATGACATATATACAAATGTAATCCATGAAATTTACACAACCGTATTCAGTTATGGTGTCTTAATCCACAAACGAGGACCTAGGCAACAAGATTTTATGTCGGAGGGTACTGCTTGGGAGATTCACTTCCACTCCGGTAGATGATGTCAAAAGCTTGAAACAGGTAACCAAGTTTTTTTCAAGTCAACGTCAGCCATATAATCCCCTAGGGGAACTCATGAGGAATGCCACGAAGCACCCTAGTCCAGCACCTGCAGCAACCTGCACCAGAGGTGAGGTCGAATATTTACTCAGAATCTTCATGCATTTTGACAAATGAAAACATTTTTGCATGGATTAACATACGGACAATCATTCAGCACGTGCCAAGGATTCTTTTGTAGCTGCTTTTCATGCAAATACATCGACCCAAAAGGGAGATTAATTGCATACGGCGCATCAGCATGTTAACCATTCTCAGCATATTGGCCAGTAAAAATGACTTTGTCAAGGAAGCCATTGTTTATTGATCAAGGAGCCGAGAGAAGTATATTAAGAACACACTGCCACAGCATAGTCAATGTAAAAGCAAAGGTTCTGGGATGTAAATCATTAAATCCACGGCAGCCCAGAAGATAAACTTTGGGAAGAGCGAAAGAGGGAAAAGGAATGAGGTTTCTGACACTAGATCTGAAGCATAAAAGGTATATCCCAACCAAATTTTAGCAAGTGTGCCTGAATTAGATATGTGTATGTGCAAATCACTACCCAATGCAAGAAAGCAATGAATAAGGCAATAAGGAACTGACCTGGAGTGGAGTATGACCAAGTGAGTCTCTTAGAGGTCTAATATTTGAGACAGGGTGTTCAGGAGGTAGCTCACAAACTATTTGGTTTAATAACTGCAATAAGCAATGCGTATAAATTAGTAAAATTACAAGTCACAATAAGCTCAGAACAGAACCATATACATGAAAACAAAAAATGGCACAATGAGAAACGCAATATGATGTTTGATATGCACTATGCTTAGAAGGATTAACAGATTAAAAACAACAACAACAACGTACCAGCAGGAATCTCACTGAATTGTTAGGTCTGAGACTTAGAAGGATTAACAGACGAACAGGAATTTTGGAGAGGCATTCAAAAAGATAAGGTACGTGTATACAAATGCTCATTTGTTTATACAGAAAACATGAAGAAGTCACCATTATCAATTCTGTAATGTCTCAAAAATAAAGTTTTATGGTAAATAGGAAGAAAAGTTTCAAACATTAAAGATAACAGAGAGAAGAAAACCAGTTCCGAAAACTATTGATAAGTAATCTACTTTTAGATAGTCATGGTTCATTTGCTCCATCACAATGTAATTGCAGTAGGTAATTGACAAGTTTGCTGACTTAAACTAGAAGTTATACTGACAAACTATTAACTATTTAACTAGGAACATGATCTTACTTCAGCTTGGCGACCTGCATGAAGCCTAACACCAGAAGCATCATACATGACCTGCAAATGGTCCCAAATCAATGCGAGGAAAAGATAATTAAACAGGAAGAAACACTTGACTATGCTGTTTTTCTTTTATTTTCAACATAGCATGGAAGTGGGAAAGACGATCACTCCAGTTCATGATTTCACCGAAGAAAACTGCAATCTCTCGATCATAAATTCTGATCAAGTAAAAGAAAAGAATAGAGAGAGAGGAACAACTTAATTCATCAACAAACCATAAATGCTGATAACGAGGAAGCAAGCCAATAGAAAAACCCAAACTTCAATTTAACAAAGGATATCAGCACCAAAGGCAAAAGATGCATACAACACATGCCAAAACCAGAGCAATAGCAAAAGTTGGCGCTCCAGCTCCTTCCTGAAGACCAGTGGCAACAGCTAGAGCTGACACAGTTGCTGAATGTGATGAGGGCATCCCACCCGATCCAAGCATCATTCTAGAATCCCATCTCTTTTCCTTGAACCTGCACTGCAAACATGTTAAATTGGAAAAGAATAAAGAGGAGCAACCAACAATCAAAAAGTCAAATGAAGAGAGATTTGTCAAAGAAAGAAGGTTCTTGGAACATCTCAGATCAGAGGCAATATCATCCGGAAACCAAATTTACAAAATCATCACTGTTCTAAATTTTCAACTTCACTCAACCCTTTGACATAAATGACAGAAATAAATTAACGTCCATCTTGCACATAACATGCAATTCAACTATCTTCTAACGCTGGACGAGCAGGGGTCAGCAACAAACAATTTTCCTTCATTCAGCCAACTGGTAGTAAATACTTGGTTAACTAACAAACAAACATGGCTCTACCTAGTAGGTCAGTGATTAGCCACCATTAGCCCAACTTGTCCCATCCCTTCAATGTGAATTCTTTAGCACTTTGAAAATATAGCAACCAAATGCCTGGTTATAAAGGAGATAAACTCAAAACTCCAATAAGTACACTGACAAAATACTCTTGGAACAAAAATGATGTTAAACCTTAACTAGACCCTCCAAAGCAGCAGAACGTATAAATCCAAAACCTTTAACGGCAAAAACACTAATCATCTAGAAGCCAATGATCACACACAAGATCAACAGAAATTACAAGAGACCCATTAATATTAGATATCCAATTGCACAAATCCATCTCAAAAACATGCAAAACCTCCGAAACGATCAAACCCAGAAATGAAAGGAGAGAAACCAGGTGGTGAAGAGCTTGAGGAACTGAGCGAGAGCGAAGGCCAGGAAAGCGGAGAGAAGCGGAACGTTGCTGGGTAACATGGAGGGATGAGATGACGGTGATCGAAATGAATCAGCGGATGTGATGACTTCGTTCATAGGAAGCGAAAAAGGTAAAGATTTATGTGTGCAGAAACAGAGACACAGAGAGATGGAGACGTTGAAGTTTAACGTTATTGGCTTGGTGTCTTAATCGATGCTGAGATGGCGTCAAGGTTAAGACAACAGCCAACAGCAGTTGTTTGCCTTACTTCCAATTTTTATTTAGTGTAGGATTTTTTTCTTGAATAAAATAAAATAATCCATTACAAATATTTTATAAAAGAATTGGAACATATATTATTATATCTATACATAACTGTTTCTTAATTTAAATTTTAATTAATATAATTTCTCTTAATTTATTATAAATAACAATTCAATAATGTTGACGGGCACGTATTAATCAAGACATGAACGTATTCAATTCAATTAAACAAGCCCCTGGAACCTTGGGTTATTCCATAACATCCCCACTTACTGAGGATTTGGGGTTGCGTTATTGTGTCGATAAGAACTTTGAGTTTCTCGAAGTTTACATATATTAGGAATGAACAATTCTTTCTTTAAACCAATATTCTTAAAACAATCTGAACACGTGTACTTGATATGTTTTTAATATTGTGCCCGTGAATGGTAATCCATACCTTATTGTAAATTTTAGTCATTTTCTTATTGTTTTTTTTTTAATATTTGTAACACAGAACATACTAGAACTCTCTAACTAATGTAAACAAGGTTAGGTAAGAAGTATTTCTTTCATTGAAGGCTAAGCATATTTATTATAACTTTTGTACGTTTTAATAATTTAATTAAAATAAAATTTTAAATTCAATCAAACTTTGTTTAGAATTATAATTAATTATAATCAAATAGTGATTGGGCTCAAATAGGATCGAATATTTCATATGGGTTCTTATTTACTAAATATCTCATATTTAATTATAAAATTTCTCAAACTTTATAATCAATTATAATTTGATTAAAGTATCTCTTCTTTCTTCAACACGTTCTTTATATGTGATTCATTAGATTATCAAATATGTTTGTAATGAATATAAATTATATCCTTAAATCATATTTAGGATTAAATAAATTAAACTTCTTTATTTATATTTAATTTCCTAATTAGACAATTTATATTTATACATTAAAATTAACGTTTATCAATACATCATAACCATCAAAATATTTAGGAATATCAAAAGGGATTTAACTAATCTTTCTGTTTATGATTTTTTTAGATAATTCAATCATTTCATTATACGTTTATGAATAGACATAAAGTATGAAAATAATATCTACTATATTTGAGTCTATTCATATTAGTTCTCCACCATTAGTAATTTCTTCAATTAATGACATTTGAAAACTATTTTTATAGTATCATTCCATTTGGTCAAGGATTTCTCAAGTCAATACTAATTGAGAACAATATAACATTTTTCCTAATCACTTTAAGGTGATGAATTCTATATTAATCTCTCAAGTACCTCTATATAGTTTATATTATATCCAATGGCCATTGACTGAACTACCTTTGACCAAAATAAGTCATAAGTAGTATTAAAATATAATAATCTCTATATGAGATACTTTCGTGATCTTAAGTCAAAAGATCACTTATAAAATCATTACAATGAGAATTTTTATAAATATTCACGTAATGTTCTAAATGGATTTCTCATATAGGGTTAGTTTAGGGAACTTATTCTCTAATAAGGACCCACATATTCGTTTAAACATCTTCATATTTTTTAAATCAACTACTTCTTTCGTAAGGAAAAAATATAATGTGTACTAGTCTTTTATGCTTTATTAATTTTCAAGCTCAATGAAACAATGACTAGCAATAATTTATGGATAATATATAAATGCAATATGAATTTTATAATTATAATCTCATCATAATTTCATTTGTAGTTTATCTTTATCTAATGGACTTTATCAAATATATCTGAATATATATAAGATTAAGAATGCTTCTAAATAATTAAATCATCAAATTACAAGCAATTAATTGGCTATAGGGCATAAACCAACAAGCTTCCACTTACTAAGTCATTTAAGTATCTTATACTATATTTCTATATGGCAAGCATTACTACTAGAATGGTAGTTTAGTAAGAGAATTCTACAAAGCTTATAATGAGAACTTGCTTAAATCTTACAATTTTTTTATCTCAATTATCATCATAATTAAGAGAAATTACTTAAATATATACTTGGATCTTTGATGAGACCTTAGCTCTTTTTACATACCTAATGGCTCTAATGTTCGTCATTACATTATCATAAGAACAATACAAGGAATTATACAAAGTTCATTAAAGAATTTATTGATCTAATTATTTCCATTAAATAAAAATTTTATTATAACTTGATCATCAATTAACGCTACATTGCAACCTTTCCAACCTTAAAACAATATTATTCTAAGTAAAATATACTTTAACTAGGATTTACTTTTAAAGTTAATATCCTTATAATCTCAAACTTAAATGTCAACTTATATATAAAATAATGGATATATTTAATACTTCATAAGTATCAAATATCTCAAATACTAAACATTTTTAGAGCATTATATATGTACTTAAACTATAATAGCTAAACTACTTCCTTATATATCTCTAGAGATCTAATTCTCATTATTAAGTTGTTACCTTTTTCATATCCAATAATTCTTGTACAATCATAGATTTACAATTGAATTATTGTTTATGAGTAGTATGTCTCTATACACTCCTACTGAAGAGTACAACTATACTCCTATTAATCTTATCATAGATTTCATAAATTCATAATCATCTACAACTATACTTCCATTAACTTTCTTATACATATTATAAATCCACAATCATCTCCAAAACAAACTATTTGAATTCATCATGAAAGTGAATATTTCAATGTCTCATTACCTTTCATCTATACATCAAATGTATTAATAAAGGCAATAGTTTCAATTGAATGTATTGTCATGAAATTTGAAATTATTCAAATTTCATTTTACTCCCACTAATTATCTTGATAATTGTTCTAAAATAATTATTTATTAAAAGAAATATTTTATTCAATAGGTTATGTGTTGATAGTTTTAAATAGAGAAAGCTTCTCAACTGTAAGTATAGATCGTAACTTATAGTATAAAAAGTATCGTCCACAAGGATTATATAGTCACCCAACAATTCTTGTAAACTTTGTTTAAGGTAAATGATAGATGAATAATTAAAAATTAAACTAAAAAAGAATTAATAAAAAAACCATAAACAAAATATGAACTAGGCAACAATAAAATTAATTGATTGATTAATGATAAAAACTAAGAATTACTTATATCCTTATTTGTTTTCACTTTGCCTTCTTAATATAATCATAATTGATCCTAGATATCCTACAGTTATAATTACCCTCTCTTGAGATCTAATCAAGTAATCTCAATTAAAATAGAAATTGAATTGTGATCTCTCAATCTATGAAAAGTCTTTATAACTATGTAACTAAATTTTAAGCAATCCTCTAGATAACTAATAAACAACTTAGATCTCTCTTCAATTGCCTACTAGTTTAATGTTGCTATCGCTATGCAACACAGCACAAGTGAATCAATTCGATCTCTAGATTCCAATTAATTATAAAATATTAAACATCTCAAGCATATTCATTGAAGATGTAAAGTTCAACAAATAATTTAAAAGTAATTCATAAAAAGGAATAATTCAAGAATAATCTAAGTTTAATCATCATTAACATCTAACAATAGCAAGGAAATAAGAAAAAAAAGTATATAATGAAATCTAGAAGTTTTCTCTTCTTTGCTTTGAGCTAAAAAATTTGTAGTCTTATTCTTAAGAATTCTTCTCTTTTGATCTCCTTTAATTATTTTTATGCAGTTGTCAATGTAGGAAAATCCTAGTGTGTACATTATATACACGCGGTGTGGAAAACAAAACAAAAACTTATTCCGGGACTTTCCCAAAGTCTAGGATATATGTGCCTATACAATGAAGTGCCATTGTGCTAGATGAAAATTTCCAATTCACATACATCATAACATATATATATATAGGAATTCATGGCATTTACATAAATCATTCATTCATATAATAACCATGTACCTTATGTGTAATCTCCTTAGTTCTTTGATCTTTTAC
>JANSVA010000005.1:24761293-24772445 GCA_025504915.1 Erythroxylum reticulatum | reverse complement strand
CCTTCTTATACACATAGGGTTCGTTTAGATTTTGTGAGAAACCAAACTCTTTGAATATCTCATCAAAGTGGATATTCCAACTCCTGGATGCTTATTTTAATCCATAGATGGATTTCTAAAGCTTGCATACCTTTTCTCCATCATAGGAGATAAAGCCTTCTGGTTGTGTCATATATACATCTTCGGCTAGATTTCCATTTAGGAAAGTTGTTTTCATATCCATTTTCCATATCTCATAATCATAATGAGCGGCAATAGCTAGGAGTATCCTAATGGATTTAAGCATTTCTACTGGGCTGAAGCTCTCATTATAGTCAATTCCTTATCTTTGACGGAAACCATTAGCCACAAGCCTTGCCTTATAGGTAATTATATTACCATCCGTGTCGGTTTTCTTTTTGAAAACCCATTTACACCCTATGGGTTTTATTCCTTCAAGTGCCTCAACAAAAATCCATACTTGGTTTTCATACATGGAATCCATTTATGCTTTCATGGCATTAAGCCATTTCTCAAAATCTAAACTCTTTAGAACCTCTTCATAGGTAATAGGCTCATTATCTTCTATGAGTAATATGTCATTCTATTCAATCACAAGAAATCCATATCTCTCGGGAACAGAGCGTATCCTATATGACCTACAAACTTCCTGTGTTGAAGAAGGTTGAACTGTTACTTTATCTGTATGAGTCACAGTCTCAGGTTTAGGTAGTTGATATACGTCTGTTCAAGCATCTTGAACTTCTTTAAGTTCAGTTTTGCTCCCACTGTCTTCTTTTAAAAGAAACTTTTTCTTTAAAAAGACAGCATGCTCTGAAACAAACACTTTTTGTTCCTCAATAAGGTAAAATTGATATCCCTTGTTTCTTTAGGATATCCTATAAATAAACACTTGTTAGACTTCATATCAATTTTATCTGACTATATCTGCTTCACATAAACTAAGTAACCCCAAACTTTCAAATGAGAAAGATAGGGCTTTTTGTTAGTCCACATCTCATATGGAGTAACATCAACTGTCTTTGATGGAACTCTGTTTAACAAATAAATAATTGTCTCGAGTGCACACCCCTAAAAGGATTTTGATAAATTTGCAAAGCCCATCATTGACCGTACCATATCCAACAAGGTTTGGTTTCTCCTTTTGACTATACCATTATGCTATGGTGTGTAAGGTGGAGTCTATTGAAATAAAATTCCCTTATCTCTGAGATAATCCAAAAATTCTTGGTCTAAGTATTCCCAACTCCGATCGGATCGTAGTGTCTTGATACCTTTCCTAGGTTGCTTTTCTACTTCATTTCTAAATTGTTTGAACTTTTCAAATACATCAAATTTATATCTCATGAAATACATTTACCCATATTGAGAATAGTCATCAATAAAGGTAATGAAGTAAAAAAAAACCACTTCTGGCATAGATGGACATCGAATCACATACATCTGAATGTATTAGGTCTAATACTCCAGTCTATCCTTCACCCTTTCCCTTAAAGGGTAACTTGGTCATCTTGCCTAATAAACAAGATTCACACATGTCATATGATTCATAATCAAATGAACCTAAACTACCACTCTTGTGGAGCTTAGTTATGTGTCTCTCCTTTATATGGCCAAGGCAACAATGCCATAAGTAAGTTGATTTTAAATTATCTCGTTTATGTCTTTTCGTGTCATTAATATTCATAATTAGATGCGACATGTCTAATATGTAGATTTCATTGCATAATGTACTAGTACCATAAAGCATTCCATTCAGACTAATAGAACAACTATTGCTATTAAAATTCAAATGAAAACCAGCTTTATTTAAACAAGAAACAGATAATATGTTCTTTGTTAAAACAGGTACAAAATAACAATCATCCAGTTTAATTACAAGCCCACTGGAGAGTGATAAAAAATAAGTGCCTACGACTAATGTAGCAACTCTTGCTCCATTGCCCACACGCAGGTTTAGTTCTCCCTTCATAAGTTGTCTACTGTCCCTAAGGCCCTGTATATCATTACATATGTGTAAGCCACAATCAATATCTAATACCCATATATTATTATTAGAAATAATATTATTCTCAATGACAAACATACCTGAAGGAGCTGGGGCATCTGATGCCTGCTTCTTCTTCAAGGACTCCAGATAGACTTTACAGTTTTGCTTCTAATGGCCAGTCTTGCCATAATGGAAGCAAGTTTCTTTCGGCGCAGTTTCTTTGAGTTTCTTTTTAGTTGCACTTCCTTTTGGTTTCTTAGACCTTTTCTTCTTTAGGTTCTTTTTTCCTTGAACCAGAAGAAGAAGAGTTCACCACTAGCACTGGCTTGCTATCTTTCTTAATAGCTTGCTCTACTGTCTTGAGAAGATTAATCAACTCATGGATTTGTGGAGATTTGATTCATCAGATAGTTTAACATAAACTGTGAATAACTATTAGACAATCCAACTAGAATTAAGTCAACACTTAATTCATAATCCATAACAAAACCCAAAATTAACCATTCATCTTCAGTGCATACTGCACTGCAGATGCCTCCGGAGTCATCTTAGTCGTGAAGAGTAGCCTCGAGGTCTCAAACCTTTCAGCCCGAACTTGCTTATTAAAAAGCTCTCTAAGATGAAACACTATGGTATTAGCATCCATAGACTCATGTTGCTTTTGCAGCTCTGGTGACATAGAGGCTAGCATAACACAGGTAGCCAAGTCACTATCTTTAAGATGCTTACGATATACTTCTGATCCTCATCAGAAGCATCAATAGCAGGTGGATCAGGAAGTGAAACGTCTAGGACATAGCCTAGCTCGTCATATCTGAGAACAATTATCAAATTTCTCAGCCAATCAAGAAAATTGGGTCTAATTAATTTATTAGAATCCATAAGTGAGCACAAATTCACGCTAGAAGACATCTTCAATCAACCTAAATGTGAAGAGAGAAAGAATGTTAGAATATAAATACATCCATGATCATAAGGACTTGCATGACATGCATATGGCTCCCACTAGTTTCAAAGAATTCATAGCCCTCACTATAAATCCAAGAAAAATTATGACAAAGGTCCTAGTGGGTCAATATCTGACATTATTAAAAATGACCTGGGGTTTTCCCAACAAGCTACCTTTGGTCAATCAGTAGGTATCGGTCATATCAATTGCATCATAGATGCAACTATCATCTAGTGCTATCAACTGGTGATGTATGCACACACATTGGGTTATCAACTATTGATGCACATACATCTAATGTATGCTATCCAATTGCATCTTTGTCTATGATGACCTTGAGTTTACTCAACAAATTAACACTTCTAGTGAAAACCGACCTATTAATCTAAAAATCTTATTTCAATGGTTCGAATATATTCGTATAGAGCGAGCTTGGGTTTACCCAACAACCCTAACTCTAAAAGAATTATGATTCTCCCCATATTAATGGAAGGCCTTAGTTTTTATATTATTTATAAGGGATTTCATACTCTAATCTCATCTAAGTCGTAGGATTATAGTCACAATGACTGTATGGAATGATTTGGGATGTTTCATCAATCACATTGAATCTATATCCATAATCATCCATCATCCCACCTAACTAACCCTAGCATGCATTCTTTAGTGCAATCATCTCGCAAGGTTTTCTTATATATATTGTGGCTTGTTATGTATCTAAATATTTGACGTTCGATTCAACTCTTAAACCAAATTGCTTTCAATGTTGGCATCGACTAATTTCTCAATCCGTATGTTTTCAATTCCAATTCAAAATACCAATATACCAAGTGTAATACCGTCTACTATGATGTACCAATTAAACACTTTAATTGTATCATACTTGTCATATCTAGTCATATTAGACATGAAATATTTGAACTAGATTAATACAATATTATTCTCTTAGATTTCCAAATAATTTGAGAACATCAAACTATCACCCTAAGTATCTCTGGGTAGTCATCTCATCAAGACTACTTCGGCACTTGTCACATAACTTGTGACGGCCAAAATAATCAAGACAACTGAATATACCAACGAGACACTAATATGACATATTTGACATTTGAAAATTTTTGGAAACCCAATTTCAAGAAAATCAGTTTGGCATGCATACAACATCAATGTAAGATAATTCTGATCACAAAAATGATCAAAGGCATTGAAACCAAAAAACACACAATCAACATTTCAAACAAACCAGGTCCAGCAGTTTTCTCAAAATTGTCCAGCTCTATCTTTTGCTTGAAACAATCATTGAAAAAAATTTCAATAAATACTAAGAAAATTACAGAGGATATAACATGTTCACAACATGTTCCATAAAGTTTTTCAAAATTTATTTCCAAGGAAAACTTAACCAACCTCAACCAAACTAATCCATAATCTGTGTTCCTCAATGCAGACATTCCCAATAGCACACAAGAAATTCTCAAATAAATATTCAATCTCCTTGAATTTTTTTTACATCTTCATAAACATTTATAAACACCTTATAAACATGTTGGTGAAAGAAAATCCAAAAAAAAAGTTTCTAGAATTTATTCTCGAATTTACAAGCATGCCTATTCATGTAATGTGCATAAACACAAAAACTAGGACAGTAGGGAATTAATTAGCAAAAACATATCAAATCAAATTGATAAATTTTTTCCTTCCACAGACATATTCAGCAACATATTATGAGAAAATATGGGCAAGAAAATTTTGAAAACAATATCTCTATACTGATTTCGAATTCAACTAAATCAAAATGCACAACAGTCACAACCAATCGACGACATCACATATGTTATGGTTTCTCCTTTATAAGGGACACAAGTGGCTCTAACACCACTGTAGGAAAATCCTAGTGCGTGCATCATATACACGTGGTGCGGAAAACAAAACAAAAATTTATTCTGAGACTTTCCCGAAGTCCAGGATCTATATACCTGTACAAGGAAATACCATTATGATAGATGAAAATTTCCAGTTCACATACATGTATATATATATATAGGAATTGATGGCATTTACATAAATCATTTATTTATATAATAACCATGTAACTTGTGTGTAGTCTCCTTCATTCTTTTGGCAAACTACAATGACCAAAACAGACCGTCTCCAACGGTATCCACGCAGAGATCGAAGAATCTAACTGAATCAAACTCCTTGATCTGGAAATGGCTAAAACAAAGACAAGAGTGCTAGCTCTTACCTTTTGTTCTATGGAGAGCAACGTGAAGGAGAGGAGAAGATGATGAAGCTTAGGAGAATGAGAGAGTATCATAAAGAAGAAGGCTTGAAAGATTGTTTCTAAACCTTTTATAAATCCTTCTCATGATCATCATCTTCCTTTCTAGTTTTTTTGTCTTTTATTGCTTTTGTCTTTTATCCATTAAAGACATTAAATGCAAGATTGACAAAGTCTCTCCTCCTTTCCACGTTACTTGTATATATATATATAATGTTGGTCCAATCACACTGGAGTCAGTTTTACCCGATCCCGGGTATGGAAAAACATCAGAGACCTGTTTTAGTAATATCGATGCCGCGATCTCATCGAAACATATCCCGATCTCATCGAGATCTATTTGGTTCTATTGCTCTCTATATAATGGATCTTTATCCAAAACCATTTTATGAATCCTCTGAGTCACTCTTATGCATGTGACCTATTAGGTTCCCGGTTATATTGGTCACTTAGATTAACACTTAATCCAAGCAATTCATGAGCGGCGTCTAGCAACACATCATGATCCCTAATTGACTGAAAAGTAAGTGGTTTGATGAATGAACCTATGCTTATCACGAACTATCTCATAGACCCTCCTATAGACAATTGCTCCTTTCACCATGCTATACCCCACTTGGTTATGAGTATGGGCAATGTGTCAACTCTCACTAGACTAACTATATCAAATATAGTCCAAGTGATATCAGTTCTCATCTTGAGACTCATTACTCTATATGCCAATAAAGACATTCTTTATGAAACATATACTTTGGCTAGAGAATTCTAAGTAATGACCCCGACAAGAGGTCGTGGCATCATCTTTTGCTATCATAGAAGTGGTGAATTCTCTATTGGCTACTCAATTACCTTCGAATACCTCAAACTGTACCTAATCAACACTCTGTGAGCGACCTCTGTAAGGCAACAAGGAATGGATTCAAAGCACAGGATCAGTATCCAAGATATCCTTGAGTACCTCAAGTCTAAGGATACTTACACCATTGCTATGATGAGATTATCATTGACATTAGAATAGGACATCTATGTGAGGATCTCATAGTAGGTCCTTAAATGTACTTACTACCTCTAGTAAGCATTCACATCTTAACTTTAAACATCTCATGTTTATAGTTTCTTAGATCCACTGCTTGATTGATCAAATCAAGGAGTTTGACATGTACTAGTTTTTTTGGATTAACGATGTCCAATCTCATTAATCCTATGACTAGGGATAATTTAGATACTCACATAATTGCACATGATAGGAATCTCAGTGGTATGATCACATCATGATTTCCTTCATGCTATGTCATATATCATGGACTTCATTAATTTGCTTATAGATCAATCTCAATTTATAAATAGTGAACACCAAATTAATGAAATATGTCTTTCTTTATTATTGAAAATAAAGTTTGTACTCAAATTTATACAAAACATGCTAAAGGCGATTGCCTTTAGGGCAATACTCTAATAGTCAATGTTTTAAGCTTCATTATATACTCTTAAGTCTTTTAGGGTTTGTCTAGGTTTTTTCATGTGAATATCTTCCAAAAATAGTTCTGAAATGTCAAAAGTATGAAAAATTTGCATATTAGAAAACACTTTACATGATCATGCATGAGATTGCTCCAACCTTTGGCACGACTTTTGTTACTTGTATGATTATGCATCCAACCTTTTCTTCATCTTTTCTTCTCTTTTTCTTGTCCCTACTTATCACCAAACACATCAAACAATCCTTGAAATATATAATTAAGATCAAACTCTTTCCTAAAATAATAATTAATCAAACAAACACGCAAAACACTAATAAGAACATAAATTTAAATCATAAACATATGATTATCATCTAATAGAACACTCAAAACACACTCTAACACCTAGAAGACATACTAAGTTTTACACCTATTAACTTTCCACACTTAAATCTTTGCTTGTCTCTAAGAAAAACTAAAACTACAAAACAAATAAAACATATAACATGCAACATACTACACATAACACAAAAACACACAATCATGCAACAATATAATAATACAACAATGTTATAATGGCATCAAAATTTAGGAAATTAACTTATACATAAACATGAATCACTTAAAAAATTCCAACAAACTAACTTATTCCATTCATATTAAAATTATTTAATTTAAATATTCATGTCAACCAAAATATTAACATCTATAACACTTGTAAGCATGCATTTATTCTTAAATACCAATTAAAGAGGTAGGACATCACTAAATATCCATTCATAAAATTTATTTTGACATTCAAGAAGAAGATCCATATGTTCTCTTTCATTGACAACATCACTTTGATCATGCTTGGTTGAAATGTCATTTTAGCTTTTTAACACGAAGACAAACATTTTGTCGTAAATGCCCCTTTTTACTTAGCTATATCACAACTAACAACTAGCTCTTGGCTCTATTTTAAGCCCATTTTAAAATGGGCTAATGGAATAGGAAATGTATTTAACATATCTATAGAACACCCTTTGTTATTTTTGGTTTTTTTTTTTCAAATTTTACCTACATCAGTTCTTCCTAGTCAATCACTCCTATTAAAAGGTACTAATAATGTCTACTAATTTAAATGAATTTATTACAAGTGTATCCAGCAAGTGTCATAAACTGATATAATACGTACAATATTTTACTCAACATGCATATTCTTCTAAAAAAACTTAAAACACGATATTCATAAATTATATGATCATGTTCATGAATAAACTAATTTATTTCAATTTTTTGCCATTGGCACATTTAGACAATGCATATATCATGCAACAAAATATTGGCACAATGTCAACGTAATTAAAAACTAACACAATGCAAATACAATTTCATATGCAAATGTTATGCAAACCTCATGAAACTAATAATGATTCTTTGATGTTCTCCTTGCAATTGTTCCTCTGTAATTATTCTTTCTATTGGCTTTTTGGTGTCTCACTTTGTGAATCTCCCTTACTTCGTGATGTAAAAACTACTTTGCTTGAACTCTTTGTGGATCTTATGTTCATAAACCTACAATCACACTAGAAAAGTATTAAAGTCCTTAAATGAAAGTACTTAAATTGTAGTAGATGTTATAATAATCTCGGGCAACGATGCCAAAAACTTGTTGATAGTTTTAAATAAAAATACTTTCATAACTGCAAGTGTGTAGATCGTAACTTATAATATAAAAAGTATCGTCCTATAAGGATTGTATAGTCATACAATAATTCTTGTAAACTTTGTTTAAGGTAAAAGATAAGAATAATAATTAAGAATTAAACTAAAAACAAAGAATTAATAAATAAAATATGAACAAACTATAAACTAGGTAGCAGTAAAATTTATTTATTAATTAGTGATGAAAGCTATGGTTTACTTCTATCCTTATTTGTTTTCACTTTACCTTTTTAATTTAATCATACTTATCCCAGATATCATATCGTTATGATAACCCCCTCTCGATATCTAAACAAGTAATCTCAGATTAAAATAGATATAAATTGAATTATGATCTCTCAATGTATCAAAACTCTTTCTAACTATGTAACTGGATTTGAAGCAATCATATGGGTAACTAATAAATTACTAAGATCTCTCTTTAATTTCCTATTAATTTGATGTTTATAGGTCTATTGAGGTGTAAACTCTCGCTATGCAACACAATATAAGTGAATCAATCCACTATCTCGATTCAAATTGATTATCAAATAATAAACATCATAAGCATATTCATTAAATCAAGAATGTAAAGTTTAACAAATAATTTACGAGTAATTCCTAAAAAGGAATTTTGCCATCCATAGCTGTAACTAAATATCTAAGTTCAATAAATGTTAATATCTAACAATAACAACGAAATAAGAAAAGCGTATAAAATGAAATCTTGAGTCTTCTATTCTTTATCTTGAGTTTGAAAATTTGCAGCCTTATTCTTGAGAAATGTTTTATTTTGATTTCCTTTAATTATGTCTATGTGGCCATGAAGTGGTGTTTTAGGCTTCTTTATATACTCTTTAGTCTTCTAAGGTTTTTTGTAGGATTTTTTACGTGTATATCTTCCAAAAATAGCCTTATAATGTCCAAATTATGAAAAAACTCGCACCCTCCAAAGCACCTTACACGGTCGTGTATGGGACTGCTTTAACCCTCCGACATGATCATGTAAGGGTTACACGATCATTTCAAAGACTTCCGAATTGCTACTCCTTATTGCGCAAGCGTGTTTCTGTAGCTTTTTCTTTATTTTTCTTCTCATTTTTCTATCTCACAATCCTTGAAATATATAATTAAGATCAAACTCTTGCCTTAAATAAAAATTAATCAAACAAAACACACAAAATGCTAACAAAAACATAAATATAAGTCCTAAACACATAATTATCATCTAGTAAAACACTAAAAACACACTCTAACACCTAGAAAACATACTAACATCATATAAGATTACATCCAACCCTTTTGGATATCTCATACTTTTTTAATTATCTGATTTGTTTATAAACTTATTCGATAACTAACATCACATCCTAAAATTATTAACTTTAACCCTTTAAAAATCTTAGCATTTTATATCTAATATGAAATCTTATAAATTGATCTAATTAAAACTATTACAGGTAAGTTGTTGTACTAGGCATAGCTAATCAGGTGTTGGTTGTGTGTAAGTTTTAATAAATAACTCTCAATAATCTACAAACGCACAGTTCGTTAGCATAGTACCTAAGGTGTCGATCCACAAGGACGGATAATCTAATCCTAAAATCTAAGGCCATAAACAAATACAAAAATTCAAAATGCACAAAACTAAAGATGAGAAATTAATTCAATCAATCAAATTAAATTAAGAATCAATCATGGAAATACTAATTACTAAGCAATTGCAACACACCCAAGAATCAACCTATGGAATTTACCAATTGAGATAAAGGAAATTCTACCTATCCTAAGTGCTAACCTAACTATTATGAATTACTAGATTGTTAGTTCTAGATGATCCTAGGGTTAATTACTCTCTCTCTAGTTATAACCATTAACCTTAAATCATAAACTCTAATTAGATTATGGAGGTTGCAATCTCTCAATTCACAACCTATTCAAAACCATAATTAGTTCTGAAGTTCTCTAATAAACTATCAAAAACCTATGCATGATCTCTCTTCACACAATTTTTAGATTTGATTCAATTATTGTTCTATTAAATAACCTAACTCCCATTAGTCTAATTTAATCATTTTTCATTCAATTCACCCTCTCAGTTTATTATCGAATTATGCAATCGTATAATGAAACCACAACAAATCCAATAATCACATAAATAATCAGATTTCCATTAATTTAAGAATAAAATTATGAAGGTAAGTTTAGAACATCCTTGACATTCTAGATTCTATCATCAATTATTCAATCCAATTCAATACAATGATAAAACTGAAAATAAATAGGAAATACATTCTAAATGGAGGATGGAAGGTAGCGACGTCAGGAAACCTACTGATCTGGAAACTACGTCGAGGCAACTTCTTCTCCTCTTCTCTCTTCCATCTTCTCTTCCTTTATCTCTTGATGAATTCTCTCTAGCGTTTCTCTCTTCCATCAAATCATGAAGGTCGCAATCTCTTATTTTACAACCTTTCCAAAATCCTAATTAGTTCTGAAGTTCAATATTAAACTGTAGAAAACCTATGCAAGATCTCTCTTTGCATAATTTACCGATTTGATTTAATTCCAATTTATATTAAATCACCTAACTCTCGTTAGCCCAATTTAATTTTTTCATTCGATTCACCCTCTCAGTTTGTTATCAAATTATGTAATCGCAAAATTAAATCACAATAAATCCAATAAACAAATAAACAATTAGATTTCATTAATTTAAGAGTAAAATTTCAAAGGTGAGTTTAGAACATCATCAACATTCTAGATCCTATCATTAACTATTTATT
>JANSVA010000005.1:24750169-24761193 GCA_025504915.1 Erythroxylum reticulatum | reverse complement strand
GGGTCAAGGCCTAACCTATGAAAAAGAAGGCCAAAGAGAACACCAAGGGAAAGTGTTTCCACTGTGATGAGATGGGCCACTGGAAAAGAAACTGTCTAGTCTACCTCAAGTCCCTCAAAAGCAAAAGAGGTATGGGTTTCCTAAGTTTGTTAGGAACTAAAAATGTGGCAGATTTATCTAATTCTTAGATATTAGATTGAGGATCCACTGACAATATTTGCAATTCTTTGCAGGAGTTCTAGCAAAGGAAAAGATTACCCAAAGGCCAATTTCAAGTCAAGATAGCAGATCGATCCTACATTTCTGTATAATCAGTGGGAGTCGTTATTCTAGACTTTCCTAATGGTCATAGGTTATATTTGGAGGATGTATATTACATCCCAATGATTGTAAGGAACACTATTTTTGTTTTCAGTTTAATAAAATATGGTTGTTCCTTATATTTTGAAAATGTTGTTTCAATATATAAGAATAAGGATTTTATTTGTAATGCAATAATTAAAAAGGGATTGTTCTTTATAAAACCTATTACAGGCTCACTAAACACCACGTAGTTGATAAAACTAAGACAATGCAATGTCTCTAGCATTAATTCAAAATATCTATGGCACTTAAGAATGGGTCATATCAATTAGAAAAGACTTGATAGGCTAGTAAATGATGGGATCCTTATGTGCTTGAATAATGATCCATTACCCGTCTGTGAATCTTATATTGAAGGAAAAATGACTAAGGTCTCATTTTCTTTGAAAGGAAACAAATCTAAATCCATGTTAGACCTAGTACATACTGATGTGTGTGGATCCATGAATGTACAAGCTAGAGGTAGTTATGAATACTTCCTAACCTCTATAGATGATTACTTTAGACATGATTATTTGTGTTTGACACATAAAAAGAGTGAGTCCTTTGAAAAGTTCAAAGAATTCAAAGCCGAAGCTGAGAAGCAGCTAGGCGAGCCATTAAAACAACTTTGATCATATTGATGTGGTGAGTACTTATCTAGAGAGTTCTAACTATATTTAATTGACAATGGAATTGTTTCCAACTTGCCAGCTCATCAAACACCTCAATAAAATGATGTAGCTGAGAGGAGAAATAGGACACTATTGGAAATAGTAAAATCAATTACGTCTTACGCTAGCTTGCTAGAAATGTTATGGGGATATGCCATACCAATGACAACTAGGGAGTTGTGGAATGGCCGAGTGTCTTCATTGTGGCACTTAGGTACTTGGGGCTTCCAAGCTCATGTTCTAAGGCCTGAATCCATAAAGATGAAACCAAGGTTAGAAGTATGCTTATTTGTAGGATATCATACAGGTAATTGAGGGTACTATTTTTACAGTCCTTAGGATAGGAAAGTATTTATGTCGACAAATACAACCTTTCTAGAGGAAGAGTTTGTGAGAAATCACAAAGGGATAAATGAAGAAGTGCTCAAAGAGTTACCTTTTTCATCTAAACCAAGAGTTGATTTGGATATAGCAGAAAAAGATGTTGAAATGGATTCAAGAATTAAATCGGGAAAGCAACCTAAACATCAAGTACTGCGTAGATATAGTGGGAGGGTTGTGAGACAATCAGACATGTATCTAGGCCTAGGAGAAGGTATTATAGACATCTCAGACCAAGAATAAATGGATCCCATTACTTATGCACAGGCTACTAATGATGTTGATGCAGAAAAATAGCTCAAGGCGATGGAATCGGAAATAGATTCCATATATGCCAATGAAGCCCAGATCCTTGTAGATCTACCACTAGATGTAAAAGCCATAGGGTGTAAATGGATCTACAAAAGGAAAAGAGGATCAAATGGAAAGGTAGAGACCTTTAAAGCTAGATTGGTAGCTAAAGGCTATACTCAAAAGGAGGGTATAGACTATGAGGATACATCTTCTCTGGTTGCCATGCTTAAGTCTATCAGAATTCTTTTGGCCATAGCAGCATTTTTCGATTATGAAATATAGCAAATGGATGTTAAGACCGCATTTCTTAATGGTATCTTGAGGAGATCATTTATATAGCCTAACCAGAATAATTCATTGAGCCAGGAAATGAGCATAAGGTATGCAAATTGCAAAAGTCCATTTATGGGTTTAAGCAAACATCTAGGTCTTTGAACATTAGATTTGATAAGTCTATCAAAACTTATAGGTTCATAGAAAACCATGATGAGCCTTGTGTCTATAAAAGGATACAAGAAGGCAAGGTTACTTTCCTAATCTTGTATGTTGATGACATTTTGCTCATTGGGAATGATGTAGGAATGTTATCTACTATTAAGGGATGGCAAACAAACAGTTTTTAGTGAAGGATTTAGGAGAGACTAGCTATATTTTAGGGATCAAACTTGTAATGGATCATAAGAACAAAACTGATAGCCTTGTCTCAAATAAACTACATTAAGAACATGCTCAATAAGTTTTCCATGCAAGATTCTAAGAGGGTTTTCATACCTATTAGATATCGAATCAAACTTTCAAAGGAGCAAGCTACTAAGACCTTAGAGGAGGTCAAACATATGCATAACATTCCATATGCTTCGACAATTGGAATTTTAATGTATGTTATGCTTTGCACTAGACCATATATCTATTACGTAGTGGAACTAGTAAGTTGATATTAGTCTAATCTAGGAATGGAGCATTGGACTACAGTGAAGTGAATAATGAAGTATCTTTGTAGGACAAAGAACTTGATGCTTATTTACTCTAGAAGTAACCTTATTCCGCCAAGATATACAAATCCTAATTTCCTATCAAATGTTGATTCAAGGAAATCGACTTTTAGTTGTATATTTTTTTACGAGGTGGAGCCATAGTCTGGAGGAGTATCAAGTAATCTTATGTTGCTGATTCAACTATGGAGGGTGAGTATATTGCAGCTTGTGAAGTAGTCTAGCTCTATAAGTTCCTGAATGATTTGGAGGTGGTTCTTGAGGTAAAAAAGGCCATTAAACTTTTTTGTGATAATAATGTCACAATGACTAATTCTAAAGAACCTCGGAACCATAAAGCTGCTAAACACATTGAGTATCATCTCATAAGGGAAATAATCAAACGTGGTGAGGTGAATGTGGTAAAGACTCCTACAGAGCAAAACCCTAGTGATCCATCTACGAAGATGCTGTCTCAAAAGAGTTTTGAGGGTCATCTAGCAGGGATGAGAATGAGGGATATGTCAAACTGGCTTTAGGGTAAGTGGGAGATTGTTGGAGTTATATAAGTATAGTACCTTAGAAAGTAAGTGTATTACTTATAACTTAATTTTCTTCTAGTTAATTTTGTAATGAAAATATTTATTATCAATAAAACAAAAGAGTTTGGTTTTATTTGAATGAGCATTATATATCTAGTCATAAGGTACTGAGATTTTTTTGTAAATAATATACATATATATAGAGATGTATGGGAAACATGTATATTATTAGAATCTAAAAATAATTGATTCACAATTGAATAATTAAGTTGGTCACTTGATTATGATTTAGACTATAGTATTGTGCTTTATCTCCGTACAAGTAAAAGAGTTTACTTCAAGGGAATGATGAGCTTTATATCATGATAGCGGTTGACTATTGATCATGACACTATTAAATGAATATGGAATCAAGTATGTTTTCAAGAATAAAGTGGGTCATTACTTTAATATTAAAACATACAACTTAAGCATTCGTTTATTATAGACCACAATCTTAATGAGTGATGAACTCATATGTGTTTTATTATAATTTTTGATATGATAAAAATGGATTTTTACAAAGTATCAATCCAGTGTCTGAATGCTGGAATTATTAATTGAAATATGTATCAAGGAACTTTCACTTAAATAAAGAGTTTATAGTGATATCATCACTTCTAGATATCTCATAAAGTTTATTAATTAAACTGGTGTTAATAGTTTGATGGACTAGCTACCCATCAAGTCTTAACACCAAGATGAGATCTTGTGTGTTAATCACTATTTAAAGTAAAATGGGACATTTAGAAGGAAAACCAACATAAGGGTAAAATGGTAATTTTACCCTTTATTGTGCGGATGGCAATACTATGGTTCATATTAGAGTTCGTAACTAAACATCCTATTTGAAACATGTGTTCTTATAATATTTAGTGATTTAAGAGTTTAACTAATTATCTTTAGTAGAATGACATTTAGTTAATAAGCTGGAACTAATTTTAGTGAGATTAAATTAATTCCAGGATTAATGGAGCTTGAATTATATAAGTCCATTTAGATTCCCCATTTGGCTTCTAAGAAGGTTATCAAGCAAAGTAAGAAATACAAATAGAGGTTATAAAGTCTATAATTGACTGTTGGGCTTACTTTAATTAATTGTTAATTAGAAACCTATATGAATATTTAGAAATGGGTTAGACTTTGGTTTAAATTGATTAATTTAATTAATTTAATTAAAGCAAAGTTATTGAAGATAAATGGAGGGGGATTTTCAGTTTTAATGGTCTAAATGTGTAGCTGCATATTTAACATTAGTTTGCTATATTTAAGATGGTTTTTAAGATGCTTTATCATTGGAGTAATGATCTTATCATTAAATACTTTAATGGTGGTCTTTTAATGATAGCATGTAACCTATAAGCATTCATTGGATTAAAGAATCAATAGGTGCATTTGATGGACCATCTTCCCTTTTTTCAACACAAAAGCTAAAAATGATATGTCTCTTTTACATTAATAGTCTTTTCATATATCCATCTTAAAAGACAAACGAGAAGAGTTTTATTTATTGGCTTCTTTATGATTGATTAAAGAATGAAATGGTGCATTTGATGCAAATCTCTTCTTTCTTTTGAGGTTAACCGAAATTGAGAAGAAGTGAGAAGGTGTTCTTGCTTTTTTTACTCTCTCTCTCCTATCATGCATATGTTAGTCGAAATTTGCATGAGAGGTGTCTCATCATTGGCTTCTTTCTTCTAAGGAAAAATCTCTTCAATTGTTTCTGCTCCTTTCCCACCGAAGAATCTTGTTAACCAAGTTATCTAAGAAGAACAAGAGCTAGATCAGATTGGTCGAGGATACAACATCGATAAGAGGATATAATAACAAGAATAGGATACATTACCGAGAATAGGATAGCACAATGAGGAGTTAAAGCTTTAGCGAAGAAGTCGGTAATATTTTTCATCTTATGTTTATGTAAATATCTTTCCTTATACCATATCATGTATGTCTATACATATTGATTTGGTTATATTGCTTCCACTGTAATTTTGATTTCTAAAAAATTTTGAAATCTACCGTTTTATCCAAATTATGCATGCCTTAGGTTTTCAATCCAACATCTTTACTTCATTTTTTTCCTTTAAACGTGCCGTAAAGTTTGTCCCATATTTATTTTGCCATATAGTATTAAGATATCATTTCATATTTTTTGGAGACAATGCACATATCATGTGATGTTTTACCTTCGTATTTAGTTGTGCATTTCTCCTATTAGCGTTAGTTATACTTTTATGTTATCAAATGTTGGAATTGTACCATTAACTTTAATTGTTTGCCATACTTTGACATCTATAGATGGGATTTATACGGTCATTCTCCCTTTCCTGTATGAGTGGTTGCTTCCATTAAAGTAAGGAGGCCCTATGATGGATTGTCCTCCAAAACTTGTTGGCCCCCTAATTTTTTCTTGAGGGATAAGCATGATTTAAATAAATTATGAGATCCTTATGGGATCATTTGTGGAGTTAATTATTACATTAATGTTGGTAACATTTTATGACATAGGTTAATTGAATTGAAGTAGTAAAGTTGCAAGATTGATAAGGGAAAATTGGGCATGACACTTAAGGGTATAAGACCATAAACATATAAGGAAGAGGTAAAGTGGACTTTTTACCCTTATTAAGGGTATTAAGGGAAGAAGAAAATTGTGTCCTCCATTTAATAAGGGAGCAAGAACATGAGTGAGAAGAAAGAAAGGAGAGAGTTTTGTGGGAGAGAAAAGAAGAAGAAGAGAAAAGCTAAGGTTTTGGAAATCTTGAAGGGCTTGAAGACTTTGAGGCTAAAACAAGTAAGTATAAGCATTAACCTTTCTTGATTATTGGATGAAGCATATTTAGTGATAGTTAAAAGTGAAATACAAGGTTGAATGTGGGTAGGAAGTTGTGATGAATGGTATGGGTTAATGTTTTACATTTTAGGGTTAATGATCAAAGATAGATCTTGATGCATTTGTCATTGATATTGGGTTGAAATGAAGTGTACATGAAGTAAAAAGGATGATTTTTATATAAGATGGGTTATATATGAAATGTTGGAAGTGAAAATCTGGGAAAATGTAGTTGAAGTATGTTCTGTGTTTGTTTCTGTCAAAGTTCTCCGTGCCCAACTCGGGGGTCGCCACTGCGAATTTGTAAGTTTTCAAGAGGAGAACTTTTTTGGGTCGTCGCAGTGAACGTTGCAACACAGAGCATGCATAGGTATTTTGGGTATACCTTTTTCTATCGTGATCTAAATGTAGTGATTTTTGATTTGGAGTAAACTAGAGACATAGAAATAGAAATTGTATGATGAAATTGAGTTCTAATTCAATCTGTACGAATCTCAAGTTTTGGATGGAAGTTGAGCACAGAAAATTGTTTCAATATACGAACAGTCCGAAAATGATTGGGGTATAAGTTTCGGATTACTGAACCAAATTGAATGATTTTGGTGTCATTAGAAACTTAAGACAATTATGAACATTTTCTAGAAGGAAGTGTTACTAAATTGCTTCTTTTACCTAATCAGAATGATCATGGAAAATTGACTCGAATGTTTGGATTTTTGGAAGAGTTTGAGTATTTAGAGTTTATCTTAGTGAATATGATATATATATATATGGGTCTTCAAATTGTATTCCTATTGAGTGGGGATGTTTGTCATTGATAAAGGGACTTAAGGAAGGCAAGAGGAGCAAGAGCAGCAAGAGGAGAGGCATATTTGAGCAAGTTATAAGCAAGGAAATTAAGGTGGGTTTGGTGTTTATTATAGAATTAATGAGCCATAAATTTCTTTTAAAGTAAGAGAATAAAATGATTTCAAATGGCTTTATAATTGTTGCATTATTGTTTTGAATGATTTGAAAAATTACAATATGATTGATATGTGAATTTGGTTGATGAAATGTGAAATATTTCATGTTATAAAAAATTACATTTCTGAAATATGCCTTTGTGGAAAAATATCAAGTAAAATCATGCTTTCAAAATGTGCGATTTGTGCAATCCAATTACATGTTACGTGGGTTTGGTGTAATCCATTCAAGAATGTCACGTGTATGTTGACCAAAAAAAGGCTTCTCTTACCTGTCTGCTAGTGACACGGAACTCCTTTATAGACTCCCTCAAGTTTACGACTATGCAAAACCACTTTGTAGGATTGAGATAATGCGTCAAGTTTATGACTACACAGAAATATTATATGAAAATGTGTAGTTTGCCATGTTCATGGATTTACCCAAACCATTTTGATGTGTTTATATACTTATGATATGTTAACAAGTTGATACATATATGATTTACATTTTTGTGAATTAGTTGAGAATTTTGAAAAATAAGTGTTTTATGATTTAATTACGGAATGACTATGTTATGAAAATGTTCAATGGAAATGAGCTTTATAAATGGTTTTGCTTGATATCCATCATAAACTTGTCACCCACAAGCTTTTAAGCTCACCCCCCTTCTATCCCATCTTTAAGTGAAGAAAATGAGATCAAGTGATCAAGAGTCAAGGTATGGCTTCAAGTTCTGCATGTTTTGTACCTTAAGCCAGATTTTGTAAACACTAGGATTTAGTCACATTTCAAGGATTATTAGTTCATGTAACTTTCGTATTTTCAAATTTTGAGATATGGATGTATTGTGGATTGGAATGCCGTTAGAACTTGTAAAACTCTATCTTTTGATGTTAATGAATTATGAATCATGTATGAATGATATTGAGTGGAAATATGAATTTGCGTATGATAAGATTGAGTTTAAATTAGGTATACTTAAGAAAGTTATCGATTTGAGATGATGAATTTTGAACATAAATGAGATGTTATGAAAAAGAAAGATAGGAAACTATGAAGAAGGAGAATTACTCGTAAGTAATGAATTAAATAAAAAGAGACTAGAGAGTTTGATGAGATAATATTGGTAGTTGAACTGTCATGCAATGATGTTGCGTTAGAGGAAGTTAATTTGGCAGAAGTTATAATGAGAGTAAGGTAAGGATAGATGGAGACACCTAGGGAAGGTTGTTGAATGAAGCCTCCCCGAAAGGCTTCATTATGACAGATTGTGCATCTTTCTCGGAGCAAGGTTAAGTTTCTCTCCGTGGCGTAATTATCCTGAGAGATGCTGGATCAAATTTGGGAACTTTGTTGTGGTGAAGTCAAGAGCTCTCCATGGCGAACTTTTCCCGAATGATTTCCACAGAAGTGCCCATCTGCTCACCGCGGCGAAATATGAAGTTTGCCTCAGTGAACTTCTGAAACCAGGACCCAACATACATGGTATCGAAGTATGAAGATGAACCGATGATGTTTAAGCTCACGTTCTCACGACTCCGATGTTGGGCTCTAGAAATGGGGTCCCAACAAATAGGGTCCAACAGTTATGGTATTAGAGATCACGTTTTTATGACCTCTAAGTTGGACTCTAGAAACGGACCCTAATATTTATAGTATCAGAGCGCTGGATTTAGTATCTTCATAGGCACATATGTATAAGTTGCACGCATGAGAATTTGTTAAGAGTTTGAGATGATAGAATTAGTGAGAAAAATGATACTCTTTTATGATATGAGAAAATGAAAGTTTGTAGATATTTAAAAATAAGAGATAATACGTAATCTAATATGTTAAGCACAGATTCAGCACTTGTGGTTATGTTAGTGAATTTAGTGATAGAATTTTATTGTGGATATGTACTTAAATTGATATAGATGTGAAATTATATTCATGAATTGACTGAGAAATAATATGTGGGTAAATATGATAGATAATGATTCAATATATTTGTATTGGGGGATGCATTATTGAATATGACATAAATATTACACTGTGCTGATATATCCATGAATGTGATATAGATGTGAATGTATTATCTTGGATTATTTGAGGAATATAAGGATATAAGTATAAATGATGAGATTAGAGTGTACAAGTAGAATGCAATGAAAACATGACCTTGTTATGATCTTAAGAAGAGGAATTTGGAATCGAAGTGGTTGTTCAATTAAAGTGATAAGAGTTATGATCTGCCGTAAGTAGATATTAGTGGAATTGAGATTAGAATTTCAAGATGGCTATGTGTCTAAAATTCCAAATTGATCATGAAAGTGCGTAAGGAAAATGAAACAAAGGATGGTGATATATTTAGAAGTTCTCAAGGTTATATTGACCAATTATTATGAGTGCATCTTCGACAATGTGATTACATGGGTGAATAATGTGACTGAGTACAAACAAGATCTATTTTTGGATATGGTATAGGAGGTAATCTATGATCCCATGGTTAAAATTATGAGATGAATCAGAGAAACGGAATGGAAGTATGGTATAGGTGATTATGTTAAAAAGGTAATTAATATGAAGAGTAAATTTTGAATAATCATAAAAGATTCAGAGGTTGTTTAAACTCAATTGTGATTGATGTGTGTCATTAGCATGAGATATGAATTGGTGACCTGTCGAAATCAATTTTATATATAAAATGTAATGATCTTGACCAAAAAAAAAGAAGAGTAAATGAATATGCCTCTTAATTCATTGAGTTTTATTAGGAGGAATATTTTAATTGTATAAAGTGTAATAGAAATTGAAATTATTGAAATATCATGAACAGTTGAAATTGATCTTATTGAGGTATTAAGAATGGCTGAAACAGCAATGATGAATATAGTTGATCGATAAAGATTGCATGAACAGTATAGATGATAGTAGCAAGAAATCTTCTTTCGAAGAAGAATTTATTTAATTAGGTTAAGTCGATCAAATAGTTTATATTAAGAATGATCAATGAAAGAACAGATCAGAAATGATTATATAATGAATCAAGAGTAAACATTGGAGTCATATCCCTAGTAGAGACTCAAACATAAGAGGTAGAAAGTATAGGAGGTAAATATACCATTCAAGGTGAGATATCTAAATATGTGAGTTGATTCGTGAATTTGAGGAGACATTAACTGCAAAAATGAGGAGAATATAGGTCCATGTTATATTCTGTGTAAATATGTTCGGGAGATACAAATTTGACTTAATGAAGGTGTTACAAACACAAGAAGTTAAGACTACAAATAAATTAGAGTGTGTGGAGAAACAAGTATGAATGAGAAGATATTAGAATACATCAATGTGAAATATGAGGAAATCTAAATAATGGAGAAAATCGTTCGAGATATGTAAGTCAATTAGGAAATTGAAATTAACTTAAGATAATGTTACCTCATTAAGGAATTAGTTATTTAAGGAAGTATGAGAACTAATCATGGGCATATGGAGCTTTGGAAATATTTGTTCAAGTTAACAAATGCCTTGACATTACTATGGTATTGAAGATTAAAGCGATCGAAGAAAATTTTGATTATATATTAAATGTATTCGAAAAGTTGAGAAAAATAGTTTGAATACTTCAAGAAGAAAGTGTAAATCGTATGGGTAATGAAAGTAAAGAGGATTTTGAGGAATTATAATACTGATATTATTTATATCATCTGGATTTGGAGATTTTATAGTATACAATGATGTTGTATAAGAGATGAGGACAAAATCCAATGCAGCATGATAAAGTGATTTCATATGCATGGAGACAATTAAGCCTCATGAGATGATTAATTGAGGTATGAATTGGAGTTTGCTACAAGAGTGATTGTTTTGAAAGTTTGGAGACATTATAAGTACAGAAACATTTTGAAATATATAGGTCACTCAATTTTGAGGTAAATATTGTTGGAGTTATGTAAATATAGTGCCCTGGAAAGCAAGTGTATTTACATGTAACTTTATCTTATTCAGTTACAGT
>JANSVA010000005.1:24719394-24748633 GCA_025504915.1 Erythroxylum reticulatum | reverse complement strand
TATAATATTCTAAAACATGAATTTGAGTGCTAACTTTCTATTCGTTTCCAAACAAGGAGATATTGAAGTCATTTGAAGGCTATCTGAAAGGGCAACAACTTTGAAGAAAACACTAGAAGTCAATTCAAGGTTGAATATATCAGAAAAGTAAAGAAGTTAATGGAGAAGACAAATTATGCATTGGACAGGATGAGGAGATAGGCAACCAGTTATGCAACGGATAGGAGAAGATGAGAAGTAGAACAAAAACAATGTCGTAGTGGTACTTCGACCAATGCCAAACTTATCATACTTTTACACAGGAAGTTAAATGACAAAATTGACGCCAGTTACAACTTGGTATCAGGCATCAGTTGTACACTAACTTGAGGCAGCAAAAGTTCCAAAATAAAACTAGCATTGGTGTTGATGTTAATCTGACACCAATTCTTGTGCCCAATTTCTAAAGATATATTAATTCTCAAGTTCAAACATTCTAAGACTTTTTTGTAATCCTAACTACAATCACTCTTATTAGGTCTAATCTAGGGGTTTAGGAGCTACTTGATAATCATCTTGCTTTATTTTAATAGCTTTATTCTTTCTTAGCATCGAAGGAGGATTGAAAGCAAGATTGGAAGAGAGTGTGACAATTTCTATTACTTTTTCCTTCAATTATTTCCCTTATGTTGAGATTGATTTATTTGTGTTTCATTTTTACTATGTTTAGTGTTTAAGTTAGAGTTAAGGATATAATTTGTAAAATATATTACAATTTTAAATATAAAATTTAATTATTTATTAGTTTTTTTAAGAAAATTATTTATTAGTTGAATTTATTCTCTTTGTTCTTAAGTATTGAGTTTGTGACTGACCATTATAGATTTAATCTTATAAGATTGTATGTAAGACTAAAAGGCTAGAGAATGAAAGTATCATTGTCTATTGTGATAACTAAATATATTAACTATAATTAATGAATTTAATTAGGCTGAGTTGCAGATCAAGGGGAGGTACGTAGTTGCCTAATTGGACATACTTATCACCTCAATAGGATTCATAATATGGTGACATAGGTCATATGGGCTTGATACTTTGGATTATTGGAGTTTTAATAACTTATTACAATATTTTACTCTACGCGCTTGCAGATAGATTATGTCAAATATCATTTGAAGAAAATCACGTTATCATCAATAGTTAAATGTAGAGGCTTCGTTAGCTAATATCAACTCTAGTTGCCTTTTTAAAAGTTATAGAAATCCTCTTAATTGTAATAGTATTTTGAGTCACATTAATTCAATATTTTTGTTGAAAGTTATGTCTAAAATACCAAATAATGTTTAGTGATGACAACAAATTAAACCAATATACTATTTTACCAAAATTTTTATTCTTCTTTAAGTGTTATAATAATAATTAATCTATCTTATAATTTTAAACATCTAATATCAATTATTAACTCAATTAGCAAGCATTAAAAATATTCATAAAATTTTAAATTTTATTGAATTATAAATATCAAAATTTTAAAACTTGGAATCATATAGTATAAATGACATAATTAAATCATTCCACTTTTCTTCTCTCGCGGTGTTAAACATAGCCATAAAATGTTTGTTTTATTTTTTTATTTTCTTTCTATCATATTCCTAATAAATGAAGTGTTAGCTCAAGGTTTTTTTAAATTATTATTTTTATGATAATAATCAACAAATATTTAATAACGTTTCAAAATTCAAAATTATTGGAATTTTCCTAAAAAGATAATGATTATATATCTTGGTTATCTCTTTAAATAAAAAAGAAAAATGTTTTCCTATTTTATAGGAATGAATCTAATAAACTCACTCTGATAATAAGAAACAGCTCCGACAAATCAGGTATGGATAAGCTCCTACATTTTTGTACAGACAAAAGATCCTTCTATTCAACTAATTCGATAGTGGCTTCAAAGACACAATCAAAGGGTTATTCAAATAACTAAATACGTGAAGATTCTATCAAAGATATTGAGAAAGATGTTTTAACAGAATCAAAGTCGATTCAAAAGCAACAACTAGTTGAGAGGAATTTCTATTTAAGGAATAGCTACTGATTATGCACATCAAATTTTTAGAAATATATCAGTAGCATCAATACTTACTCTCGAAAAGTTATATTTATACTATTTAAGCTTTAGAAAGTGAAAACACTCTATCTAGAAAGAGATCAATATTCTTTGAAGCTCATATTAAGCAAACTCTACTTTCACTTGTTGAGAGCTTGTAGAATTAAATACTACTAGTGTGGAAGGTTGAAGAACCTTGAAAAAATGTACTTATGATCTTAGAGAGGCTCATCAAATTACTACTTGGAGATTTGTTAGTGAAATGCTTAAGTTGGAAACTTGGGAACTGGACATAGGCTTCATTATAAGTCGAACAAGTATAAATTGGATGTGTTGTTCTTTCTCTTTCCTTAACTTTTAAATTTCCACATTTTGCTCACTGTTGTTTTTAGTTTGCATAAAGCTCCTTTTGCTTTAAAGTTTGACAGGATCCTTTCGTTTAAAAATTTTAATAGGCCTTTATTTTTTATATGAATTAATAGTAACTAGTAAAATTTTCAATTCACACATAATTTACCCCCTCTTGCATTTGTTTTCTTTATCATTTGATGGTAGAGCCTTGGTTTCACATTTATTGTGTTTTACAGCACATGATAGATCATGTTAAACAACTTGAGAAGTCTTAAATGGCAATCTGTCACAAAGCCTCCTTATTTTAATGGAATCAACAACTCATATTGGAAGGATAGAATGACAATTTATCTTTAATCAGTTGATATTGAAGTCTGGCAAGCTATCAAAATGGGAGATACTACTCCTACTACTAATGATGTAGAATTATGGATAGATGTTGATATAAGAAATACTTAACTAAATGCTAAAGCAAGACATCATATGATTTGTGCACTCTCTCCAAAAGAATATGAAAAGATATCCTATTATTCTACATTAAAGGAAATGTGGGACAAACTTTAAGTTACCTTTGAAGGAACAAATGAGGTAAAGAAACATATGATAAGTCTTTTAGCGCATCAATAGGAAACTATTAGTATGAAATAGGAAGAAACCATAGACGAATTCTTTGGAAGATTCAACAACATCATCACAACCTTAAAGAATTTGGGAAAAATATATCCCAATGATAAGCTCATAAGAAAAATCCTAAGATCACTGCCAAAGAAATGGAGACCCAAAATGACAGCTCTAGAAACTGTAAAAGATCTAGACTATTTCACTTAATTGGCTATGAGGGAACTTGATGATTCATAAGGCAGAGCTTAAACGAGACAACGGATCCTCCTATAGAAGAGGAATGGCCTTAAAAGTTGATGGAGATAATGAATCCAATTTTATGGTTAGAAAATATGCACGTTTCTACAAAAAGAAGCTGATGAGGGAAAAAGAAGGAAACAAGAAAATTGGAAACGGTTGGCTCCAGTTAAAAGGCAGTGTTAGCAGTAATAATACACGGAATACTCAAATTATATGTTAGCACTACAAGAAACTTATACATACCATACCAGAACGTCCCTTTCTTCTTCAAAAGCATAAGACTAAAATTTGAAAAAAACCAAAAACCAAGCTACGACTTTAACTTGATCTGATGAAGATTTTGAAAACTTTAATGAAGAAAAGTCTAAAAAAGTAAGCAATGTTTGTCTTATGGATGATTCAGAAGAAGATGAGGTATATTTTTCTAAATTTGATGAATTATGAGATGCATATAATGACTTGTATGCTTAGTATAAGAAATTAACTGTGAACTATTTCAAAGAGGTCAAGAAATCTAAAAAAAATTATACATCTTTGAAAAATAAAATTAAATCGTTAGAATCAATAAATAAGAATTTGTTATATAAGAACATGTCTCTTGAAATTGATTATAAGCAAAAGGTTTCTAAAAAAGGATCTTTGGAAGAAAAACTGATTTAGTTCAAAAATGCATTGCTTAAGAATGATTGTAAAAAAATACAACAATTAGAAAAAATGATTATTCAACTCAAATTTGAAAAAGAGAAATTTGTTAGAGAAATCATATCTTTAGAAAAGGATCTTGCTAATTATGTTGATGGAAAGAACAATCTTGATGCATTACTTGGTAGTGGTAAAGAGTTCTTTGATAAAGCAGGAATATGATATAATGAGATAACAATATCAAGTTGTATAAGAACTTCTTTGAAAACATCAGTAGTTGTAGCCAAAATAACAACAAACTGATGCATGGCAAAAATAAAAGTAACTTTCATTCATCTATTTTATGCTTGTACTGTGAAAAATATAGACGTATTAGTCATTTTTGTAACATTTGACGAATGAAGAAATAATCTAAAATATATGTTTAGAGATTGAACGGTCAGACTACTAACCTAAAAGGACCCAAAAAAATATGGGTACCTAAATTGAGATAATACATTCTGTAAGTATGTTTCAAAACAATAACAAGAGAAAATCAATGGATAGTTGATAGTGGTTATTCAAGACACATGAAAGGTGAAAAATCGCACTTCAACTACATTGAAAGCAAATATGGTGGTAATGTTATCTTTGCAAACAAAAAACAAAGTAAAGGTCACAATAATTGGTAAAATTGGTGCCTTTGACTCTAGTTCTATTAACAATGTTCTCTACGTTAATGGTTCGAATCATAACTTACTAAATGTAAGTAAATTATGTGATAAGGGATGTAGAGTCACATTTTATACATCTCATTGTGAAATAATTGATAATAATAATGATAACATAGTGTTTGTTTGTCTTAGAAATTAGAATATATATTATGCTTAATTGGAAGACATGTCTTCTCAAAAAGTTAAATGTTTTATTTCTGTAAACAAGGATTCATTAATTTGGCATAGAAAATTTGGATATGCTTGTATGAGCATTTTGTCAAAACTGTCCAAGAATGAATTAGTAAGAGGTCTACCAAAATTAAAATTTGAGAATAAACAATCTTATGAAGCATGCTTAAAAGGAAAACAAGTTAGAAGCATCTTTCCACCCAAAAATGTTGTATCTACCAACCAACTACTTGAGCTTATAAATATGGATTTATTTGGCCCTATTAAAACTTAAATTTTTGGTGGAAGAAACTATGATTTTGTTATAATAGATGATTATTCCAGATTTACTTGGGTTTATTTCCTTAAAAATAAGGATTATGTTTTTGAAGTTTTGTAGAAAAATTCAAATTGAAAAAGGATATTGCATTACTTTAATTCAAAGTGATCATAGAGGAGAATTAGATAACAAAAAAAGGAAGATTTCTGTGATGATTATGATATAACTCATAATTTCTCATTTTTAGGGACTCTTTAGCAGAATGGAGTTGTTGAAAGAAAGAATAAACCTTTGCTGATTTGTCTAGGACCATGTTGTGTGGAAGTGATCTATCTTATGGCTATTGGGCAGAAGCTGCGTCTACTTCCTGTTACATTTTGATCATGTATCTTATAAGGCCTATTCTTTAAAAAACTCCCTACAAGCTATGGAAAGGAAGAAAACCAAATATTGCATACTTTCAAGCTTTTGGCTATAAGTGCTTTGTGTTAAATAATGGTAAGGACAACCTTAGCAAATTTGATACAAGGTCTGATGAAGCTATATTACTAGGATATGGCATTGTTAGTGAAGGATTTAGAGTCTACAATAAAAGAATTAAAAGGATAAAAGAATCAATAAATGTAGTATTTGATGAAACACTACCCTTAATAATAACTGTTGATTTAGATAATGAAGAGCATCCTTTGGATCCTAAAGACACGACATAAACTCAAACTATGCCTATAATGCCTTCATATTCACAAGATTAGGAAGATCCCTCTAAATCTAGGATAGAGAAGGCTCCTACTTCAAGTACACCTCAACAGTAGCCTATATAATAAAGGACACTAGATATTCTTAGCAAAAGGACACCAAGAGAATGGAGAGTACTCAATACACTTTGGTATATTCTAAAAAACCCTTCAAAAGGTTTTAAGACTAGAGCCTCCTTCAAAAATAAATGTGTTGTCTATGTTTCACAACTAGAACTAAATATTATAGAAGAGGCACTTGCTGATGAAAGCTGGATTGTAGCTATGAAAGATGAACTAAACCAGTTTGACAAGAACCAAGTTTGGAATCTAGTACCTTGTCCATAAAGCAAGTTATTCTTTAGAACTCGTTGGGTATTTTGAAACAAACTCAATGAAAATGGTAAGGTGGTAAGAAATAAAGCTAGATTTGTAACTCAAGGCTATAATCAATATGAAGGTTGTTAGTGTCTTTATTTTCTATCTTTTTGTGTGTTAATTTTCTTTATTTTTGAGGTTTGAAGTTATGCTTAATGTAAATTAATCTTGTTTTATGTCAAGGTGTATTTTGGAATCAAATAGAAAGAACTGCAAACATTTTGGGACAAAAAGAGCTGAACTAGGCGTTGAACCTAACTAGACATGGCCTCGTGTAGTGATACCTATATGAGAAGATCAACATAAAATACAATGCATTAAGAGGTAGTGTCAGGTTTTTAATTGAATAAGCGTGAATAAGAAGAAATAAAAGAGTAGCATGAAATAGTAGCACAAATGAAGAAAAGCAAGGCACTAAAACGCATAGTCCAAAGGAAAGAAATGCAATGTTATGTTAATGCGTAATGTGTTTTAACAAAAACGTAAAGTAGCACAAAAGACATCAGCGAGGGTTAAGTAAGGTATGAATAGTGAGGTAGCCAACCAAGGTTTATTTGTCCCATCAGCTACAGTAATGAAAAAAGGAAGATAGAAAGCATGCAGCAGAACCAACTAGAGTGGCGATTGAAGAAATGAAAAAAAGGGGAGAACAAATCTAGAGAAGAACAACGCCTATAACAGTCCTAAATAAAAATCAAGCCACAAGAATGCCCATAACAGTCCCAACTAGTTAGGAAAATTTATAATGTAACTAAACTTTTATTTCTTGGTTTAAGGAATCCTAGTTATCAAACTCTAAATGATGTGAGACTTTCGTTCTTTATTTGAATCGATTTATTAGTCAAGTATTAATTATTTTTCTAGGTTATTATTTGATTGTTTGATTTCACAGTTAAGTGTACAACTAGTTTGTGATTTTATTCAATCAATTGCTAGATTAAATAGGTTGATGTTCAATTCATTTAATCAAAAGTAGCAACAAGGGTTTTTGTCTACTACATTAGGGACATGATTTTAGGAAAAATAATTGTCTAGGCTAAATATCCATAATATGTACATTGTCTAGTTCATTGATTTTCTTGATTCGCAAAGCTATTAATTAATTAAATCTGAGATCACATCCAAGTTATTGATTAATAAGGGTTAATTCGAATACATGTTTTGGTTAACTAAACATAAGAGAAAATAGGTAAAGAAATTTACCATGACGATTACTTAACCAATAAATTGATTATTTTTAATGTCGATGATCAACGTAAGTTCAATAATGAAGGAGATCAGAATCCAAGATTTATTCCTATTGATTGTTAAATTCTCATTGTTTTGCTATTAGTTATTTTTTAATTTTGTATTCTGGTTAAATTCTGTTTAATTCACAATTTAAATCCCTCTTTTATTTCGTAACTACTAACGTTTGAATTCCTCGTGGGAATGATCCCTACTTTCCTCTATTACATTAATTTGTGTTGTAGGAAGTAAGTTTCTTTTTATATTTGGTTGTAGGCAACATCATTCACTAAATTTTGGCAAGAGATTTTTGACGTTTTATGTACGTTATGTGTTTAAATCAATATGAATATTTACAATATAATCCTGAAATTAAGAAAACAACAAAGACATTAAGAAAGCAGACGAAAGAAAAGAAACTAATATTGAGAGAAGAATGGCAGAGGGAAAGGAATATATGGTTGCAAATCATACTTTATGCCAACTAGCTACTCCAGATAAGGATCAATAATCTCATTTCATTAATTTTTTAAATTTGGGTGATAATAACAATTATGAGTTGAAGTCAGGAATGATTCATTTGTTACCTACTTTACGAGGCACATTGGGAGAAGATCCTTATAAGCACTTGAAGGAGTTTAATGTTGTTTATGTGGAGATGAAGCCTACTAAATGTCATCAAAGAGTAGAAAAAACTGAGGGCTTTTTCCTTTTCTTTGAAGGATGATGCCTAAGATTGGTTATATTATTTACTTGCTGGAAGTATTACAATATGGGTAGAGATGAAGAAGCTATTTATAGAGAAGTTTTTTCGGCTTCCAAGGCCGCCAATATCATAAAAGAAATTTGTGGCATCTGAAAAAACATTAGGGAGTCATTATATGAATATTGGGAGAGATTTAAGAAGTTTTTTGCAAGTTGCCCCCATCATTAAATCAACGATTAACTATTGATTCAATATTTTTATGAAGGTCTTTTATCGAATGAGAGGATTATGATAAATGCTGCAAGTGAAGGAGCTTTAGTTGATAAAACACTAGCAGTTATGGCTTTTAACTCTCAACAATTTGAAGCTTAGAAGGATTATGGTTCAAGACATGTTAATGAGATGGGATTTTTGTCGTTGGAAAGAAGATTAGATAATTTGAATTCTTTGGTGTGTCGACTTGTGGTATCTAGGAAAGAGAAAGTTAACACTTGTGGTATTTATTCTATGGTTGGCCATCCCACAGATATATGTCCCACTGTACAAGATGACCAAGTTGAAGAAGCCAAGGTAATGGGTTGTTATTTGAGATAACCTCAAAGGAAGTATGACCTGTTTTCAAATACATATAATTTGGGTTGGAGAGAACATCCAAACCTCCATTATGGCAACAATTAGTAACAACAAGTAATTTCTAAATTTCAGCCATATAAACAATCTTATGTGCCTAGATAACAACAATAAATGGGACAAATTTCTGGTGCAAATAATTCCTTGGAGGACAGAGTCAAGACATTGGCCACAAATACTGTAAACTTTCAACAAAATACCATGACAGCAAGCTATGTAAGCCAGCATACAAAATCTTGAGACTCAAATGAGCTAAATGGAAATTGACATCAATAGGTTGGAGGCACAGAATTTAGGAAAGCTCCCTTCTTAACCTGAGGTGAATCTAAAGAAAAGTGCTTGTTCTGTCACACTTTGAAGTGGTAAAGAGTTAAAGGAACCTATCCCAAAGGTTTGTAAGTGAGACATTAAAGAAGAAGTAGAGAAAGAAGTTACCAAGCAATCACAATAGAAAAAGGAGGGTGATTCTTTCATTGTCATTCCTAAGTTCAGTGTATAACCTCTTTTTCCTAGTCATTTTGCTAGGTAAAAGATGGAGGAGCAAGAGAAAGAAAATTTGGAAACTTTTCATAAGGTACAAGTCAATATTCCTTTACTTGATGCTATTAAACAAATTCATCATTATGCTAAATTTCTTAAGGAACTCTATACTGAAAAGAGAAAGTTAAATGGTAATAAAAAGGTACGATTAGGTAAAAATGTTTATGTTATGCTTCAAAAGAAGTTACCTCCTAAGTGTCCAAATCCAGATATGTTCAAAATCCCTTGTAAAATAGGTAATTTGAAAACTAAAAAAGCATTGTTGGATTTAGGTGCGTCGATTAATGTTATGCCTCAATCTATTTATGAATCTTTGAATATGGAGGCTTTAAAAGAAACTGGTGTCATAATCCAACTTACTGATTGATCTAATGCTTATATTAAGGATGTTATTGAGGATGTCCTACTTTAAGTTGATAATATGATTTTCCTACTGATATTTATATCTTATAGATAGGTAATGAAGATTCATCCACTTCAGTCCCAATTTGATTGGGAATACCATTTTTAAAAACCTCTAAAATAAAAGTTGATGTCTATGATAAGTCTTTAACTATGGATTTTGATGGTGATGTGATTAAGTTATATTTTTATGATTTTGTGAAATTTCCTAATGATGATCAATCTTTTCTTACTATGAGTTTTCTTGATACTTTAGTGTAGGAAACATTTTGTTTAGATGGATCAAATAAATTATAAACTGCATTGGAAAATAGCTTGGGTATTCAGGAAGAAAAAAACACTAGCCAATTATCTTGCCATTCCTGAGGAACTAGATACCATTGTCTAGATTTTAGAGTGAAGCAAATACTTTGAAGAACATGTATATTTTTTGGAGCTCGCTAGAAATAACTAGATGTTATTGTCATCTCTTATACAGCCACCAAAATTGGAGTTGAAGGCTCATCCAAGTAACTTGAAATATGTGTATTTAGGTGAGTATGAAACTCTTCCTATTATTATTTCGAGCATATTAACATCTTTGCAAGAAACATAATTATTAGGTATGTTAAAAACTTATAAAGAAGCTTTTGGATGGAATGTGGCTAATTTGAAGGGGATTAGCCCATCAATTTGTATGCACCGAATTCTATTGGAAGATGGAGCTAAGGAAATATGACAACCCCAACAAAGATTGAACCCACCAATGGTGGAGGTAGTAAAAAAAGGAACTAAAAATTTGGTTGTAGATCATCTTAGTCATATCCGCCTGGACATAACTTTAAGCAACCTGAAAGATGAATTTCCAAACGAACATTTATTCACCACCCAATAGGTTACACCTTGCTATGCTAACGTAGTTAATTTTCTGATTACCAAGTCTTTACCTAGTTCTTTATCATGAGCTGAAAAAGATAAAATCAAAAGAGAGGCTAAATATTATGCATGGGATGAGCCACATCTATGGAAATATTGTTCTGATCAAATTATTAGGCGATGTGTATTTGATGATGAAATCCCTTCTATATTGAATTTTTGTCATTCTTTTGTATATGGTAGACACTTTGGTCCCAGAAGGATAGCTCGTAAGGTGTTTGAATGTGGTTTATTTTAGCTTAAACTATTTTATGATGCTTATATATTTTGCAAGTATTGTGATCAATGTCAAAGAACAGGTGGTTTAGGACCAAAAGACCAAATTTCGCTCACGAATATCTTGATATGTGAAATTTTTAATGTATAAGGAATTGATTTATAGGCCCTTTTCCTTCCTCTTTCGGTAAGACACATTCTCGTTGTTGTGGAATATATTTCAAAATGAGTTGAAGCTAAGGCTACTCATACTGATAATACTAAGTTGTTGTCAATTTTGTTAAGTTTCATATTTTTTAGGTTTGGAGTGCCTAGAGCAATAATTAGTGACCGTGGAACTCATTTTTGTAACCGAATTGTTGAGGCTTTACTGAAGAAATATGGCTTTACACACTAAACTTCAACAGCATACCATCCCCAGGCAAGTGGACAAGTTGAAGTTTCTATCAGGGAAATCAAATCAATTTTCGAGAAAGTGGTTAATCCTAACACAAAAGATTAGAGTTTACATTTATACGACACGCTATAGGCATACAGGACAACATATAAAACTCTTATTGGTATGTCACCATACAGGTTAGTATTAAGAAAACCTTGTCATTTGCCTTTAGAATTAGAACATAAGACTTACTGGCTGTTAAACAATGCAATTTGGATTTAACTGAGGTTGGAATTAATTGAAAATTACAGATATGTAATGATGCTTATGAGAGTGTTGAAATCTATAAAGAAAAGACTAAGGCCTTTCATGAAAAAATCTTAACTAGAAAAGAATTTTTCGTAGGTCAAAAGGTCCTTCTTTATCACTCTAAACTAAAGCTCTTTCCTAGTAAATTACAATCTCGTTGGATAGGTCCATTTGTTGTTACTAATGTTTTCTCATATAGTGCAATTGAAATTCAAAGTTTAGAAACTTTTAAAGTGTTTAAAGTTAATGGACACCGATTAAAACTGTATTATAAGAATTTATAAGTTGAAACTGCGGAAGAAATTGAACTGGCTGAGCCAGTTTACTCTTAGTAAGTCAATAAATTTTTTATCTATCTAATACGATGTTAAAGAAGCACTCTTAAGAGGCACCTTAAGATTTATTTTAATTTAAGTTGTTTCATTTTTTATTTATTTCATTTTTAGAAAAATAAATAAATAGTGAAACAACTTAAATTAAAATAAATCTTGAGAGGATTTAGTTTGTTATTTTTTCTCTTTGATTTTTTATTTATTTGTAAAAAAACTTTATAGTGACAAGTGTTATTTCAACCAAAAGCTCCCCCCCTTTTATTTCTCTCTTGCATGCTCTTTTCTGCTCCCCTCTTATGCCATTGTTCACTATGATGTGACAAATTAATATTTTGGCCCAAGTTACTATTCACTCCTTTTGAAAACCATTGGAAAGCGTCTTGGCCAAACGCTGCGCATCTTCTCCTCTCTTTTGTCCAATCGTGATACTTCTTTCTGCAAACCAATCCCAATCATTCTCAATGTATCTATAATAATCCCTTCCTACTAGTACAGACCAAGGTCATCTACAACTACAGACCAAGTGCTCTTTCAAATGACATTGCAGTAACACGCCCATCAAGTGTTTGACAAATTGTCCCAAAAACACTTCTAAGGCACACACCAAGTCCTCTCAAGCTTGTCCATTACTTACCAACCGCAGCCCAGCTTCTAACAAAAAATGTCAACCAGACGCTCAAGTCAAATCAATTCACTATGGCTCAATAAACAATTGTAGCAACATCGTTCTCTAGACAACCCTATCTATATTGAAGATAGTCCATAGTCACCTTCTATTACAGATTCTCAACCATTATCCAAAAATATATAGCCCCCTGTAGCTCATAAAGAATCTGATTCCTCTGACACAAATGAGGTCCAGCCATAGCTAGAAGCAACGGAAACACAGGACCAAGAACAAGTAGAAGTAGAAACAGTGGCAGAAGAACATAATGTGGACACAGATAGTGGCGAGATTCTTCCTACAACGTGCAGCCAAACCAAAAAAGTTTTTTGTGAGAGGGAACCATTAGATTGTGAGTGTTTGTATAGGATGGGACTTGTAGTTACCAATGAAGCTGATGGATATACTTTTATCCCACCTGGATCGATTGTACAACCTGCTCCTCGACCACAGAGGCGAAAAGAAGAACAATGAGTACTAACACTTCCATAACCACAACTTCACAGCCATCAGTGCCCACCTCAACACATCCTTCTGCAAGTGATCTGACTATTTTAGCACTCCTACAATGCATAAAGTGTAGATTGGATAGATTGGAGCACAATCAGCTCGCTTTCTTCGAACATTGGTAGTTTTAACCACTTTTTCCACCAACACCTTGATGCATTAATAGAGAAGCTTTTTAAACCTTTATTTTCATTATTTTCTTGTGTTTTTCTTTTTGTGAGACATTGAGGACAATGTAAATTAAGTGTGTTAGTGGGGGGACATTGAATGTTTGTGTGACTGTGTGTTTTGAATTTACTGTTGTGATTGTGATTTTGATTTGTTTCGTTTTTTACTTTTAATTTGCATATGATGGGTGTTAAACCGTGAAGTTTTATCTTAGTAGTAGGAATGAGAATGAATTATGTTCTTGAAGTCGAATTAGGTCAATTGAATAGAAGGTGAATCATATTGATTCATTAAAGTAGTTGGTTACATAAGCTTACTAAGAAATTGATGCTTGAGTGATTAGATAATATATAGAAGCATAATGGATTTTCAGTTAAGTCTATGTGAGGAATTGAGCTTATATGAATCTATCCAAAAGCCATTTCATTTCTTTTTGTGTGTGACAAACCCTTAGGTGATTACCTTCAAAAGTTGCTTTGAACTGGTTTGAATCTACTAGATGCATGCTAGATAAAAATGCTTAAGGCCTTTTTTCTTTTAACCCTTGACTTAAATGACCTACCTATCTTATTTCCCCTTGCAAACCCCTTTGAGCCTTTACCCCTTTTGTTTCTTAAAGAAAACAACCCATTTTAAAACATCAAACCCCGTTAGCCTTACCTATTGACAAGTTTAATAAAGTGCTAAGTTAGTTAGTTTTAGGACTTTTGGTTATATTTTTTTTAAACAAGTTTTTTGATGCTTCTACTTATAGAGTACATTGTATTTAGCTGATTTTATTGTTCATTGTTTCCTTAGTATTAAAAAAAAGAAAAAGAAAAGAATCAAGTATATTAGTAATAATAAGTGTTAATAGTTAATTATTTACATGCAATTCTCATAAATACAATTTACTGTCCCTTTGTATATTTAGTACTTTATGACTACTTGTGCAAAACCCCTCAAACCCTTTTTGACTCACCTTAAACTTAGCCCCATTACAACCTTAAATAAAGCCCTTTCGATCTATTTTAGCATGTAATCAGTGTAAAAGAGAATTGGTGTATTTGCAAGCATATGGTAGTATGATTTCCTATGGGGAGTTTTGAACGAAACACCAACCTATAAACACATGAGTAAATGAGTGAATTATGTAAGAAAAATCCATTATGAGTTTATGCTTATCTTTGGATGATAGTAACATAAGTTGAGCTTGTTTATGTGCACTGATAAAAACTAATCTTGATGTGTGGAGTAGCTCGACATTTGATTGGTCAAAGTTTGAATTATTGCATGCGCTTAGTTTCTTTGAAAATGAATTAATAGAATTTAATGGTCGTGTTTAATTTACTCGAAGGCAAGCAAAAGGTTAAGTGTGGGGGAGTTTGTTAGTGTCTTTATTTTCTATCTTTTTGTGTGTTAATTTTCTTTGTTTTTGACGTTTGAAGTTATACTTAATGGGAATTAATCTTGATTTATGTCAAGATGTATTATGGAGCCAAATAGAAAGAACTGCAAACAATTTGGGACAAAAAGAGATGCACCAGGTGTTGAACCTAATTAGGCGTGGTCTCGTGCAGTGATACCTAGGTGAGCAGATCATCATAAAACATTATGCATTAGGAGGTAGCATCAGTTTTTAATTAAAGAATTTTGAATAAGAAGAAATAAAAGAGGAGTGTGAAATGGTAGCACAGATGAAGAAAATGCAAGGCATCAAAACAAATAGTCCAAAGGAAAAAAACGCAGATGTTACGTTAATGCTTGATGCGTTTTAACAAAAGATATCAATGAGGGTTAAGTAAGGCATGAACAGTGAGGTGGCCAACCAAGGTTTAATTTTCCCATCAGCTATAGTAATGAAAAAAAAAAGGAGGATAGAAAGCTTGCAACAGAATCAACTAGAGTAGCAGCTGAAGAAACCAAAAAAAGGGAGAACATGTCCAGAGAAGAACACCACCTATGACCATCCCAAATAAAAATCAAGACACAAGAACACCCGTTATAGTCACAAGTAGTTAGGAAAATTTGTGATGTTAGGCAACAAAAATCTTATTTCTTGGTTTACAAAATCCTAGTTATTGAACTCTAAATGTTGTGAGACTTTCATTCTTTATTTGAATCGATTTATTAGTCAAGTATTAATTATTTTTCTGGGTTATATTTGATTGTTTGATTTTGCAACTAGGTGCACAACTAGTTTGTGATTTTATTCAATCAATTACTAGATTAAACAGGTTGACGTTCAATTTGTTTAATCAAAAGTAGCAACTAGGATTTTTGTCTACTACGTTAGGGACATGATTATAGGAAAAATAGTTGTCTAGGCTAAATATCCATCGTATGTATGTTGTCTAGTTCGTCAATTTTTTTGATTCATAAAGCTATTAATTAATTAAATATGAGATCATATCTAGGTTATTGATTAATAAGGGTTAATTCGAATATATGTTTCAGTTAACTAAACATAAGAGAAAATAGGTAAAGAAATTTACCACAACGAATGCTTAACCAATAAATTGATTGTTTTTAGTGTCGATGATTAACGTAAGTTTAATAATGAAGGAGACTAGAAACCAAGCTTTATTCCTATTGATTGTTAAATTGTCACTGTTTTGTTATTAGTAATTTTTGAATTTCACATTCCAACTAAATTTTGTTTAATTCATAATTAAAAACCCACCTTTTATTACTTAACTACTAATGATTGAATTCCTCTTAGGAACGATCCCTACTTTTCACTACTACATTAATTTGTGTTACAGGAAGTTAGTTTCTTTTTATATTTGGTTACAGGTATCAACATTCATCAAAGGCATTGATTTTGATGAAACTTATGCTCCAATTGCTAGACTAGAATTAATCATAATTCTATTTGCCTTTGCATGTTATAAAAAATTTTAATTATACCAAATGGATGTAAAAAATGCTTTTTCTAAATGGATATATTAATGAAAAAGTCTTTGATAAGTAACCTCTAAGTTCTGAGAACACAGACCATCCAAATTATGTGATGAATATGAGAAAAGCTTTGCATGGTTTAAATCAAGCTCTTCGAGCATAATATGACATATTAAGTAACTTCTTCCTTGAGAATAACTTTGAAAGAAGAAAGGTAGATAAAACTTTATTTATTAAGAGGAAGAAAAATGATTTACTTATAGTTCAAATATATATTAATGACATAATATTTGTTGCTACTAATTCTTCTTTCTGTGAAGAATTCTCAGCTTTAATGCTGAGGGAGTTTGAAATGAGTATGATGGGAGAGTTATCTTTCTTTCTTGGATTGTAAAGACAAGTACATAAAAGAACTTATCAAGAAATATCATTTTGAAAATGTCAAGCCAATGGGAACTCCAATGTATATTGAAACTAAGCTTGATAAGGATGAAGATGGCAAAGCTATTGATGAGACAAAATATAGAGGAATGATTGGTTCGTTTCTATATCTCATAAATTCAAGATTTGATAGTATGCTTAGCATGTATCTTTGTGCACGATTTTAGTGAAATCCCAAAGAAAGCCACCTTCAAATAGCCAAGAGGATCTTTCGTTATCTTCTTGAAACTACGGATTTCAAATTATGGTATCCAAAAATAGATTCATATGAAATTGTTGACTATTGTTATACAAAATATGTAGATGATAAAGTTAACAAGAAAAGTACAAGTGACTACTGTCCATTCTTAGGGGATGTTTAGTTTCTTGGTCTTGTAAGAAGCAAAATTACACAACACTCTCAACAACTGAGGCAGAACACATAGTAGCCACTAGTTGTTGTTCTATGTGTTCTACTAAGATTTTATAGATGAAACATCAACTTTAGGATTTTTCTCTAAAATTTAATCATGTTCCCATATTATGTGATAGCATAAGTGCAATTAATTTGTCTAAAAATCCAGTGCATCATTCTTGGACTAAGCATTTAGAAGTTAAACATCATTTTCATAGAGATCACGTTTTGGAAGGAACTATTGAATTATTACATGTTAATACTAAAAATCAAGTAACTGATATCTTTACTAAACCTCTTTCAGGGGATAGATTTTGCTTGTTAGGAAAAGAACTTGGTATTTTCAAATTATCAGACGTCTAACTCTATTAAAAAATTTTATTCTACTTGTGCATATATTAGAAGGCTCCTTTGAATATGTTCATTTAGGAGGCTCCTTTGAATGTGCTTACTTAGAAGGCTCCTATCAATTTAAAGGGAAAGAGTGACCTTGTTCAGAGATTGTAGTCACTAAAATGATGTCATTTCATTTTTTAAAGTCACACACGTAGTGTTGTCAAACTGACAGAAAATACAAAATGATTAGACCTTTAGGAACATGTGCGTTCTTTCACGTTCAGCATACCTTCAAATGGGTACTTATTACTTCCTATCTTTGTCGTCGTTTGAATCTTATTCTATCTCACTATAATCAAACTTATTCTTTATCAAATCTCTTTAGTAATAGCATCCTTTTGTTTTTGAAAATGGCACAAACAAAATCCAAGGCCAAAAGAAAATTTTGACACCTACTACTAGTTATGGTGAAACGCTACACCATAAACAAGCCTTAGAAGCTCTTGTTTCTAACCCTCACAGTCACCTAAACCAAAAACACCACAAGCCTATTCCCAACCCATTGTTGCCTCTTCCACTAAAAAACCCCATTTTTTACAAGAATCCATAAAAACACTCGTACATACATATGGTATGAAGAAGAAGAATATCCCATCATCATCGCTCCTGGAGAGTCAACATTAGATTCATCCATAGAAATTCATAAATTAAAGACCAAAGGGCATTATGATTCTATGTCTAATGAAGAAGGTCCTGATGAATCAAACCTCAGTTAGTTACAAGAAGAAGAAAGATCTTCTAATGAAGAAGAGAATACTCTTATAAGAAGAGTCTCTAGTAAGGGGGAGATGAAGAGAAAGGTAAGATTCCTCTCTCCTTCTATCTCAAGATCTCTCTCTCTATTATTTACCCCTTCACCTTTGCCATCACCTCCACCTAAGCATAGTCCTTTACCCACTTTTGCAATAGTTGAACCTCAACCATCCTCTACTCCTCGATCTAATACAAATGTATCTCTTAATTTAGGCTGAGAAATGCTTGTAGCTAGAAAACAAATAAATTCTGAAGAAGAACCAAGGAAAGAAGAAGTATCATTAAAAGGGAATAGGGAAGAAATAAGAAAAGACAAAGAGCCTATGCTTGAAGAAACTACAAAAGACCCTATCACTAGGGAAGAATCTCTCTTTGAAGAAATTCCCAAGGGCAAGATATCAAAGAAAAGGAAAGTCTATTCATAAAATAAAGGAGAATCTTCTACACCAGCAAAAATGTTTTAATCGATGGAAGCTGAAGCGCGATACAAAATGGGCTACAAGAAAAGAAATGTGGTTGCTAGAAGGATTCTACCTCCTATGTTGTTTGATGACATAGATATTCCTATTTTTCCTTTTTTTATTGCTAGCAAAATTTTTTAAACTTGTATGAGACTGTATAAGATTAACTTGTATGATCTTTTTATACACATATGAGAAATGAAATTGCTGATGGCAAGTTGGTTATTGTCTCATAGGTGAGAGGGTGTGAGATTCTATTGACTGGAGAAATATTAGGGAATTTGCTAGACATAAATCAAATTGGAAGAATTAACTTTCCATGTCATAAGTGGGATATGGTTGATTTGGATTTGGGAGAAATTATTCAATCCATCTGCCTTAATGCTGAAAACACCCAAGATGGGAGACCTTGGTGTAAACAATTGGAAATTCTTCAAAAGTGCCTTGCTTTGATCTCTTCCACTTTAATCTTCCCAAGGATCATCTCAATTGAAAGATGTAGTCTATTAGCCACATATGTTGTCTATAATCTGTTGAAAGGTAATTGGATGGACCACCCCTCAATGATCATACAATTTATGTTAGATAAGGGAAGTCACAAGAATAGTACAAGACGCTTACCTTATGGGATGCTACTGACTAAGATATTTGTCTATTATGATGTGTCTTTTGATAATTTGGAATGGTACGAGCCTTTTAAGTATCATTCATCAATTCCATTCCAATTTGGGTATAAACTGAAAGATAATGTCTGGGTAAAGAAGAAAACTAAAAAGGTAGCAAATGTTTTGGGTCCTGCTCCAGAGCAATGGGCTCTTGTTAATCCTCAAGATGACAATAATATCCAATAACAATTGAGGGAGATGAGTTGCCATATGAATATAATGCAGACTCAACTTGATGTCTATCTACTACTGAGAACCCTGATTAAATCTCTCAAAGAATATTTTCACTAAAACAAATACTCTTCTTAAAGTTTTCCGCTAATGATATTATTTCGTGTTGTTATGAATATTTTTTGGTTATGCATGTTCATAATTTTAGACTTACATATTTGTGCGGTTATTTTTCTTGATGATTTCCCTTGCTTTTTTTATAATAACAAAGGGGGAGTGTAGAGAACGAGATATGTTTTGGCTTTGATATTAATTTTGCTTTGATATTGTTTTGAAATATTACTTTGAAATCTATTAATATTTTGCTGACTATTGAAATGCTCTTGTGTTGTTTAGAAGTTTGTGATATACTCTATCTGTGATAAATACTTTTGCATCTAAGTTATCTTTCAAACGATAGGCTCCTTACTTGAAGGTACTAAGAAAGGCCCCTTCTAATTATAACTATGAGTAAGGACATATAAAGATTACAGGTACTGTTTGAAATCTTTTTCAGTTATTTGAAAATTTGAAAATATATCTATTATTGCTTGTCATCTTCAAAAAGGGGAGATTGTTAGTTCAAGGTTTTTTAAATTATTAATTTTGTTGATAACAATCAATAAATATTTAGTTACGTTTCAAAATTCAAAGTTACTGGATTTTTCCTAAAAAGATAATTATTATATATCTTCGTTATTGCTTATGTTTAGAGTTGCTTATGTTTGTATTTTCATTCAAGATTAATTTGAGTGGACCAATTTTACCTCTGTGAGAGACAACCCTGGGTAATCACTACAACTATCTCGTATATTTGCGAGTGGGATGGCCTAGGTAATTTTATAACTTTTGGGGTAATAGTATGTTTTTGGAACTATTACTGGGGAGGTGTTTAGTATGTATACATCGGATAAGAGGAACTTCATGGGACCTTGAAAACAATCTCGAGGGACTCGAACCGAAAGATCAAGAGATGGGTGAAAGGTAGCCAGTAATGAAGGATTATGCCAAACCAGTAATCAGTACTGCCAATTCATACATATGAATTAGAGAGGCCGCTAGGAACTATGAATTGAAGAGTATACACTATAACATGCTACCATTATTCTATAGAGTTCCTAATGAAGACCCTTTAAACTTCATTCGGGAATTCTTCACCACTCTCCAGACATTCTAGTTGGATGGCCTAAATGAAGGTCAACTCAAGATGAGGTGCTTTCCATACACATTAAAGGATCGGGCCAAGGTATGGATGATGACCCTTCCACCTGGTTCATTGACTATATGGGAGGAGTTGTACAACAAATTCATGGGAAAGTTCTATTCCTACTAGAAGCCTTCTGAGTTGCGGACAAAGATAGCTACCTTCACTTGGATTGAGGGAGAGTCACTCCATGAGGCATGGGAATGCTTCAAACTCTTGCTCATTCAATGTCCATATAATTAATGATTTTAATTATATATTTACATCTAGCTATCTTTTTATAGATGCAAAAATGGTTAATGGAAGACTTAAAATTTCAACCATTTCTATTGATGAGCAATAAAATATTCATCATATGAGAGATGAGTCTTAAGTTGTGGTGCTATGTAATATGAAAATTACTGCAATAAGTAATACTTCAAATGATACATCTAGTCAAGGACAAGTTACTGATACCACATGTTATGTATCATTTTTTTATATAATTATTTTTTAAAGTTAATAATATGTAATTTATATATTTTCTAATTGATTTTTAAATAAGGAGTAAAATTTCGAAAAAAGAGAGAGGAAAGGGACTAATCATCAATGCAAAGCTTGTGAAGAAGAAAGCTAAAGGAAGAATGTCAAACTACAAAAGGCAAGAAGAGGAGATTCAAGCTCAACATGCAACATTGGACAAACAAGCTATGAACTTAAAAGAACTTCAAGGAATTTTTGCACATTTACCAAATACCGGAGCAATTCCTAACGTGTTACTTAATTTGTCTTCACCAAGTACTCCAACTAATAATGTAATTGTAATTGATAATTTATTATTGTATTATAATATTTTATTATTATATTAATATATTAATATTTATTGTTTTATGTTTTAATTAATTTTTTGTTTATTTTGCAGGATACTAATCTATGGTTTCCTTTATTCATGTCATCAATGTAGTGGGCTTTGAAGGACAATCTCTAAGGTTTTGAGATTTATTATTTCCTTTGAGTTTTAAGTTTGGCGGATAAAGAAATTTTAATTTTATTGTTTAATTTTCTTTCTTGTGTGGGACTACTACGAGTTTCAAAATAGTTGTTTGGGATGATATATTTATAACTTTTATATATTGTAAATAAATAATTTTTTATTTTATTTTTGTTTTATATAACATTAATACCTTTTACAGTCATTTTTATTTTTTGATAAAAAAGGGAATTAATTGAATAAAAAATCATTTACATTAGATAGTGGTATAAGGAGCCCATCCTAAAAAGTTGTAGTTTAGACCCATATACTAAAAAATCCAACTGAGAAATCCCTTAGATAGTAATCTCATCACCATCTTTTGACTCCTACAAAAAGATAACCATATTAGCTTTCCCTCCTTTGGGTTGTCTCAAAAGGCATGCATGGTCTTAACGCCCAACAAGTGAGGGATTAATTGCATTTGTAAGATCCTGTCTCCATATTAAGGGTTAGAACCTCGATTTTAATAATGGGGAGAATAGCAATATGAGAGTTAGAAAAGTTTGCTTTTCATGCTTAACAGATTGTCAGCATACATGCATGTGAATTTGAATTTTGCACACATGAAAATAATTATACTTGCACTCATTGACATTTCGGGTATATTGAATAGAAATGGGATAGATTGAGAATTGTGGTTATAGTGAATGAGTATAATAACATGGAGTAGAAAGACTAGAAATAAAAATTTAAGTGTTGGATTTAGTGAAGGAAAATACGTTGGAGAAGTTTACTAAGAATATTTAGCATGGGAGTTTAGATAATAGAGTAGAAAGTTAAGGTCTTTTTAAGGGGTAGATGTATAGTCTGTAAAGAAATATCGTCTATAATGATGTCACATCGTCTGTGATGACGTCATTTCGTCTGTGAAGATGCATCGTCTATAAAGATGTATCATCTGTGAAGATGCATCGTCTGTAAAAATGCATTGTCTGTAAAGGTGTATCATCTGTAAAGACGTATTGTCTGTGATGAGGTCACATCATCTATGATGACATCATATCACCTTAAGAGTTACATCATCTTAAGTTGACTTTACTTCATCTTAAGTTAACTCTGCTTTGTTTTAAGGGTTGCATCGTCTTATGTTGACTTTGATTCGTCTTAAGTTGACCGCACTTCGTCTGCTTTTGCATTCATTTGCTTCTTTTGAATTGCCTTCTCTTTGCATTTGTTTGCTTTTTCGAATCGTCTGCTTTCCATTCGTCTGTTTTTGCATTCGTATGCTTTTTGCATTCGTCTGCTTCTTTCAGATCGTTTGCTTTTCATTCGTCTTCTTCTTTCGAATTGTCTGCTTTTGCATTCGTCTGCTCTTTTGAATCGTCTACTTTTCATTCATCTACTTTTGTATTAGTTTGCTCTTTGCATTCGTCTGCTTCTTTCGAATCGTCTACTTTTTCATTCATTTGCTCTTTGCATTTGTCTGCTTTTTTCGAATTGTTTGCTTTCTATTTGTTTGCCTTATCATTCGTCAACTTTTTGCTTCGTCTGCTTATGGCATTAGTCTTCTTTGTCATTCGTCTACTTTTTGCTTCATCTGCTTATAGTATTCGTCTGCTTTGCCATTCGTTTGCCTTTTGCTTCATCTACTTATGGCATTCGTCTACTTTCCATTTGTCTGCTTCCTGCTTCATTTACTTTTTAGCTTCTTCTGCTTATTGCTTCGTCTCCTTTATGCTTTTGTGAGCGAAACTTCTTCTTTGGTACATTGTTCGTCTGATGCTGTCGTCTGGTCCATCTTTGACCCTTCAGGAGATAGAATTTGTCTCCAATGTCTTTATGAATGACATAGATATTAAAGTCCTCTTTAGAATCATCCTAAGATTTGATCTAATGAAAGTAAGGGTATTAGTTGGAAGAGCATGAACTAGATATTTTACTGAACATGTCCCTGTATTTTGATGTTATCCATATCTATAGGATTCCAAATGAGATGATTCTGATTTGGAGTAAACTAGAGACATAAGACATAGGGGAATATGTTTTTTAAGAGAAAGTCTTGTAAAATGACTTTAGTGTTAGGGTCAAAAAGAACATGTAAAGTTGACCCGAAATGAGGTGTTATGGGAAAAATCTGAAAGTGAGTAAGGGGTTATGATTTGTGAATTCAGTGGTTTTATTAAGTCATTAACTTAAGTATAAACTATACTTATTTGAGTTCTAATAAAGGGAAGTGGATAAGTGGATAAGAATTGGATAGGTGTCCTAGCTAAAGATAAGATTTTTGTTGCCTTAAAAGACTAGCCGTTGTCCTTGTCCTTATCCTTCTTGAAACTTCTTTCTTTAGAGTTTCTCCATCCCAGAGATTTTCATCTAATATTCACTAAAGTTACATCTTGCTTTTCTCTGTTTGTCCCCACTTCCACTCCTATATTTCTTTCTTCTATTCCAAGAAAAACTGAACCCCCTATCAACCTTTAAGTTGATATATATGGGTGTATGAGGGATTAAGGTTATGTGATTCTGCAGAGATTGGAGCTTCAAACAAGTAAGCTTGTTATGCTTATGTAGTTTTTGTATGAAATGAAGCATGCATCACGTTAGCTCACTGTTAAATGGTTAAGAACAGTGATATTCAAATTTACTAGAAAATGAGTGAGGAGATTTTAGTGTGCCATACATGGTGATTTTCTTTGGATTGATGACTGAAATATTATGGGACAATGTTAAACTAGTTTTGGAGTTAAAAGATCAATGAAAATGTGTAACGATGTGAATGAGCGATTAAAGTGATAGTTAGAGGAACAAATGAAGGAAACATAAAAGTTAGATATGCAGAAAAGGTGGTGAAATGTGTGAGTGTTCTAGTTTTTGGATGATCATGAAAAATGATAGATTTTTTATTAGTTGTGATTTAAAGAGCTGATGAGTGATTAAGTTATGAAATGGGAATGTGCATAGGATATGAAGTTCATTAAAGTACCCGAGATACTCATTGAGCATGCATTGTACATATTCCATTTATACATTTGTGCATAGGTAAATGCTTATACGTGTGCAATTATTAATGAGTATGCAATAGGTGTTTCGCATAAATGGGTTATGCAGGTCAAGTGTCCGCATCCAGGCGTTTTCAGAATTTGGAAGCAATTGCTAATCTGAAGCGTACTATGAGTAGACCAAGATGGTCTCACTTCATTGTTTGCTTTGTTTGAATTTTATATTATTTGACAACTGAATGATTATGTAGATGTGATTGATTATGTGGATTCAAGACAAGAGGTCCAATGATTGTGATGTTTGATTTAGATATTAAAGTGCTACTTAAATGTGAATGAGAAGAACTAAGTGTTCATAACTTGACGTTAAATGTGTTCCGAGTATGTATTTGCATGTAAATGCAAAGTGATACTCAACTCTAATGTTGAATGCCGAACTACAGTCCAATGATATGTGAATGTGAGTGAATATGGATCATGCAAATGTGACTGATGCATTTAATCTCATGAATGCATGAAATATAATGGGAGTTGTGACCGAAGTAGCTATCGAAAGTGAAAAGAGCTTAAAGCTCAAAAAGTGAAAAGTAAAAATAAGCCTCGAGCTCAAAAGTGATTAAGAGCCTAAAGCTCACTATATATAATGAGCCCTGTATCCCCTAAGCGGATAAGGGAGAGTTAGTAATGAGCCCGATATCCAATGGATACGGGACAGTTTAGGCACTCGGTCACAACAAAGTTAAGAAATGGGAAGTGAGTCTCATATGCATTGCATTTGCATAATGTGAATGATTAAGTGTATTAAATGTGAAATGTGAAATTATGTGAGATGTGAAATCATGTGAATTATGTGTTATGTGACTGGGTGAGCCATCGATGATGGTCACTCAATGAGTTCGTAAAACTCACCCAAAATTTGCAATTATTTTTCAGGATCGGAAGAATACCCCTTTAGGCTAACGGGAGTGTACCTACAGCTTACAAATGAAGGATAGAGGTCGGGATCAGTTCACGTTTGCATTGCATTTCATTATTTTGTATTGAATTGTATTCCGCAACTTTTTGTATAAAATTATATTTCGAAACCACCAAAGTGTTTTGTGATTGTAATAGGCCCAATTGGGTATTGAAATTATATTGATGGTAATGTGTTGATTTAAAATGGTTATGAAATAATGTGGGGCCCAATTTGGTTAATTATTTTTGCACTTTATGTTTGTGGTTTCAAAAAGAAAATTTTTATACCAATTTTTGAATAACTGAGTGCTCTAGCACACCACCCTCGTAGGACATAGACTTGGATATCACCCATCGATATAAGGTTGGTGAGTCTTGCGGGAGTGGGGTGCTACATATGTAGTATTAGAGCCCATAAGTACTATATTACGTAGCCATTCTGAAACATGTTTTAAATCAGATGCATTTTTGTGATGTTATAGCAGATAGCGACAACCGATCCCCAGTATGAGTCACATGCATTAGCATTCCTAAAGAGTCTAAGCTGTTAGAAGCATTGAGAAAAATGATGATTTGACAGAATGTGAGAAGATAAAGGTTTATTGACATTTTGGAAATGAGAAATAGTATCTAGTTTTATATGATAGATAAAGGTTCACCATAATAAGGTATGTACCCTTGAGGGTCATATAGGTATGAATAGGTATCTTGTCGTGGATTGATTGAGGAAAATGGGAATATGAGTAGAAACGAGGGGACTAAAGTGTACAGGCAGAATGAAATGAAATCATAAAATTGTTATGATTATAAAAGGAGGAATTTGGAAAACGAAATGGTTATGTGAGTATTGTGATAAGAGTTTGTAATTCAGTATAAGAAGATACTAAGGGAAAATTGAGACCAGAAGTTCATAATGGTTATGCATCGATAATTCTAAATTGGTTGAGGATATATATATATATGGGAATGGAAATAGACAAAATTGACTTTACCAGAGGTAAATGATATGTAGTAAGGGGAAAGTTAGAAATGCTTATAAGATAAGATTTTAGGAAAGAATGAGAGAAGAGGAAGGTTGAAGGACTTTTAAAAATAAGAAATATTATATGGTTAGATATAACAGATAAAGATTCAGTGTATTTGTATCGGTGGATCTATTATTTAATATGAAATTGATATTAAGTTCTAATGATATGTCCTCGAAGGTGATATAAATGTCAATGCACTGTTATGGATTGTTTGAGGAAAAATAAGGATATAAGTAGAAATGGTGAGAATAAAGAGTACAAGCCAAGTTGAAAGTGACCTTTAAAGGTTGAACTTGGACTTAGAATGGTTGCATGATTATCGATATAAGAGTTATGATTTAGTATAAGATTATGTTTGTGAAATTAAGATCATAATTTTTGAATGAGTATGCATCTATGATTCTTAATTGATTGCGAACATAGGTATGCATGATGATATATGGTAATTAGAAGGTGAGATGATAACAGTGATGTATGAAAAAGTTATTGAGTTTAGGTTGATTTTCCATTGTGAGTGCACATCTGATAATAGGGATCACTATGACAAGTGAAAATATTAAGCATATGTGTATTATATGCGTGGAGATGATATAGGAAGAAATTGGTGACTCATTGAATAAGTGCTAATCATAGCTCCTATAGTTCAAGTCTAAGATGAGTTAGAGTAAGATGTGTAAGTGCTTGTAGTGATCAATTGGGAAGGAATTGAGACTGACAATGATGTTATCGTATGTAATGAATTTGAGTAAACAGACGAAGGACACGATTATGGCATAAATTGATCCTATTGAGACATTATAAATAGTGAAATTGATCTTTTTGAGGTACTAAGAATGACTTATAAGCAATCATGGAAAATAGTTGATTGATGAGGATTCCAAAAGCAGTATCGAGGATGGTATCTAGAAATCTTTTTCCAAAGAAGAATTGCACTGAGATAGGTTCAGCAAACTAGATGATTCAGTTTAAGAGTGATCAATGAAGAAACAAATCGGAAATGAATATATAGTAAATCAAAAGAGAATAATGGAGTTGTATCCCAAGCGGAGACTCAGGCATAAGAGGTAGAATATGCTACTGAGAGTGTATGCATTTTATTTGATGTAAAGTATCCAACTATGTGAGTGGATTTTAAATTCGAGGTGACACTATTGCAAATGCGAAGAGAATATAGGTCCACATTATATTCAGAGTAAATATGTTTGAGAGATACAAATTGAATATGAGGAATGTGATACCAACACACAAAGTGATGTATTCAAATAAATTGAAATGTGTGGAGGAACTAGTATGAATAAATAGGCATTTGAATAAGTCAATGTGAATTAAGAGGAAATTGAATGAAAGGAGAAAATCATTTGAGAAAGGAAGTCAATTGGGAAACTAAAAGTGACATGGGATAATATTACCCTAATTGAGGAATTAGTCACTGATGAAATTGCAAGAATTAATTATGGACACAAGGAAAAAATTTAGGTTATATCTGTTGGAGCTATTAATGCCCCGATAGTATCATGAAATTGAAAATTTAAGTGATCCAAGTAAAATCAGATCAATTAGTGATGATGAACATGGATGAGATATTGAATGTATTCGAACAGTTAAGAAGAATACTTTTGAACATTTTAGGAAAAATGTGTAAATCATATAAATAAAGAATGTAAGAAGAATTTTGAGGAACTATGACCTCAATGTTAAAAATATTATTTGGATTGGGAGATTATGCAATATATAATGAAGTTTCACATTAGAGATTAAGATACAATCTCTTGTAACATTATAAAGTGGTTTTGTATCCATAGAGACAATTAAAGTCTTATGATTTGATTTTGATACATGGTTTGGAATTGCTATGATAGTAATTGCTTTGATATCTTGGAGACATTAGATGTGCAGAGTCATTTTTGGAATGTACAGATCATGTAAGTTTGAAGTAATTATCGAGTTTGAAAGGAATGTACTAATGAATGCTATCGGGTAAAGGTAGTGTGTAACCTGATACATTGAACAGACAATTCGATAATGGAATAGTACAAATTCAGATATTGAGGTTACCAAATCTAGTGCAATGAAGAGTGCAGAGTGTTGAGTTGAATACGTGGCACAATTAAGTGTTATTAGTTGCATTGAATATTAGGATCAGTTTCACTTGAAAGAAGTGATAAAGCCTAAAAGCTAAGGATTCATAATTGTGAATCCTATAAAAGAATTGAAAACAAATCTGAACTTTTGAGTGGAGTCGAAAGAATGATATTTGGTGATTGAAATAAGAAGTATGTGTACCTGATAAAGAAGATTGAGTAAAGAGATTGATAGAGAAGTGTAATAAGAACCTAAGCTAGACATCCTAGTATGAATACAGTGAAATGGTATCTAGCTGCTAAGGATGTAGAAACAAGTGGCAGAATGTTTGAATTACCAATAGTCTTGATTGCTAAAGATATTCTTAAGGCTTATATTTTGGAGTTCATAGGAATATGAAATGGTTGTATAATTCAAATTGACTACAGCCATAGTGACATCATTAAAATACTCTATAAGGCGTTGTATGATGGTAAGGGGTTGTTCACCCTTACATTAAAAAGGAAGAGTGCCTCAAAATGTGCAAGAACCAGAATTGATTAGAGAAACTGGTGATAAGTGAAGTGAATCTATAATAGGAGTTAAGTGATTCAAGAAAGATAAATGAGTTAGGTGGATCAACAC